>QLOH01000390.1:600000-998153 GCA_026901365.1 Sesbania bispinosa
TGGCCATGATTCTGTGAATCAATATTTTACCAATTGAATCATCTGGGAGGAACTTTCTGCTTTCAAGCCCATTTGCAACTGCAACTCGTGGGGCCTTCGCCCAATGGAAGACCATTGTCAAATGAGTAAACCCATAATTGGTCCCGAATTTTTTTGCATCGGGCAATTTTAGTCCCCTGACTTTTAAAAATGATCACATTAGTCCCGACATTCTTCTTCATCCATCGTTTAGTCCAACTCACTTTTCCGTTAACGGAGAGTTGAGTTGTTACGTTAAGTAACACATAGGATCCAAAAAACCTGCAAATTAGTCCCTAACTTTTTTTAAACATCAGACATTTAGTCCTTGACTTTTAAAATGACTTTATTAGGGATTACATGTTGTAGAAACGCGCGTGACTCTCTTTCTGAACTCTAATCCTCTCAAAATACATTCATTTCCATTCAAAATGTGACCAATTATTCTCTCAAGGATCAAATATGTCATATTAAATCTCTTTCTTTTAACTTCTGGTTCGTTCTTCTCTTCCTTGTTTTGATTTATGTTTTTATTCAATTAACATATTTATTAAAGGAAATGAACCCTCTTAAGATTAAATTCTATGATCACATTTTTAATTAGAATCTTATTTGGCCTTATAAATTCATTGAACAAATTCCACTAGGGAACTTTCCTCATAAGAGCTACCCCAAATTCTTTCATGAAAAGCTTATGAAGTAAGCTTGCACTTGTGCTTTCTCCATATGAAAGATTAACACAAAGACAAGAGAAGAAGAATATTAGAATAAGAAACTTAATCTTGTGAGGTTCTTTATATTGATAGTGTCTAATATTTATTGCCTTGTGGGATTGCTCTCCTGGCTTTATTCACTGGATTTATAATGCAAATAGATTCTAATGAACAATCTGATGATAGAATCTAATTCTTAAAATAGTTCATTCATTTAATAAATGTTATTGAATAAAACATAAATCAAACAGGAAGAAAAGAACCAACTAGACTTAAAAGAAAGATATTTAATATGAATTATTTGATCCTTGAGAGAATAATTGGTCACTTTTTGAATTGAAAAAAATGTTATTTTGAGAGGTTTTTTATAGTTCATAAGAGAGTCACACGTTTTTACAACATTTAATCCTTAATAAAGTCATTTTTAAATGTCAAGGACTAAACTGCCTGATTTTGAAAGAAGTTAGGGACTAATTTACAGGTTTTTTTGGATCCTATGTGTCACTTAACGTGACAACTCAACTCTCCCTTAACGGAAAATGTGACGTTGGACTAAACTGATGGACGGTGAACAATGTCAGGGACTAATGTTGTCATTTTTAAAAGTCAGGTACTAAACTGCCCGACGCAGAAAAAGTCGGGGACCAATTTGTGGGTTTACTCATTGTCAAATGGAGTATGTCATGTCATTTCTCATGGGTCTGAACGATTCTTTTGCCCAAGAGGTCAGATTTTACTGATGGAGCCTATTCCTCCTATATCCAAAGTTTTTTCTCTCATTCTTCAAGAAGAGACACAAAGAGAGGTTGGTGCTGCTCAACCTTCTGCTACAACTCATCAATTGGCCTTTGCGGTTAAAAATGCTGAAAAGCCTGGACAAGGCAAGAAAGATCGTCCTCTGCTCTCATTGTGGTGTTTTAGGCCACACGGTTGATAAATGTTTCAAGATACATGGCTATCCCCCTGGTTTCAAGCCTAAGTCCAAGAGTGTCATTTAGATTTTAAATTTTGGGAAAAACTTTACACATTCTATTTTAAAAGTTAAAATATTACACATATATTTTATTTTTTATTTTAATAAATTAATCTAAATCTAAAAATTTCTCCAAATATCTATATATTTAAAATATTAAAGTATATTTAAAAAGTTAATTATAATATGGAAAATATATAAAGAATAATACATGGACATTTATTAGGCCCATTTTGTTAATTAGACTACTCAATTAATCAATTTTGATATGAGTAAAATTCTATGTAAAAATTACTTCTTTAATATAAATTATTTTAAATAAAAATCACGTTATTTTCAAATTTTTTACATAATCATGTTAATTCAAAATTAATTCTATCACCGTGAAATTAAACATAAACTTAGACAATTAAATAGTACTGTAGTAACATGTGGACTGAGGAAAATAAATTCCCAAAGGACATATTCTTAACAAATTATTTGGGACACATGCAACATAAACTGTCACATGCCATACATAAAAAATGTAAAGCCACCGAATAATTGGATGTTTTTAACGTCATTTACAAATTACACGTGCTTTAACGTATCTATGACCCAGGCTAATTTTCGTTTGTTTTTTCTTTTTATATACCTGACGTTAATTCCTACTGTTAAAAAGTTTAGATTCACGTTCAAATGACATTTGATCCCTGTTTACGTACAATAACATATTGTTAGTAGTAGCCACTGTCTAAATGTGATTTTGTCTCCATACCTATTATTGTGTTTGGTTTGTGATGAAACTGACCAAACTTAAGTTTAGATTCTCCAACACAACTGTTTCTAACATTGAAATATGAGTTTACCACATTTTAACGCTAAACCAAACATGTTATTAATAGATTTCTGAACATGTTCCATTATATATCTACAAGATAATCATCATCATTCAGCAATTTTCACAAAAATTGATCACTCTATTTCATTTTATGTAATTTGTTTTGTTGGTTGATTGCAAAGGGCCGGGGAAATTTCCAAAATTAAGAAGCTTCATTTGGTCTGGCTTTGAGTAGTCTAAAGTTAAACGCAACTTAATTTAATTAATTGCCTCCGCCCAACTGTTTATTACCTATATTTTTGGTGCATTAATTAATTAAATTTGTCCGTTTCTCTACATCCAACCCTCGTGACTTACACCTGATCTTCAACGCACCGATACAGTTTTATTCTTTCATAATAAAATAATTTTTGCTCAAATCATTAGATTATGCTTGTGCACCTAATCACTTCAGCGCCAGTATGTCTCTTAAAACATTAAAACTCTCAACCGGAGAAAAAAAGCAGTTACAAGTTATACAATGTGTATAAACAATCTGTTTATGAGTGACAGGGGCTATTATAACAACCAAATTATCTAATAGTAACATATATACTATTAACAGATACTTATATATCATGGCTAATTGCTCCTAGTACCAATAGTGGAGTGGGGCTCAAATCATGATAAAAAAGGAACTAATGTTTTGGTAACTGAAAAGCGGACAAGACACGTTTGAAAGTGAGAAATTGATGGTGCTATGAGACTGAGAGGACTAGAAACTACTACTCCACTCCTGTATATCCCATCATGAATGGGCATATAAAGTGATGATAATAGTATAGTTATGGAAGATACACAAAATAGTTGAGCGAGGAAATTAAAGTTGGGCAAGCAATAGTGGTTGGGAAGCTTTAATAGCTTAGAGGCAACCAAGAAAATGATGCTAATTAATTAATGCAGTTGTGGAAAATTAACTGATTGGGACTAGCTGTCAAGTTTCAAAAGAACCGATCGATCTATATTAATTAGGGTTTTTCTAACATGTGCAATCCTTGCCCAGGATAATAAATCAAAAGAGGAAATATTTTATTGAAAATTACAACTATCACAATATTCAATGCATTGATAATATTAAAAGTTGCAATATGCAATAAAACCTTTCCACTTTTGATTTATTATCTTGTACAAGGTTGCACATGTTAGAAAAATCAAATTAATTAATTATCTAGTACTATCTGCTTAATTAATAGGTAACTCAAACATTAATTGCTTCGTTTAACAAAAGAGCGTGTTTGGGTAAAACTAGCTGAAAAGCTAGCTGAAAACTTAAAAAACTCCCTGAAAGCTTATAAAAGCTAGCTGAAAGCTGAACAAACTATTAAATGTATTTGTTAAAATTAGCTGAAAAGGGTAAAATTAAATATCATTTAAGGACAACATTAATTATTAAATAATGATAAGTGGAAATGATTGAGGGCTAAATTTGTAATTAATTTCAGTTAATAAATTGGAGCTTTTTTCAAAAATCTACTTGAAGTAGATTTTTAAGCAAAAACTTGTAGCTACCCACAAAAAACTACCTTCTCAAACACTGCTGAAAATAGTTTCAGCTACTATTTTCAACTAAAATGGCAAGGATCCAATTCACCCGTTTGCCATACACTTTGTGCGAGATGGACAATTTACTGATACAACGAACAACTAAAGGATTCGCTAAGTATAGAAAAGAAAATCTGAAAAAATAGAAAGGACAAGATATGGATTATTCGAAGTTGAGTAAAACTATTCATAATTCTATTTTCTGAAAAGAAGAAAATGCATGTCTTGTCTTCCTTCATTTAAAATATTTTTTTGTATTCTGAGCACCTTTGAAATGGAATGAAAAAAGTGTTTTCCGTCGATATGGGAAAAAAAATAAAAGCATTGCTATATTCGTGAAATGGCTCCACAAATAACATGTGGCGTATAATAATGTATGGCAGGCCATTCATACATTTATTCAGTCAATCCAAAAATAGAAAAAGCAAAACTGAGCCTACTTCAAAATAAATAAATTAAATTTATAAAAACATTATATAATTTAAATTTTAATCGATGCTTCATAAAATAACTTTTTTTTAATTATAATATATTTTTTAAAATATAAGTAAATATAAACTACAATTAAATACTTATGAATGTCTAACATATTTAAAATTCAGTACGTATGAATAAATATACTTACTAATATTATAATATTTAATAGTTAAATTTATTAAAATTTATATTTTATAAAGAATTATTAAGCATAGTGTATATGCGTGTGAGTATGATTACATTAATATTTTTATTTTTTATTATTAAATATAAAATTGTTATGTTATGACAGTTATGTTATGTTAATTTTATTTTTCAAAGATTATATAAGTTGTTTTTTCCTGTTTTAAAATATTTAAAAATAAAATAAAATATTTTATCAAGATGATTATTATGATGTAAATTTCAAAGGCACTTTGTTGCAAGTCCCCATATCAGTCCCAGAGATTTATTTTATAGTAAGAAGAGTGTTATCAACACACTTTAAGTGATAAATTAAAATTTATATGAGTATCATCGAATTATGTGAAATCTAATCTCCATATAGTGGGATTTATATAATTTTTATTAATCACAAAAATATATTTAATAAATGGTGTGTTTACAAAGTACCGTCGCTATTATATCTTTATCATGCAAATACTAAGATAGAGGTACATAGCCATCGCATCACATCTATATAATTTTCACTAATTGCAGCTAAACATTTTCAACGAAAAGAAACTGTTCGGCTGCTACCAGCCTACCATAAGTCAAAGGCTAGCTTTAAGATCGGGTAATGTCATAATATCCAACAACTAATGTTCCGCTTGATTTGATTTTTTTTTATAAATCATAGGTATCTCCTATTATCCGGGCAATCCTATTCGCGGGGCTTAGTCACATTTAAGACTCTTCACCCCTCCCGAAGAGTATTTCCATTTGATTGTGATTTAAATATAAGTAGAATTGATTTGATTAAATATAAGTAGAATTGATTTAATAGATTTACTAAAATTTAATGATAAGAAATGGTTGGTAAAATATATTAAATCATAAGTGATTTAAAATTAATTTCAATTAAATTAATTCTTACGATTACAATTGATAACCAAACGAACACTAATAAGTGTGTGTTTGATTTACTGTAAAATCATGTTTTAAATATGGATCTAGACCAATACTACTTTCTATAGTATTTAAAACATGATTTCGGAATTATCCAAAACACATTATAAGTCTACTAGCTTGATTGGACTCACTTGTATGAATTTATGGTAATGATAAGTGGGTCACATGTATTTAGATTTTAGGTTCCATTGATCGTCTTTGTTATTTACTGAATATATATTATTCTTTCCTTTCTTCTCTAAGCGAAAGTTTGGTTGTGTGGAGGTGGGAGAGAAGTAGAGGGTGAGTTAAGAATTTCTCTAGTTTGGTGTGCCTAAGAAGTAGAAGAGAAGTAGGAGGGATTGGTGGGGCCCATGATTTTGAGACTTCTCTCCCAAGTTGACGAGAAGTAGCAGAGAATTGAGAAACCATGATCAATTTTTTTATGGTAATAATCGATTACCTTTACATTTTTTTAAAAAAATATTCATATAATTGATTACTCTTTAATTGAAAATCGATTTCACACATTTTTCTCAGGCGAAAATAACCAAAAAAATTATTTAATTATACCATTTCTCTCCTATCTCTTTAATCAAAACCAATCACCCTCAAATTCACATTTCTCTTTATTTCCCATCTATTTCTCTCCTACCAAATAACCCATAAATCATCTCTATCTCTTCTTTATTCTCTCTTTCCTACTTCTCTCTTTTCTATTTCTCTCTTCTCTATTTCTACACTACAACCAAACAAAGTGTAAAATGTTATTTAAGGTAGTGAGACAAATTAAAAAATTATTGTTTTAGTATATATTACTTTTTGAAACAATTTAATATGTTTTTTATTTCTTTAATTTGTTATCTTATGCAATTATGTCACTTATTAACTAAATAGTGATTGGTCATTATAAAAGTGAGCTAATCATGCAGACAGGCTTTACCTGCAAAGTAAGAGGTTTGCATACAAGGAGAATGTGTTGATGCATAGCCAATGAGTTAGCCTATTTAGATAGGTGATGGTGATGATAATAATAAAACTACTTTTATATAATGTATTAAAATTATATTTTATTGTTATTTAAATGTTTAGGTTCATTAGTTTATAAGTCGTAGACCCTACCCGTCTACTTCAAAATAGGCTAGTGATCTATTCAAAAACCTTTTAAAATAGTTAGACCAATCTAAAAGAAACCTATATATCAAGTAAATTGGTGAATTCAAGCCTTTGATTTGAAAGATAGTATGGGTTTGTTTAAGATAATACCTACTTAACCTGCTGATTCACAATTCAGAGAGAGAGAGAGGAAAGGAACAATATATATAATAATGTTAAAACCCCAATTTCTCTCTAAAAAGTTTTTCTTAAAAATAATCATGGAGAATGCAAGCAAATCATTTTTTCCAACGCCAAATTAAAGATAGCAGCTTGTAGCATAAACTTTGCAATAATATTCACTCGTCTGCTTGTTTATTTATATATTTATTTTGACATTGACCATAGCTACATGATAGCTGGAGTTTTCAACAAAAAAAAAAAAACAAGAAAAGGCAAAGTCAAACCTTGCTCTTGTAAACATGAGAGATTCCGCTAATCAACCGTGCTGTGTGCATATGCGGAGCTCATACAGTCTTGTATTTTGTTCAAAACAAATATATTAATAAGCGAACTTAGAATATATTTAGGGAAAATTACACTCATCTCCCCTGAGGTTTGCCTAAATAACAAAGACCTCCCCTCTAGTTTTTTGAAATGCACTCACCCTCCCTTGCCTAAAGCAGAATGATAAAAAAACTCGTAGTTGTGGATATTCGTAGATATACCAGCGATGAGTAATCACATATTTATTAAATGAGTGGAGACAGATATTATACTACTCGTCCCACGGGTACCCACATACTCATTAAAATATATTTTCTATTAACTATATTAAAATATTAAAGATATTTTATTATTTCATGATGAGATTAAAATTAATTTATTATTTATAATAATATTTTCAATACATTAACTTGTAGTAAAATTATATAATGTTAAAATTGATATAATATGATACCATAATATTTTATATGTCATTTTTTCTATAAATTATGAATTCCTAGATATTAATGGATATTCATGAATACCCGTTACCCGCTTGGGTAATTATTAATTTTAGTAGGTTTTAAGATACAGGTAGTGTATAATTCATTCCGCTCCGTTAATATCCCTAGATAATCCTCACAGTGTCAATGAGAAGGGAGGTTTTCTGCATTTAAAAAACTAGAGGGGGAGGTCTTTGTCATTTAGACAAATCTCAGGGGAGGTGAGTGCAATTTCCCCTATAATTTTAATTATTTAGTATAAACTACTCATTTAATATCAGAAAGCAAAGGAAGAAAACTTTTGTTGAAAATTTGGAGCAACTGTCGGGTATGTGTGGCTAACTATGTATATGATCAGATATGAAAAAAAGACTCAAAATCAGATATTTTCAATCCCCACAAGAACATATCATTATGAAAACGTTGTGATGGAGTACTCCTAAGTTCCTAACCATATTGAAAACGGTGTGATAGACTCCTAACCATATAATTATGCGTTTAAAAAGGAGATACTAAAGGATGTAAAATATCTCATGAGAAACTTCAAAAACCTAAAAAACCATCAAGGGGTGAGGAATCAGTAAGGAGTTAATGGAAGAAACAAAATCAAATAGGAGAAACAAATCAAACATAATAAGAAGTTAACTGTAAAACTTCACCAAAAAAAGAATAATACGAATAAGTAAACTGTAGCTAGGAACTCTTTACATCGTCTTATCAACCTTAATTAATGATTCTATCTATTCCTGTACGACATGGTTTACTAAAATGGATTAATAACTTCAAAACCGTATTGATGGAGATGTATAAACTAAAACACATGGAAATAAACTGCCTTGCGCTTTGTCTTTATTTTCCAAATTCTGATAAAGAAAATGGTGCATATACCTTTTATAGTCATTATTGAGTATTCACAGATATAGTTATGAAATTAAAATTAAAATGACTATTCACATTTCAGAGATATAGGTATGAAAATTAAACTCTGGGCTAGAAGTGGGAATTAAATATAACCTTTTCTAGAATGATGATTTTAAAAGTTTAAACCCTTAATATTATATATAAAATTCATCTAAAATAACAGTCAAATTTCACTGTACGTGATTGACCTTTGACCATTATTGGATAAGTACATATGCATTGAATGCAAGTTGACGTAACACTTCGTATTTTTTTTCCTCTTTATTTAAAGCTAATGGCTAATATGAAGGGCAGAAGAATAACCAATATGGAGTACGAGTTAAAGTGACAAAAATCACTCATTTATCTAAGAACAGTAATGGTGTCAATTCATTCAAGCAAAAATTCTGGCAACAATTTTTTTATCTAGTAATTTTCAAATACTACATGGCCTAAAATAATTTAATAAAACTATAACAAACAGTTGTCAAAATACAGTGTGTTGTTAATTAGTTGCTAGTTATCAAGTAATTAACACAACGAGAGGAATAAAGTATCATTTTAAAGTTTAGTAATTAGTTACTAGTTAGCAAGAAAAGCTTTCACATCCTACAAATTAACAGCATGTATTTCAAGTTTCAACTCTAGTTGAATAATCATAATCTTCCAATCTTCCTTTTTGTTTTTGAAACAACGGCATTCATTTAACCTAAAACACACACTGCATAAGCAGAGAGAACTCACCTGGAATCAGTACAACATTGAACCATGGAATGCAGCTCAAGAGTGCATGTTTAGTTAACAGAAAGCAGAAGAATAAAATTTAAAAGTAAAAAGGAAGGACTACAGAAAGTTCACTTACATTAACTTATCCAAATAAACAAATCCCGGAATGATATGCTTGTATTATAACAATCTTAATCATAAGCAAAAATTAAGTTCATTGATTTCAGAATAATATGCTTGTATTATAACAATCTTAATCATAAGCAAAAATTAAGTTCATTGATTTCAGAATACACAATTTCTCTTCGGGGGTGGGTAGGAAAATTCTTTTAAGTTTTCCCAGGAAATTAACATTTCTAAGGAACTTTCTTTAATGTTGGATGGGTGGATATGGTGGTTCATGGACAGCATAGGTGATAGGTCTCAGATCGTGGCAAGGAGGCAAAGGGTGATGGGTGGCTGTGCAGTGGTTCAGATAGTGGCAGACGGTAGTATGTGTGGTTGAGGGCATCTAAGAACAGCGGCTCAGACCAGAGGTGGAGGCAGTTTTTGGTGTTATTGTGCAGCTCTATGGAGAGCAGAAGCAACGAGATTGATCTTTTCCAACCAGGGTGATCTTGACCAATTTTTTATTTTTTTGAAACAAAAGAACAAAAACACTTGTTGCAACAACTTGTTGAGTTGGAAGAAAAGAGAAAATTTGATAAAGGACTTCATCATGCAACGTGCTAATTCTGTTAGCCATTCGCATTCCAGATTTTAGAGAATCAATGGAAGCTCGGCTAGAGCATGGAGTCTCAACGTAAGACAAGGATTTAAAAAAGAAACACTAATTACATTAGTTGTGTAAAAAGAATTTATCAATTATCAAAGGGAGTAAAGGAGTATTTTAAAAAAGGGTAATTTGAAAAGAAAGCATCAATGTTCCTAAGAAAATTATATTTGAACCAGACATGGAAAGAAAATTTTTCAGAAGACATTGGTTACATGAGGAAACATGATTCCGGGGAATGAGAAATATTCAGCATACCAATTGGTTACATAAGTCGACCAACATACGTAGCTCGGGGATATTGTCGTTGCAGCTGTGGCCATTGGACAAAAAGTTGATCAGCCATCCGTAATTTGTACAGGAGTAAGCCACTCAAGGAAAGTCTTCTCACTCTTGCAATACTCTCAATGTAGAAAATTGATGACCATCTGACTCCCAGTACCTATGCAGAAGCTTAAACACACTTCAGTAGCAGCATAAATTATCAAATCAAATGAACTGGATAAATGATAACAGAATAACGAAGGAAATATGAACCTTAAATATAAAAGCAATTGCACAGAGGGGAATGCAAGTTCCAGGTCCATTGCAAAGTATCTGGATAGTAGCAATACAGAATTACTCAAATTGTAACAAATTGACATAAATTAATGATAGAACCAAATAAGGATAGACATAGTACCACTTCTGGTCTAATTCTAATCATCAGCGATAGTGCATGCACCATTGCAATTAAAGTAGTCCAAATTGAGGTTATGTATGATTGACCAACTTCCCTACTTCGATATATCTTCATGAACTGCGCAGTATCATTAGCACTTGTCCCATTCTGCAGTAAATTTATTTCTGATCAGAATCTGTAACCCAGGGAAATAAGCAGAAGTAAAAATTCAGAACCCATTAGGGTATGTTTGTGAGTTGGAAAATGAAAGGGAAGGAAAGGAAGGGAAAGGTTTCAAAGAAGCCCTTCCCTCCCCTATGTTTGTGAGTGCAGCTCTCTCATTTTATAATTTACAAAGTCTTCCCCCTCCTTTCTCCTTCTCCATTTCCCCCCTAAACCTCCCATTTTCCTTCTCATCAAACTCACAAAAATTCACATTTTAAACCCATGCCAATGGAAGAATAGAAAACAGAAAAGGTAACGTTTCATAGATAATTAGATATATATTCTCTATGTCCAGTCCCAAACCTTCAATTAGAAAAAGTTCAAGATTTGCAAACCAGAAAGAATGGCAGAAATCAGCAAAGAAACTACGGGTACGATACAGAAGATACTGGTTTTGATGAGAATTTACTATTTATTATTTGACAATAATTTCCACCAAGGTTGATAGTAGCCAATTAATGACTACAGACTGATCGTGACAATTAGCTAATAGATTCCTAGATGCACTCCTACAAGAGATAAACATGGGAGCATTCCTTTTAATTTACTTACTCAAGCATCAACTGGTTGAATCATTAGTAGTCACGATTATAATCATCAGTCAAGTCTAATTCTTCTCACATCCAAAAATATAGAACTTCAGCCAATATGTTATCCCCAAACAGAGTTCCATGGAATCTCCTCTTTAATTTCCCTATAATTATCAAAAGCCAATATAAGACATAAAATGTTGAACATCTATTGCTATAGTCGCTAACATACACCATTAATAATTGGTCCATATATTGCAACAAAGGTGCATCAAGCAACCAACTATCCAATCTGACATTGCAGAACACATCCCCCCCCCCCACCACCCCCACCGCCACCACCACAGAGAAAGAGAAGAAAAACAAAACTCATTAAATAAAGTGTACTTGTAGAGACAAGAAAATTAGCGAAAATAGCACCTTGGCTTCCAAGGAGTTCTCTAGCAACTGAGCCTTTTGAAGACTCATATTATCAGTAGCAGCAGCAATGTAGAATCTTGGATTAAACCAGTATTTCTGTAACACTGCCAATAAATTGAGCATCTCAGCAGTATGACCACCTACAGCAGACAAATGCTAAAAACTGTAGAATTATCATAAAATGTTTTCATAGTTGATACGGATGGAAAAGAAGGAAAAGTATGCTCAAACCTGATCCTAAAATAATAAGGGTACTAACAGGTTTTGAGGCTCTTTTGCTCAAGGGCCTGCTGCTACAGTATATGACATAAAGCACACGAACCAAGATCAAGGTGACAACAAAAATGGCACTTGAAAAGATAGCAATTGAAGATATGCTAGAGAAGCTGCAGCCATTGCCTTTGTCCATCCGAGGCAGCTTCAAGATTTCAGTTAGAGCTGCACTTGCATCTTCACTACAAAGTTGAGGATAAAATCAATGGAGTAGAAATGATTAGTTTCCTATGCATGTATTTATACTCACAGGTACATAACTAAATATATGCAAAAGAGAGATGCATTACACATTGCATACAAGACTAGATTTTACATAAACTGAGTGTAGGAGACTAGCCTAAGGGAAGAAACAGAAATGTAAAGAAGGGTACATGATTCTATCAAGCTGTTTTTGTTAAATATGAAGTTAAAACTTGATACATGGTCCTACCATATCATATCACCCTTTCTTGACATGGAAATTAAAATTTCAATGAAAAAAGAGAAAAGATGGAGACAATTTCAAGACAACTTTGATGATATCAAAGGCATGGGAGACAAGACATATAATGATTGTGTTATAACTTAAGCATATGAGGAGAGCCCAACTTAAAAGACTAGTCCATAAGGTGGAAGAGCCTCATGACTTAAGTACCCCTTGAAATTCTTATTCTACTCAATATAAGACTCATAACAAATTGTCCAATAAGATAGCTTTAGGAAGACTTAAAAAAATAATTGCATTGGAAAATTATCTCCACCACCCGAATTTCGGAATTTTCATCAATTAATGGAGGTTGTAGGTGGAAAGATCTAAAGCTTAGTAGATGCAAATGGTCAATGATCTCGACACTCTATAAATAGGAGCATTTTGAGAGGTCATGGCATCCACAAGATCAAGTCAGCTAATTCAAAAGTGTGAGTGATCACTTAATTAGTGAGAATATCTCTTGTGAGTGGATGTTTATTGTTCCTAGTAACTCTTAAGTGGGGTACTTGGGCTTGTAGGTGGCATATGTCTTAGGGTGGGTTTCAAGCTTTTGATAAAAGTTAATCTTATTTTGAGATAGTGAACATTTTTCTTGGAGTGTTTTTGTGGACATAGGAAGACAATGCTAAATCACATAAATATAGTGTTCCGTTATTTTCTTTGTGGTCTGTTTTGTGTGTATTCCCATCCTTGACCCTTTGTGTACAATTTTTCCCAGCACCCTTACAAATCCCACCTATTCAAAAAGAGAAAAAACTATGAGCACACACTAAGAAGTTCTTTATCACAACAATATTATGCCTATGATCATTTATCATGATATTTCTTTTTTACAGCTAACCATAGCAATGATTGAGCTTAATATTGCATATAGATGGAAAAAATCTAATATTGCATCAAGTTTCAGGTTGATAATAAAGATGGAAAGTAGGGGTGGCAACCACTACTCGAGAAAGAGACACAAGTCTAGCCCAAAAACCTGACCTACTAATAGCATGTTGTTCGGTTTACACTGGACTCATGTTTCAATAGTGTGGATCCGGGCAAAAGTACGTAAAAAGTTAACCAAACCCCAAACACAACCTCCTGTAACTATGGCCAACACCCACCCTGCAGCTTAGAACCTTAGCAACTGGATTTTCTTTTATGGTTTTACCATAAATGGGCAATCAAGCTATTTGAAATCCAATACATCAAATTGGCATGCATGATCTTCCAGTACCAATAACTCCAACACTGGAACTTAAGCCCCGTTAAACCAAATTTTTAATTGCAATTTTTTTCCTATACATCCAATCAGTTTCATCCAGTCAAAATTTACAGTAAATAAACAATTTGATCCCTGGACTGGACAAGAAATATTGTTAGTGACTGACGATTCAATGCTTTGACGTTTTAAAAGCACTGCACTACTAGTAACTAATTTGTCATTTTATACTCAAGTTCTACAAAGCATATACTTCAATCAACATTTGTTTACATAAGCTACATTCCAGCCAGAGACAGAGAAAGACCAAAATGAAAAAATCGTGCATTTTCTAAAGCCAAAATGAAAAGTTATGAATTGTTCAAATTTCAAAGCGCATAAAATAGGTTATGAAGTCACAGTAACACGAACAATGTCAAGTGCATGACAGAGCAAGTTAACAATTAACAGTTTCAGTTTCCACACATGTAATTGGGCGCAGAAGGAGATCGATCTGAGGTTGGATTTGGTCATCTCAAAAGCAAGGAAGCTAAGCGATTCAGAAAACTTACTGTGAGTGCAGGCAAAATCATCGTCAGGGTCACGACCCAAGCAGTTTCCAATTACAATGCAGTTCGGATTGGTAAAAGAGGAAATGAGGTGATTAGGAGAAAAAACCAATCAGGAATTATTGCTAGAGAGGGTCTTGGTACCTTCTTGTTATTATTTTATTGAATGGAGGCATAAAAGCCAAGACTACATAGGAACAAGTCTTGTACTCTGTCCTAAATTATTTTAAAAACATAAAGTAGATTTTAAATGAGACACATATGTATTGTAAATGAGAATGTGAAAAAATGGGGGAATACACTAAAAAATACAGGATAAGGGTTATAGGGGGTCAAAAAGTCTTTTAAAAAATTAAAAACACAAATTCTAATAGTTAAATACTGTCCCGTAACTGTAAAAATACTAAAATCATTTAAGAAAATTGAGAAAAATTGATTAAATGATTAAAGAAGCTACCAAAACCCTCTCTCACTAGAGTGTACCATAGAATTTCCCTAATAATATATTATTATTTTCATGCTTTCTCTAAAAATTAATAAGTAGGTATACCGTGCGTCGTGCTATCCATGGGGATTATTTTTTGTCCTAATATATTTATATTTATCAAATATGTGTAAATGTGATTGGAAAATTATTTAAAAGAATGTAGAGTTATGAGTTAATATTATAGATTGTAAAATTGTAGATGGAATAATAAACCAATATTAAGTATGTAACATTCTTTTTATGATGAAGTAAAAAATAGTATGTAAAGATAGTACTCATTATTTTGTTTATTACAAATTAAATTGTATAGAGAAATTTAAATAAAAATTGGTGAATGATGTGTGGGTGATTTGCATTGTCGAATTATAGACAAACAAAATATAACAAAAATAAACATCGAAGAAAACTATTAAATCAATTATAAAAAGTTATGTGTAATGAAATGTCTCTATTAAGAAATAAAAAAACATTATAAATTAAATAATTTAAGAAGTATGAAGTCGAGTTACTAAATAAAAGAAAACAATAGATGTAAGAAATTGTGAGGAATTTACTTAGTTTGAGTTTTGGAAAACTTATTTATAAACTACATTTGAAGTTAAGCTTGACACATCTCCTTCATCATCACAAATTTAAATTTTTATAAACTACATTTGAAGTTAAGCTTGAAGCTTAGCTTGACAGGCACCCTTCATCATCATAAATTTAAATTTTTATTAAATATTTAATTGAATTAATTAAGTACAATTAAATTTTATTGGTTTAATTACAATTTGAATTCATATTTATATTTTTTTGGTGGGTAAAAGGGAATTCATATTTATTTTAAATCAATTAATGTAGACTTAAATATTTGTTAATCTAATATTTAAATTTTTATTAAATATATAATTAAATGTTCAATTAAACCCTAAAAAACTATTATTTTGGTATATTTTAATATATATTTAAACATTTTTTGACTTTATCTAAATGTAAACATGTCACATAAATTAGGACATAAATCTTATTTAAATTTCTGCTAATTCGAAATAATTTTCATAAAACCAGTAACAAATATTTATTGATTTATTCATTGAATTTTAATTATATCTTCATTGAAATTAATTCTACATTTAAAACTCTACACTTTTGATTAAAATGTTAATTACATCTTCATTAAAATTATTTTCACATGCAATACACTACACTTCATTATAATGTTAGTTATTTTAAAGTTTACGTGGATTTGATTTTCATAATTTTTATTTTGAATTTAAAACTATTTTGTTTATCTGGTTTAAATTTACTAATTTTAAATACATGAATACGTAATTATAAAATATTAATTTTTACTTAATAATTTAAATTTTCAAATTGGTTGTTAAAATTTGAAACAAAATTTATACATTTTGAATTAAATTGATATATTATTGATGCATGAATATAATACAAATAAATTTGATAGACTATAAGTTAAAGTGTTAAACTATAGTTACATTGATTGTTTCACGTTTCATTTTCTTTCTGGTGGAGCATTTCTTTTTTTTTTTTTGGCTTATTTGCACTTTTGATCCCCCTATTATCATCAATTCGTGATTTTGGTTCCCCTACTTTTTTTTTCACGATTTTGGTCCCCCTATTATTCAAAATTTGCGATTTTGGTCCCTCTAACACATAGATTTTGAAAATAGGGGGACCGAGGTTTTGAACTAAATCGCGAATTTGGAATAATGGGAACCAAAATCGCGAAAAAAAATAGGGAGACCAAAATCGCGGATTGATAATAATAGGAGGACAAAAAATGCAATTTTTTGGTGCAAGACCACAGATATCCTCCACGGGAGCCAACCTGTCCAGTCGAGCATGACGAAAAATGCAATTAAGCTTTTTTTTTTTGCAGCATTTCATTTGGTTGTTCATAAATAAACCATTTATTTTAGAAAGTATAAATATTACATAAATAAAATATACTTTTAAATTTATAATATCAAATATAAATACATATTATTTTTTAATATGGTCATGTATTGTTTAATATTTTTATAAAATGTAACAGTATTTTTAATTATTTACAAATCATGAATTACTATCATTACTATTCAATTATAAAAATTTATACTTTTAATTTTTACTATTTTTGTTTTTTTCATAAATATTAATTTCTTTTTTAATATAAAATATAAATTTTAATATATACCGGTTGAACCAGTGATACACTGGTTGAATCAGTGACACTACAACAATCTTGGGATATTAGAGCACTCTCTTAAGGGCGCTCCCGTGTTAGGTTGTGTTAACAATGATCGTTTTAAATTGAGGGCGCTCCAAATTTTGGACGGGAGCGCCCTGTAAAGCTGCAATAGAGGGCGCTCACAAGGAGCGCCCTCGTATAGCAGGAATTTTTTATTTCCCTGAAATAGAGGGCGCTCCCAGGAGCGCCCTCCTTTTCATTTTTCTTTTTTAATATTTTTTTTATATCCCTAAAATAGAGGGCGCTTAAAGGAGCGTCCTCGTTATGTTTCTTCTAATTTTTTTATTTCTGTGAAATAGAGGGCGCTCTTTATGAGCGCCCTCTTTTGTTTTTTTCTTTTATTTAATTTATTTTTTTGTCTAGATTAGAGGGCGCTCCAAGGAGCGCCCTATTTTCCTGTTTTGCAGGGCGCTCTATAGAGCGCCCTTGTTACATCCCTGAATTTTTTTAAATATGAGGAAAGGAAAGCGCTCCTGAGCGCCCTCGTAGGTGGCTTTCCAGGGCGCTCCAACGGAGCGCCCTCTTTTCCTGCATGAGTGTATTTTTTTAATTATTAGGAAAAGAAGGCGCTCCTGAGCGCCCTCTTAGGTGGCTTTCCAGGGCGCTCCCAGGAGCGCCCTCTTTGCCTGGACATTTTATTAAACCAGAATCGTTTTCACAGTTCGCCTCACGTACGCCTCTCTCTCGCGAAGCTCTTCCCTCTCTCTCTCTAAGTCCGCCGTCCGTCTCCCTCTCTCTCCTCCGTCTACCTCCGTCTCGCTCTCTCTAAGCTCCTCTCCGTCTCCCTCTCCCTCCTCCGTGTCCATCTCCGTCCTCCGTCCTCCGTCCTCCGTCTCCGTCCCTCCTCAACCTTCTTCTCCTCCTTCGCGACGCGACGGCCATCGTCATCTTCTCCGGCGCGGCGCGGCTTCCGTTCGGTGCGGCAACTGTCTTCTTCTTCTCCGGCGCAGTCCTTCCCTCCATTTGTAGTTCGGCCGCCGCCACCAATAGGGTAAGGGAAACCCTAAACCTCCATTTTTGTCCAACTTTTGCACCTTTTTTGCTATCTGCACCTACTATTTTGCTATCTGAACTACGAACATATTATTATTATTAAACACTATTTGTTTTATTGAACCATTTTGGTGGTATTGTTGTTGGTTTGAGTTAAAATATTGTTTTATAAATTTGTTGGTGGTGGTTTATTATGCATTTAGTAATGTTTTATAAATATATATTACTTATATTGATCTCTTTTGGACTGGTAGCTGATGGTTTGGACTTAAAATTGTGTTTAATTATAATTATTAGGTTATTTGTATGTACATGCATTAACCTTAGTTTCATGTTTAAGAATGAATTGTACTATGTTTGGCCACGGAGGCTTATTGTTATTGAATTGTATTATTGCTTTGGACATTATAAACTGCACTGGTATTTTCTGGGTTTCAGGTGAAGTTCTAAAAATTGGAAATGTCCAATTTGCAGGGGAAACTCTGCCGGAATTTCGGTAGAAGTTTCTGAAGTTATATAAATATATATTACTTATATTGATCTCTTTTGGTCTGGTATAGCTGGCGGTGTAGACTTAAAATTATTTTTCCTTAATTTGGGAATGTTAAAGAAATAGATGAAATGCTGGTCAAATTTTTAGGACTAATAATTTTTATTACGAGCGAGTATATTTTTTTACTTGTCTTTTTTTCTTAAAGGTATTTTTTCCTGGGGCTAGTTATAATTCAACACTGCTGATTGGTGATTGACTTTAATTAGGTATATCCTTTATAAAATGGATCGTTCTTGGATGTTTGCGAACCGTCTGACACATGAGTATGGGGAAGGAGTGGAAATGTTTATAAAATTTGCCACTGACCATGCAACAAACCCTAGTAGAATTCTCTGCCCTTGTACGAAGTGTTTTTGTTCTAAGCCAGTTAGTGTAACCGACTTGAGGGACCATCTTTTCTGTTTTGGAATTGATAAGAGTTACACATGTTGGACATTTCATGGTGAGATTAGGAGTGAACATAGTGGTATGGGAGAGAATAATGTCAATGTAGAACCAAGTGATGATGACTTTGGTACCGGGTGGGAGGATTGCGACCGAATTGATGAGATTCGAAAGGTGGTTGAAGATGACCTCAGAGATTGTCCCCAAATGTTTGATACCCTAGCCAGTGATGCTGAAACGCCATTGTACAACGGGTGCACCAAGTACACAAGGTTGTCAGCTGTGTTGAAGTTGTATAACTTAAAAGCAACAAATTTTAGCAAGGTGGGTTACAAAGATGAACAATTTATCCTAGCTTCCCAGGCTGAGCAAATTTTTTATGTTAGTGATCCCGCAGACAAAAATTGCTCCATAGTGATGTTGAGTAACAAATTCAAAGACTCCCCCAATGTGGATGATGATGACCAGTGGGAGGATGTTGAAGATGATCCTTTTGTTACGACACCACACATATTACAAGTTGACTCCACAACAGATGTTGCTTGTTACACTAGACCGGACCACGATGAGGGTATTTGGATCAACCCATCAATTCGTATTACAAATCGACCCTCTACTTATAGAAAAAGAAAGAGAATGAGTTAGTTAATGTATGCCTGAACCCTATACTTATTCAAATTGCATTTTTGTTTTTACATTTAAAATATTTTACTAAGTAATTCGTTATGTTTTTTTCATGCAGCTATAATGTCAGGCGGGGATCATGACGATACAGAAAAGATGGATAACGAACACCGACGTGGGATTACAACAATGGCTCATGTTAGGAAACAAAGAAACAAAGGAAATATAATCAAGGTAAGCATTTAATTTCCTCCATTGCTATAATTTATGCTTAATTAGATGGTTTATGTTATTATAAACTAAGTACCTTGACTCAGGTGTCGTGGAACGAAAAGGACCAACCTATTGGATCCGGTGGCACAACACTATCTAGTTACATTGGTGCCATTGTTCGTGAAAGGGTACCAATCACAATAATTACATGGAGGGATGAAGTTTGTAAAGAATACAAGCAAATGATCTGGGAGGACGTTAAGGTATGTAATATTTCCCCTTACTTTGTTAATAAGAATTAGAGGAGATAAAGGCACGTGACTAACTAATTATCTTATTATGTTTTGTTTTATATGTAGTCCGCATTTGACGTTGAAGAACGTCATAAAAGATACATTCTTATGTTGGCTGGAAAAAGGCATAGAGCGTTTAGGTCAACATTGTCTACCCACTTCATGCATGATGAAGATGGAAATGTCATCCCACATCCTCCTAAGAGGTATGGGGACCTCATATCACAGGAGCAGTGGGATTATTTTGTAGCTCTACGGGGCCAAGAACATTTTAAGGTAATATAATCATTCATACTTTGTTTTATTAAACATTGTCAACTTAAGTAACAATTTGTCACGTTATATTTACCATGTCTTATTCCAGGAAATTAGTGAAAAAAACAAGGCAAGGGCTTCGAATCCTCAATACCCGTACAGAGGTTCAAGAAAGGGTTATGCCAAGCTAGAGCAAGAATTGGTAATTAAGGTCGTTAACATTTTCTCCAAATGTAGTAGTTTTTAGTATTGATTGTGTCTCAATAATTCTTTGCAGTTACAACAAGCGGGGGAAGGAACCTCCGAAGTTTCCAGACATATGTTGTGGAGAACCGCTCGTATTAACAAAAAAAAAGATGCAGACAATGAAGGAGTGGAAGAGGTCTTCACACAATGTGTAAGTATATAGTTCCTACCATTGTGTGTTACATCTCATGTATTTCTTTATCGTGGACTATATATATTTACCCTCATGTTATTAGGAAGAATTATTGTCTCAAACTGGCGAGAGTGGTACCTCCGATGATAGACAGGTCCTTGACCAAGTTTTGAAGAAGGATGTCTATCGGGGACGTGTTCGGGGTGTGGGATTTGGTGTTTATCCCGGTCAATATTATAATGCTCCAAAACCCCAACCAAATGTCGTCCCAGAAAATTTTCAAGAAATCCTTGCGGAAATGAGAGAAGTGAAAGCGGGATACTTTGACATGAAACAAGAACTGGCTGAAACAAAAAGAGAGTTGAATGACTTAAGAGCACAACGAAGCTGCAGAGATTCTACCTCTTTTAGTAGACCTGCCTTGCCTGAGGTATGTTTTTTTTCCCTAATTATCCATAAAGTTGAATATCAATGACTTAAGAATACTGGCTGCTGGTATGGTTGGTTTTGCAAAAGAAACTATTTATATTATGACAATTGTTATTGTAGTATGTTTGGCCACGGAGGCCTATTGTTATTGAATTGTATTAGAGCTTTAGACATTATAAACTGCACTGGTATTTTCTGGGTTTCAGGTGAAGTTCTAAAAATTGGAAATGTCCAATTTACAGGGGAAACTCTGCCGGATTTTCGGTAGAAGTTTCTGAAGTTATGTTTTTCTTTCCCTACTTATCCCTAAAGTTGAATACTTGTGTTAATTACATAGGGTGTCTTTCAATGTATATTGTACTTGGGAGACTCGGTGTTACGAGTTGTGGGTAAAGGACAAGCATGGAACCTCCCAGGGCAGGAGCTACACAATTCCCCACTTCCCTCCAACTTAATTAAGGTCAATCTTCAAATTGCTATTGAACCCCATGCGACGACTCCGTGCCCTGACGCTTACGGGGAAACGACCATTCTTGCTGATGCTGTAGGATGTTTCATTGCATGGCCTTCTTCACATGTTGGATTGGATGCATTGGTATGTGTTTTTTATTTGTATCAAAAGTGCATTTTAATTTTTTAGAGAACAAATATTAATATGTACAAATTGTGGAATTTGTAGACTCCACAATGTTCTGTTGCTGGGCCACATGTGGAGACTCGTTCTTCACCACACTCAACTTTGCGGAAGTCTCCCATTCGTGAATGCCCGGCACAGGTGGTGACTTCAGCGCCTGTTGCATCTACCAGCACATACCTGGCAAGATTGGAAACTTACTATTCTGAAAAGATGCAAGAGGAGGCTGACGTGATTAATTGTACGATAGCTCCAGGCATTGTAGATATGGCTGAAATGGTGGAATGGCTTGATCGAAATTCTCTGCGTTCGCTCTTATTTGGGTTCTGGTTGGATGGCACCGTTATGAACGTGTATTGCAGGTAATTTCAATCTAAAACATCTCATAAGTTATTTTTCTCGTTTTATTTGCTTGGATTGACATTATGTATTTTTTTTCGTTTAGTTATCTATATCATTCGGTCTTAGCCCCGTCTTCTCGCACGGATCGATATGTTTTTATATCTCCGCAAACCACCACTTTATTCAACGCGAACACCATGCAACATGTGTTGGTGGGAAATTTGTTGTATAATAGACGCGGGCAAGACAAATTGTTTCTGCTTCCATTCAATCATGAAGGGTATGTATAGTATTTGTTTATGTCTCAATATTCTTGTCTTTTAAAAACCATTTCTTTGACATATTTTTCATTGGGATTGTAGACAACATTGGGTTCTACTTGCATTGAGTCTCAACCGTTTTGGCGAGGTTTACTTTATGGACTCAATGCGTAAACCACCAGAATATTATAACATCAAGGAATTGATTAAAAAGTAAGTATTCATTGGATTACTATCACAATAATATAGTTACGGGCTCTTTTACAAATTACTTGTTATATTGCTTTAGCTCTATAAAAGAATATAGGAGATTGATGGGATTCCAGGCAGGACCGAATAGTATTTTACCAGATCCAACATGGTACCGCATTAAGGTAATATTGATCTCTTCTACACATTTTGTATCTTCATTACTATGCGCATAAGCATCACTTATTTTTAAATTCATTATACTTATAGTCTCCTGTCCAAAACAATGACTCCAATTGTGGGCTCTACGTAATGCGTTACATGAAGGAGATCATTGATCAAAACCAACTGATAATACCTAGAGAGGTAATTATGGCTTGTGATAGCAAAGTACTTTTTTGGACCCTCATTCACTAGTTTATATACTGATATCAACTTTTGCCTTTTACAGTACTTTGCTCAGTGCCGATGCAGATGCTACACAACGGAGCAGCTAGATGAGGTCCGGGAAGAATGGGCGAAGCATGTAGTTACCACTTTTTTGTAATTTTTTTTACATTATAGGAGTAAGTAAATATGGATAATGAGTTAACTAACGGATTCAACAGAGTAACTTGTTTGTAATTCAAACTTGTATAGGTAATTCATACTTACACCACTAAGTTATATCTTGCATAAGAAACTATTCATATTATGACAAGTTTGAATTCTTGTTTCAAGTTGATATGTGTGTTGTTTACTAATATAAGTGTTGTTCATAGTATGACTAAGTGTTTCAATTTTAAGGAATTAATATGCATGATTTTGGATTAAGCCATTGGGATCAGACTGAAATAAATATGCAGGTTAAACTAGTTTTAAAAAAAAAAAAAAGAACAAACAGGGCGCTCCATGGAGCGCCCTTGTTTTGAAAATAAAAATCAAACAGAGGGCGCTCCTGGGAGCGCCCTTGTTATAACAAAAAGAGGGCGCTCCAAGGAGCGCCCTCTATAGCTTTGTGTTTTTTGTATTGGAGGGCCCTCCAAGGAGCGCCCTATTAGCATGCACGGGAGCGCCCTCTTTGGCCTTATATCAGAGCGCTCCATGAGCGTCCTCGTTTTGTTGACCAAACAAGAGCAGTTGCTATTAGTGCGCACGGGAGCGCCCTCTAAGCCTGCACGGGAGCGCCCTCTAAGCCTGCCCGCGATTTTGGTCCCTCTAACACATAGATTTTGAAAATAGGGGGACCGAGGTTTTGAACTAAATCGCGAATTTGGAATAATGGGAACCAAAATCGCGAAAAAAAATAGGGAGACCAAAATCGCGGATTGATAATAATAGGAGGACAAAAAATGCAATTTTTTGGTGCAAGACCACAGATATCCTCCACGGGAGCCAACCTGTCCAGTCGAGCATGACGAAAAATGCAATTAAGCTTTTTTTTTTTGCAGCATTTCATTTGGTTGTTCATAAATAAACCATTTATTTTAGAAAGTATAAATATTACATAAATAAAATATACTTTTAAATTTATAATATCAAATATAAATACATATTATTTTTTAATATGGTCATGTATTGTTTAATATTTTTATAAAATGTAACAGTATTTTTAATTATTTACAAATCATGAATTACTATCATTACTATTCAATTATAAAAATTTATACTTTTAATTTTTACTATTTTTGTTTTTTTTCATAAATATTAATTTCTTTTTTAATATAAAATATAAATTTTAATATATACCGGTTGAACCAGTGATACACTGGTTGAATCAGTGACCCAGTATCCTTACCGAGTCGATCACCGGACCGAGTTTTATGACACTGCCCCATACACAATATAATTGATAAAAATTAAAATTTAAATCCGTAGTCATATTTAAAAATTTATTATAAGGTTCATACCACACGAAATATTGAATTTAAAAATATTTAAAATTACACCATTTTTATTAGTTTTGTCGTTTTCCTTGTGTGAAAATTACACCCTGATAACAACCGAGCGAACATTACTTAGATAAAGATTAAATTTTCTTCAGAGCCTACGGATTTTCTGCAAGACAATTACACGAAAATCCTCATATTATTCCGAATAACAAAAAAAAAAAGATTTGATTTTGAATAATACTCCAAGGATTATGCCAAATTCATGAGGTAGGTAACAGAATTTTGTACAACGAGATTTTACGAAGCAGTCGCCGTTAAATAAAAATTTATTAAAGAGTAAACCCTCACATTAGTCTCTGGCTTTTTTCTGATCGTTCAGTTTAGTCCCTGACTTTTATTACCGTCGGTCAGTTTAGTTCTCAACCCCAAACACCGTTAACAGACAGGTGACGTGTCACGTTAAGTGACAAGTAGGATGCCAGGTGAGCTCAAAACGGTATCGTTTCAGGGACTAAACTGAACGATCAGGAAAAAGTCAGGGACTAAAGTGAGGGTTTACTCACCCTAAAACGACACCGTTTTGAGCTCACCTGACATCCTACTTGTCACTTAACGTGACACGTGTTAATTAACGTGACACGTCACCTGTATGTTGACGGTGTTTGGGGTTGAGGACTAAACTGACTGACGGTGATCAGGGATTAACGTGTTAATTAAAATAAGTTAGAGACTAAACTAACTGAACGATCAGGAAAAAGTAAGGACTAATGTGAGGGTTTACTCTTTATTAAATCTATTGGTCTTGTAAGGTATAAGTAACAATTAATAGGTGTGTGTGGATGAAACAAAACAATTTAACATTTCATTTCATTAATAACAAAAGAAAAGGTCTAGGATCCAGTTGGAGTTGGTTGAGTTGTGGCGGTGTTCCACTTTCAGCATGAGAAGGACGACGGCGAAACAGCACCATCATGAATCCGACTCTGCAAAGCCTTCTTCTTCTTCTTCGCATTCGCAAGGGAGGAATCGAGGCCCACATCAACACCGTTCCAAATTGAAATTTCGCTATGTCAACAAGTCCCAACCGGTTTCTGACTCTAACTCTGTGGCGGCGGAACAACTTTCCCCTGTCCCTAACCCTCAGGATGTTGATGTCACGCCCCCAAATCACGTAATTGAGAATAGTGATGCCTCAGAGCTCAATAGAAACACCGTTGATGAGGAGGCCAATGAAGAAGATGAAGGTTATGGTGATGATAGTGTTGATTTTATGGGTAGGCTTGATAAGTTGCTCAGTAATATCCAAGAACCTGAATTGTCCGAGGAGCATATCACAATCAATGACCAATTGCAGCAAGATGAGGTAATTACAGACAATGCACATCTACAATTTTCTTTCCTTTTTTTTTTTTTTGGTTTAAAAGAAAATATGAACTGGTCTTAACCTATATTCTTTTCCATCTATAAATGTTTGGAATTATGATCTAACTTCCATTTACAAATTGTGAGATTGTTGATTTGGTTTACTAATTTTCTGTTTTGCAGTTGCTTGTGGTGGAGTCAATTTATGGAGAAAACGTTTTCAGCCTTGAGAGATGGAAAGGCCTTCGTTGCTTTCAGGTCAATGACATAGTTTTGGCAAACTTTTCTTTGTTTTGTTTTTTTTATCACAATGCAATGTATCTGAAACTGTGAAACATAATCCTGACTTTTCTTTTTTCCCCTTCCCTCAGATACACATACACATTGATGTTTTGGGTGAAATTGCCATTACCACTAAGCTGAACTCTGTTAATGAACTTGAGACTGTAAGCAGCAATTCAGATGACTTCTTATACTCTTTCAAAGTCCAATATCTTCCACCAATTGTTTTGACATGTTTATTGCCTAAGTCATACCCAAGCCACCAACCACCTATATTTACAATCTCTGTTAAGTGGTTGGAATCATCAAAGATTTTAAGTCTCTGCTCCGAGTTGGATTCGATATGGGCAGAACAGCAGGGGCAGGAAGTAATTTACCACTGGGTTGAATGGTTACATAGTTCTTCTCTTTCACATCTGGGATTTGATAAGGAGATTATACTAGGTCCTTATGGCATGAATCGTGTTGTAGACATGCGAGTGCTTTCAGGTATCAAATGCATTGATGTTGATATTCCTTTTCTACGAAGCTACAACAATGAGAGACACCATGAGAACTTCCTCAAAGAATTACATGAATGTTGCATTTGCTATAGTGAATATCCAGGTAATTTCCAATCTTTGCTTGATTTAATTTATACACATTATTAGATATAATAATTAGTTTTTGAGACACTCAAAGTTCACAAATTTTATTCCCCCCCCCCCCATCTGCAAATTCTTCAATGGAAAGTGTGAATTGATCTTACACAAAGATTCAACTAATTTTGGATTTTAACTCAGCATACAATCACAACAGAGTTGCCTTCTTTTGTTGGGACTGTATGTTTGATCATCAGTATTCATAAACAGTTTTTTTTTTAAATTATTGGTGAATAATCTTGATCAATTGTAATAATTGGTGATTTATAATTACATAGGCTGTCAATACATAACTTTTATTTTGGTGATTTCACAGGCAAAAGCAATTTTGCTTATACCATCCTAACAAAACTCATTCTTCCAAAAGAATTTTTTTTAATACATTCTACGTAAAAGTTATAAACTAATTATCCAAGCATGCACATAATCTGACTTGCTTGTGGTAGCCTATGTTGTAGTAGACTAATATGAAATTGTTCATTTTGTTAGATGAATCATGAAACCATGTCCTTTGGCCTGTTTTCTTCTTAATTAAGTCCATGGCTTCTTGCTATTTCAATCCTGATATTGCTTTTGATGGACCACATATTAAATCCATTTATAGCTTTGGGTTTTTGGCTCTGGATGCAAAACGGATCTGTACTTGTCTTTTATCTCTTTCTTTGCCTTTCTAATTCTAATGGACTTTATAATTCTTTACATGCCAAAGCTGATGCTATACCACTTCCGCTAATGCAGTGCTTGGGTACATGTTTCTGTTGAGATGCATGGATAATTTCATTTGCATTTTTGACTTCTGAAGAAGCTTCCTTTTCAACATGCTTTAGCTTTCCATGCTTGCTCAAATTGAATTAATATTGGACATGGTTCTTATGTCTGCTACTTTATCTATCAAAATTTTGAAGTAATAACTTTCTTTATCATCCAACAGGTACTGAGTTTGTCCAGTTACCGTGTAAGCATTTTTTTTGCCTCAAATGCTTGCGGACCTTTACTCAGATACATGTAAAAGAAGGAACCGTTAGTAATCTTCAATGTCTTGACGCAAAATGTACGGTTATGATTCCACCTGGCCTTTTAAAACATTTGCTGGATGACCAAGATTTTGAACGCTGGGAATCCATGATGTTGGAGAAATCACTTGCATCAATGTCTGATGTTGTGTTTTGCCCAAGATGTGAAACACCTTGTATAGAGGATGACGACCAGCATGCTCAATGCCCAAAATGTTTTTTTAGCTTTTGTACCCTTTGCAGGGAACGGCGCCATGTTGGCATAGCATGCATGACACTGGAAATGAAACTTAAGATTTTACAGGTATGTCTGGTTTCATTATTGGACAAATAATTAGCTGGCTTGGTTGTTTTGGACTTTTACTCTCTCTCTCTCTCTGTGTGTGTCTCTCTTATAATGTGTCTGTGTGTGTTGTGTGTGAATGTACTACGTATGTATGTTCTGGAAGGGAAGCTTGACGCAATGGTTGGCCTATTTGTACCTGACCCTTCTCTAGACCCCAACATGATAGTAGGTAGGAGCTTTATAGCACTAGATTCCAGAAATCCAAAGGAGTTGTTTTTTTATAGGAAGTCTGAGTTTCAATATCTTTTTTAATTACCCGCTCAGTATTTATTATTTGATTGCTTCATTACTGGGTCAATTTCTATTTTGCGGTCTATGCAACATACCTCTTTATAAATTATAACCATAGTCGGTTTTAGATTCAATAAGAGTTCTATGTTTTTTCTCATACATTAATTTAGCCTGGTGTCTTTGGGTTTTTTTTTATTGGTCAATACCCATATATGTACTAATTGGTTGAATGCTTTTGGTTTCCTTACATCAACAATGTAACTTTTTGTATATTAATTCAATTAGGATTGTCCAGCAGTTGTACTTGTGGGATTTTCTTGTTAATTGTTATCTAACCATGTGCTAAATAGTTTGAATGCTTGCATGAACTATGTTGTCGTTTCTTGGCCTCGTATTCTTTTGTTTTGATGTGAGTTTGGTCAGTTGCTAGTTGCTATTGCCCATGATGTTTCACAAAGACATGTACATGTGTTTTCCAATTTTATTATTATTTTCCTTGATTTTCCAGTAATTTCTTTAACCAAAGAAATGCTTCCAGTTTTCTGATTTTTTCCCTTGTTTTAGGACCGTCAAAATTCATCTCAATTAAAGGGAGACCAAAAGCGTAGGGAACTTGAAATGATCAATGAAATGCTCAGTATGAAAGAAATTCGTCGTGATTCCAAGCTGTGCCCTTCTTGTGACATGGCAATTTCTCGAACTGAAGGTTGCAACAAAATGAAGTGCAGTAATTGTGAACAGTACTTCTGTTACCGCTGCAACAAAGCAATTGATGCATCGGATCCATATGGACATTTCAGGTATATGGCTCTTCAAAAGCATCATAGAAATTCTTTTGCATGGTTTGCATCTGGCTAAGATTCCAATCTACAGAATTCTTTTAGAACTTTTTTCTTTTTTCACATTCAAGGGATGGGTCGTGTGAATTGTTCCCACGAGAAATGGTTGAGACCTGGCAAGAGCGCATAAATCCTCGCCAAGCAGTAGGACAATTACAGGCTGAACTCTTTCCTCAACGTGGAACGACATGTCCTAGTTGTCGTCAATTTAATGCAAAGGTGTGTAAAGCTGTGTTGTTTGTTTCTTACAAAAACATGACATGAAATTATCCATTCCCTGACTAAATTGAATGGATTTAATGGTTGTTGGCTTACTGTATTTGATTAGCATGTGATTCAGCTCTTTTGAACTCAATCTATTTTTGTATGATTGTATCTACTAAAGAAGTTATCTTCCAGTTTTTATAGAGTATTTATATATTTTGGAATACATAAGTACTGGACAGGAACAGGAAGGCACCCTCATGCATTAATAATCCAATATATTATCACTATCATTTATACTATATCTGCTATTACTTAAGAAATCATCTAATCATTTTTCTATTCACCTTGTCTGTCCTTGTACATCTCCAAGGAAGTCCTTTATATTCAATGATTAGAAAGGTTTAAACTTATAATTTCATCCAAACTAATGTTACCACTAGTAAAGTGGTTTAATTCCAATCCACTATTTGGAAACTTATTTTTGGAGCTCTAAACTAGTCCCAGTTTTGTCTGTTTAAAGTCAGTTCTGCTGTCATCACTAACTACTTTCCCTGTTGCCATTTTGAATTCATCAACAGATTGGAAACAATAATCACATGTTTTGCTGGGCATGCCAGAGCCATTACTGCTACTTATGCAACGAGATTGTCAGGCGCGGCACTAGGCATTATGGACCAAAAGGCTGCAAGCAGCATACCGAGGGATAGTATAATTATAAGCACAATGCCTTAGAGTTTTTCCCCCATTTTAGGCATTGTGATGTATAACACGTACAATAGAAATACAAAGGTGGAAACCATCTGCTAAATATCCAGTGAGTCTCAATTGTAATAAAATAAATATAACCGTTTGAGTTATGTTCGAATTCTGGAAGAGGAAGAGAGTCAATAAGGTTTTAATTACACACCTGTGATTGGACTAAATGTTTTTTGGTGAGTTTTTTTTTTTTTGGGTGAGATGATCTGACTGACTAAATCTATCAATTAATTATTTTTCCTTGGTTAAAATCATTCTCTACCTTAAATATTACGTTATTTTGGTTGCATATAGGCATGCTATTGGAAAAAAATTCATATGCAGCCATTGCCCTGGTTTTGACTCATTCTTACGTATCTTAGACCAGACTAGTAGCATGTTTGCTTTAACGTTGGTCTCTAAATGAGAGTTAGTGTCTGTAGAAGAGAGTTAGTGTCTAAATGAGAATGTATTCTTTTCGGTAGAAGAGAGAAACATACATACCTGTGTGTGTGGGTCTCACATATTTAATAAAAACATACCTATGTGTGTGGGTCTCACATATTTAATAAAAAGATTAAAGGGGTGTATTTTATAAGAGGAGGTGTGCAAAAAATAACTAATCTAATCAACTTGGACTACACATTCTATGCACCAAAAATGATCCAATGATGCTTAAGGATTTAACTAAATTACATTACATTTACATAGTGTTTAGGTGTTAAATGAAAATGGGTGGAAAGAAAAGACAAAAAACGAGAGAAAATTAGTAGATTTTTCAAATTGTTTGGATCAAGAGAAGATGAAAGAAAAAAAGAAAGGAAGAAAAGTAATATTTTCTCTTTACTTATTTGGATTGATGAAAAATGGAAGAAAAAATAAGTGTAATAGAGAATTGTTATCTTACCCTTTAATCATGCAAAATAATTAACTTTGCACTATTCAATCAATTGTAATGTATGCAAAATTGATTAAACAATCTCCTTTGCCACTAAAAAAGTTGAAAGTTTGAAAACAAATTTAACCAAGTCCATGTTTTTATATATGTCTACGTATTTAATATTTAGTACCTAATTTTTTTAATCCTATAAAATGAGAAAGAAATTAATGAATGAAAAGGCCAAGGTCTGGATCACTGATCTAAAGGTAGGAACAAGAGTGTCGTTTTTTTGGCGTTTTTCCCCTTTCCTCGCTCGAGGAAGTGTGATTTATGTAACTATGGATCTATCATATGATTTTCCAAGTGTGATTCAAAGTTCAAAAATGTGAAAAATGACAATTCATTATTATTTTTTAAGTATTCTATTTTCATGCATTCATTTTCACACTTAGCAAGTGGAGCGTTATACAAGGTGATGGAATTATGTTGTGTGTATGACAAGGTTAAGAATGAGATATTTGGGTGAAACATACAAATTTCATTTTATAAAACAATGCACTTTATTAGGTTGATGATATTTTACTTGTATATATTAAATTTCTCTTATAATTCTTAAGATGAGATTATTTTTGTGCATTTTATCTTTCTCACAAATTTATGTTATATTCACCTTCTTATGAAATTATGTGTCCTCTTCACATTGTAACGTATATTTTGATTCTTTACATTATATCAAATAAATCATAATTATCTTTTAAATTAACTATTCAATTTCTCTAACCAATATAATTTTTTTGTTACACTCTAACCAATATAATGAGATACTTGTAAATTATTGCCAAAGTTTTTTTAAACAATCGGATCAATTTTTGTGTTTTTTTATTAAATGTAACATATTCAAACATTCATATTTTTCTATATTTTAATTTATTTTTCATTACCATTAAAATAATTTAATTTAAATTATATTATTTTAAATTCATTGATCTATATTTCACAAAAACATCCAACAATACACTATATACTTGGAAATTACATCTCTTAATTTTTTTAGGGTTAAATATATTTTTGATCCCTGAAAATACGATGAAATTTGGTTTTGATCCCTCATTTATTTTTTCATTGGTTTGGTCATCCATTTTTTAAATCACATGTTTTTAGCCCTCTATATTAATAGTAACACTTTTACAGTTTCACTACGATTTTTCCCTGATAAAAATTCATAGGAAAAATTTTCTTGCGGCTTTTTCTCTAGAAAATTCATGTGTAATTTCCAAAAAAAATTACAATTTTTTACATAAAAATGTTGTTATAATTTTTTTTACTATAATAAATTTCTCGTAAATTTTAGAATCTCGATAAAATTTCCTTTGAATTTTGAAATCTAAAGAAAAATTCAAAGGAAAATTCATAGAAAAATCTACATGAAATATTATTACATCATCACTTAGCGGAATATAATTAGCTTCAAAAACTAAAATTATGTGATTTTTAAAAATAAAAAACCAAAATTAATAAAAAATAAATGAAGGACCGAAATCAAATTTCGCTATATTTTGAGGTTCTAAAAATATATTTAACCTTTTTTTATATTTTTAAGCTATCAATATCTTATTCCCACGATTCATTAGCTAAATGCATAATAGTGTCACACTATTGTTTTTCAATAAAACATCCTAGTGATTGAAAAAAAAAATCCTAGTATATTCTATCAAAATAGTAAACATGCATTTCCGAGGATGGTAGAATGGTAATTTACCTCACACCAAGGGCCAGGAGCCCCAAAAAGGAAAGGGTGTGTCCATACTCCACAATCCCCAAACCATAAAATTAAAATCCATATTTCTCCTGTCCCTTCTGTTCCAAACCCATCTTTCTTTCCCTCTGTGTGGAATCCAAAATCTATTTCTATTTTAAAAATCTCACATTTAGGGTTTGCGTTTTCGCAACAGTGTATCCTGATTATATTTTCGTCGTTTTCCATCCTTTTCCTTAAATTGAATTTTCCAACATGGACGGAGCGAGCGGCGGAGACGGCGGCTCAGCCCAGTTGCCGGCGCCGGCGCCGATGTCGAACGCGAACGCGCCTCCGCCGTTTCTGAGCAAGACGTATGACATGGTGGATGACCCTTCAACCGACGCGATAGTGTCTTGGAGCGCAACCAACAACAGCTTCGTAGTTTGGGACCCACCCGAATTCGCAAGGGACCTTTTGCCCAAGTACTTCAAGCACAACAACTTCTCCAGCTTCGTTAGGCAGTTAAATACATATGTATGTTCTGTTCCACCCTTCTTCTTCTTTTGCTTTGCATTTTCTTCATTGAAGTTGGTACACTGATTGCTGATTAGATCACTAAACACCGCGCTTATTTTTATCTATTTGCGCCATTGACCAATTGGATTGGAAGTGATTACCGGTTATGAGTGGTGTTATTATTGATATGCAGTGATAATTCTCTTGAACTGGTTAATCTCTGCCTTAGAATAACGCCTATAGTTAGTGCCTTAGTGGGATATGGTTGGATGTTTTGCGCTCTTGTAGGTGTAAGTAGTATGGTTCGTGATGAGTCAACTCATGTTTATGCTGTGACTGTGGATTTGACTCTTTGTCTGCAACTGGGTTGCCTACAAAAATTGATCTTTTCAACTATTAGTTTTGCTGTAATATAAGGAGTGAGTGGAAAGATGGGTTTTTTTGGTCCCCTTTTTTGGGTTTGCCCTAATCCCTCCTTATCATCTAGCGTCCTGGTTCATTTTCAAGTAAAGTGGATGGTTGCCTAAACCGGTGAAGTAAGGAATTTCCTTCAGCCTTCAATTTAACTGAAAGAGCCAGGGCGGGATTTGTTGTTTTATTTCTTATATCAAAAGAATGGATAGGCTGTGAAATTTAAATCTGATATCTTACCCTCTCTTGCATTGTCTCGGCAATTAGATGGAGCAGAAGAGGGAAAATTGACAAAGAAAGCAGTTCTCAGGATAATCAGTTACTTTATTGTTAGTATATTGATGTATTGTGTATCAAATGTTGAAGAGGTATAAAGTATAAACCTAACTGAAGTAAGACAGATTTCAAATTGCTATGAAGAGGATTTGGGGGTCTACGAAAAGATATTTGCTGTGAAGCTGTTATGATATCTTATACGGGTACACTGTTATCTTTTTATACAGTTATATTGACCCTCTGTCATGAGGGGGTGTGTTTATGTCTTCTGCATGGGTACTTAATAAATTCTATGAAGCAGAAACTTTTGATTGCAGTGCTGCTATCAACAACCTAGGCAGTTCTGCTTGATAATTGACCCGCATATAGGAAGATGATATAAACTTTGCAACTATGTTGGGGAATTGATCAGTTGCCGTAGTGACATACGACTACATGTTTTATGTTATTACTTGTTGTATTAGGCTGTGTATTCTCACTTTTAAGCTAGTATTTTTCATATAATTAGAGGATAAATAATAGGAATTTCTGAGTAACCTCTTGGCTCTTGCTGAGTTAACCATAATGAATTGTACTAAAACACTATGACTGTAGCACATCAGAGCTGCAATAAGCTCTGTTGTGTCCTCCTTATGAACTAAGGTAGCCACATGCCAGTGCATTTTGTTATTGGCACTCATTCAGGATTCAAATTTTACTTCTGCTTTGTTGAATTCTCCTGAGTGTGGAATGCAAATTTATTTGTTAGTTTAATTCCTTCTCTTCATATCAGTTTAACATAAATATTTTAGCATGATTTTTTTTTGGTGCAAAATTAACTTTGTCATAACTCATAAATTCAACTTATGGAAAGATACTTGAAAAGGCTTGTTTTATTGATATATGAGTTCCATTACTTCATATTGCATAATCAATTGAACCTTAAATAGTTAACAATGAATGGTAGTGTAACTGAGTTTGTCCCAGCCTCAATTTGTGGACATGGGCTTTTTTGGTTGACATGTCTACCTGAGTAAAATAAGCAGTACTCACTTTGGTTGTAAAGCTGGTGTAGAACATCTGCATCCTAGATTCTCCCTTCCTTGAACCTGGCTTGGTAATTGAATGTTTAATATTACTGCTTTCATCCGCATCCTTTATCAGTTCAGTAAAACATCTGCATTGCAGATCCTTCAATCCTTTAACCTGGCTTGGGAATTGAGTGTGTAATATTACAGCTTTCATTGCAAGGTTAGTTCCAGTTGAGCGACTCTTGTGAGCATATCCAAATGGCCATGATTGGAGTTAGATTAACTTTTTTTTTATAGTTAGACTTTCTTGCATCCTTGAACTATATTGTTTCACATGCTTAATTATCTGTCTATTTTTAGTTTTAGCTATGCATGTCTACTTTAGTGTTTTATATAAAAAATCAAAAGTTGTGTGCTTTTTGAGGGTGTCTTTAACCTCCTTCCTGTCTCCTTTTCCTTTCTAATGTCATTAACTGTCATCTTTAAGCAGGGTTTCAGGAAGGTCGATCCTGATCGCTGGGAATTTGCAAATGAGGGCTTTTTGAGGGGTCAAAAGCACTTGCTTAGGAGTATAACTCGTAGAAAACCTGCCCATGGACATAATCAACAGGCTCAGCAACCACATGGACAGAGTTCATCAGTAGGGGCATGTGTAGAAGTTGGGAAGTTTGGGCTTGAGGAAGAGGTTGAGAGGCTTAAAAGAGATAAGAATGTGCTCATGCAAGAGCTTGTGAGGTTGAGACAGCAGCAACAGACCACTGATAACCAGCTGCAGGCAATGGTTCAACGGCTTCAGGGAATGGAACAACGACAACAGCAAATGATGTCATTCCTTGCAAAAGCTGTCCAGAGCCCTGGCTTCTTTGCTCAGTTTGTTCAACAGCAAAATGAGAGCAATAGTAGGCGTATAACTGAAGTTAACAAAAAGCGTCGGCTCAAGCAGGAAGGTATTGTTGAAACAGAGCGCACTACTGCTCCTGATGGACAAATTGTTAAATATCAACCTCTGATGAATGAAGCAGCAAAAACAATGCTAAGGAAGATAATGAAATGGGATGCTTCTCGTGTAGAATCTTTCAATAAAAACCCTGAAAATTACTTGATTGGTGATGGTTCATCATCCAGTGCAATGGACAGTAGCAGCACTTCAAGCTGGACTTCTGGAGTAACACTTCAAGAAGTCCCTCCAGCTTCAGTGCAGTCTTCTCACATTCCAGCTGCTGCAACGGTGACTCAAGGACATGTCCCCTCAGCAGAAAAACCTGAAATTCTATCTGTACCACAACCTGCAGCTTCTGAAAAAGTTATAAAGGATGGAGCACATGAGGCACCTTCTATCCCTGTTTCTCAAACAGATGTGATCATGCCTGATCTTCCTTCAATACCGGAGATAGTTCCAGGAAGTATTCTTTATATTCCTGAGGAAAATTATATGACTGCTGAGACAGATGAGGGATATATGGATCCTAATTCACTGGGAGTTGGTGGGTCATTTCCCATTGATTTTGAAGGTATTTCATCTGATGCAGACATCGATGATTTGTTAGCCAATCCTTCTATTTGGGATGATCTTTTGCGAACTCCAGTTCCAGAGGATATTGAGACCAATGTCGCCGAAGTATCTAAAGGGAATGAGGTACAGCCAACGGAAAATGGATGGGACAAAACTCAACATATGGATCAACTTACAGAGCAGATGGGTCTTCTTTCTTCTGATGCAGAAAGACTTGATTGTCTATGAAATTTGTATTAATCTTTCATATTGTCCAAGGTAATCCCTGAGTCCCTGACCCAAAACAATACACAAGTGATGTCTATAATATAATTATACTTTTTCTTCTCACTGAAAAAGTAAATGCTTTTCATTTTGGTCTTTTTTTGGGTCTAGTTTGTGGTGTGCATACGAGACCCAAGTCTAATTTTCTTTTCTGTGCAATTACATTGATATTTCCTTTGACTTCATGTTCAAAACAAGTTATGTACTTTTGGCCTTGTCATGGCATTCTTGTGCTGTGTATGTCGTTACCTGATCAGTTCTTCCAATGTTATAGGTCTGTGAAGTTGAGTATATGTGAATTAGATTGCAGTTTTTCCCAATCTTTATGATTCCTTGTTGAGAGGAAAAAATGGGAAAAAGAGAAGACGTTGATAATGATTGCTCAAGGCGTCTGAAAAATGCATATTGGTTCTTGCTTGGAAGATTTACGTCATGAACAAGAACAGAAGCAAATCAAGCAATGGATGGCATTGGTTATGATGTTTGGCCCCGGGCCTGTTTGTTCCTCGATCAATTTATTTCCTTTCTTAGGCTATATGTTGCAATTGATGAAAAGGGATGGAATAGGAGGGAATGGGATTGAATGTCATTAGTTGTCATTGTTTGAATTGTTTAAAATATGTTGGAATAGAACCTAATGATATTTATTCCATCCGAAGTCTACTTATTACTTGCTGATCATCATACCATTTTAATCACTTCTAAAACAATGGAATAGAATTTTTCTTTCATTCTATCATAAATATTCGAACAATGGTATGATAATTAGCAATGTTTTGGATACTGAGATACATGCGTTAGATTCGTTGACGCCCTTCCTCTTCTCATTTTACCAATTACACCCAAGAGGATGAGAATTTGCTTCGAATTTAACATTCTTTCGGTTGTTTTTTTTTTTTGAACCAAATATATCCTCTGGCCCATAGTTAGAGACTAATACATTTTGAGGAGTAGAGATCACCAAAGCGGGTTTTGTCTCTCTCAACAAAGTCTTTTTCATACTCAATGTCAAGAATTAAACCTCTGTCAAGATGTTTAAGGGACTCAGCTGTCTATCAATTGTGTCTCGTTTTGTTGGTATATTTTTTCCGTTGTTTATGCGAACAAAACGTGTGCTATTTTCTTATGTAATTTGCGAGTATTCTGGACGTCTTTGATTATATCTAAATTTTAGTAAATAATATTCATATTATATTACAAGTTCAATCCAATGGCATGTATTTATCTTTGTATCACTTAATATATTTTCTTGACTTCAATTAGTATATTTTTTTTATAGTGTAAAATTACACTATCAGTCCAGTGATGTTGTCACATTATTTAACGAACATTAGGTGTCATGTGTTATTAAACTCATTAAATGATGTGGCAACACCTCATTGGACGACTATAAAACTTTTTTACGTTTGTGTATATACACATTAAATCCTATTTTCTTTAGGCTTACCATCTAATACAATTTTGCACCACAATTTGAAGAAAACGTGCTTGTATTAATACCCATATATAAACATGATTCATACAATTATATTTATATATATTTTTTAATTAAAATAAATCCAAAAAATATTGGTCGAACCTTACTTAAATATGTGCTCTTTTTTTTATAAAAAGAATTTTTTTTTATAAACAAAATACAATTCAAGAGAGTATAAAACGTATTCTAACCTAATACAATGTCTCCTTACAAGAGAATAAACATACACACGACATAACCCAAAAACAATGAACAGATAAAGATAATCAGAAAAAAGAAAGACACCAATCTTGGTAAAAAAAAAGGAATTATGAGCACAAAAGAGCCAAATCCCTAAGCAAATGAAGAAAAAAAAATTAGTGTAGTAGGTACTACTTATCCGTATTTTCATTTCAAATATGATATAACAACACCATTTTTTCACATTATTTTTATATTGGAGAACAATTTTTTTTAGATAATCCTGAAATAAGTATTATTTTCACTATAATTTTGACACCTAAATGATTAGTTTTTTTCATTTTATTTTTTTTAAATTAAAATAAAAAATTCTAATCACAAATAAGGTAGGGTGGGGTCTAGGGGAGTATTGAGGCAGGAATACTGAAGATTTACTCCAAAAAAGATGCATGAATTATAAGTAACTACTAGTAGTATATTATCCGCATATTACGTTGATAAGTGTATATTTTTATGTTATTAAAATTGAATTTATAATAAATTAATATTTTAAAAATTTTAAAAAATAAAAATAAAATAATTTTGAAAAAAATTAATTTTAAATTCTAAAAATATATTATATTTTACTTTTAAATTTTAATTTACACTATTATTTAATAATAAGATATAATAGAAATATAATAATAAAACATTTATATATTAAATAAAGATTGAAATAGAAAATAATAGAATAAGATTTTTTATTTTAATAAATTTTAAATTTTAAGATTAACATTTATTAGTATTTAAAAACTCAAATAGAAAGGGAGAAAAAATTAGTATTAATAATTGAGAAGGAGAATCTCAATCTCACATGCATGGGGGAAATTCACCGTCCAATAAGAAAAGGAGAGATAATGTCAAAAAATATTGAGAGAGAGAGAGTAGAGTGAGCGTCTCACTGTCCAAGGTGAGATCTCAAATTATAATATAAAGAGTTGATTCAATAGTGCTATACCCCATATTAAGAAATTTTTAAAGTTATCCTATATTAAATGGACACTTAATCACACATGAAATTCGTTTTCATAGGAAATGGCATTTCCCTAAATAAATTATGAACATTGTATATTACGAAAATATAAAATGATTACCTTACCAAATGATGTACAAGCACAACTACTATTTTCAATTATTTTTTTTTGTTTAACCACAAGTATCCTCCACGGGGCAATCCCGTTCGAGCCGGGAACATTCACATCATAGTGGGGCTAGCTCTCCCAGCGAGGATTTTCAACTATTATTTTTTAACTTAGCAAATTCTTCTTCTCCATAGGAAAAGGAATTCACTTTCAAGATCCAACTTCAATTTCTATAATAACTCTCTCCAAGTTCTCGCAACATAAACTTACAGTTATCATAATTTCCATCTCCACTCAACTAACTTTCAAATGACCGTTACACCTTTTCCTTTATGCAAACAAAAGATGCTCATTTTTCTCTCTCTGTTTGTTAAGTGAAAACCACATTGTTGTACGGTTTATGCCTTCAATTTCTGTTTATGATCCGAAAAAATCTGATTCTGATGAAGGGATCCCGCCTGCTCAGCACTTTCATTTCGGGTTCTGTCACTGCTCTGGATCGTAGGCCTCTCCATTATCCCACCATCACTCCTTTATAAATGTCTCAAATTAATATATTCACTATAGTTGTCAGCAATCTAGAGGCATACGTGATCCTGACCATAACTAACATCGCATGCTTGTAGATACACATGTTCAATAAGAACCATCAAGTTTTAGTTTTTAGCTAAAATTGGAAACCAACTCAATTCTAGTTCCAAATAATAATAATAATAATAATAACAAATTGTAGCCAATACACACCTAATCTAAATCTTGGAATAAACTAGTATTATCACAGACACCTATAAGCTGATATCACCATCAAAACCTCACCTGTCCATCTATTTCGGATTCATCACAATACACTTGTCAGCAATCTTATAGGCCAAAAACTGTAGTAAAACACGTGCCTTTCTTTGATGAAATCTTTCCCATAGTCACATTCTTTAAACCCCATATGTATTTTGTTTAGGCTGAAAGAAGTGTTTTCAAGTGTAAACAAGGTAAATGACATTGGTTATCAGAGAGAGGAGACACAAGCAAGCTCTAAAGCTTTCCTTACCAAAACCTCAAATTCCATCATCTGATTTCCTCCGCCAAACCCACATGCCATTATTGTTGCCATCTCCCTCCTTCCATTTAGACTCTTCTCCAAACATCAGGAACCTTTCAGATCTAGAGAAAGTAGCAGTACTTGGCCATGGGAATGGTGGCACAGTTTATAAAGTTTATCACAAGAAAAGCCATTCTTTTTATGCATTGAAAGTCCTACGCTTTAATCAGAATGGTGTTGGCATCCGTCAACCTGCTACATTGGAGGCTGAGATTCTCAAACGAGTGGATTCCCCATTTATAGTAAGGTGTCATGCAGTTTTTGACAATGGTAATTGCAATGATGCTGATAACAATGGAGGAGGTGATCTTAGCTTTGTTATGGAATACATGGAAGGAGGATCATTGCATGATGTGTTGAGAGAACACCATAGATTGCCAGAGGAGGTGATCTCTGTCTTTGCAAAGCGTGTATTAGAAGGGCTCAACTATTTACATGGGATGCATATTGTGCATAGAGATATTAAACCCTCAAATTTGCTTGTGAATGATAAAGGGGAGGTGAAAATTGCAGACTTTGGGGTCAGTCATGTAGTGGAAGGAAGATTTGAGGCAACAGAGCTCAATGCAGGCACATGTGCGTACATGAGTCCAGAAAGGGTTGATCCAGAGAGATGGGGTGGTGAAAATGCAGATGAGTATGCAGGGGATGTGTGGTCACTGGGAGTGGTGATGTTGGAATGCTTTTTGGGTTATTTCCCTTTGATTGGACCAGGGCAGAGACCAGATTGGGCAACTTTGATGTGGGCAATTTGTTTTGGTGACAAGCTTGAAATGCCAGAAAAGGCATCATCAGAGTTTCAGAATTTAGTAAGAAGGTGTCTTGAGAAGGATTGGAGGAAGAGAGCAACAGTGTTTGAGCTTCTTCATCATCCTTTTGTAAACAGAAATTGTTGCTGTTCTAGCAAAGGGCTGGGAGATTATGTTCTTCGGAGTGAAGTTCACTAGATTTTGATTTTGATTTTCTTTTTCTTTTTCTATTATTCTCGCTTTCCAACTTTATTCTGAGCTTTTAACTACGGCTTTTTATTATTTCAGACCATCATGAAAGAATTTTTGGGTTGGATTTTGGAATAAGGCAGAGATAATTTTTTGGCTTCGAGTTAGATATTAAAATGTCAATAATTTTTGGAAACTTCCTACATGCTGATGGCAGGCAAAATTCGAAGTAGCAGGCAGAAAAGAAAAGAAAAGAAGCTTTACCTGACAATGACATTAACTGGAGCATTCCAAATTTCCATTGGCCTGTTGCTCTATATGGATGAATTGACAATAGATGTGTTCCCATAAAATATCTGCTCCATGTTCCTGGCGAATTCAATTTTCGAGTGGACATTTTTCTCGAAATCTCAACATCAACCTCAAATGTGGTCTTGTAAGTTTAAATCAAGTGATAAAATTGAATAAATAACTGCTTTGAAAGTTCAGGATGACATCTTTTAACGACAAAAAACAGAGAGTATCGAATGTGGATTAAATGAAATTATTCAAGACAAAACAAAAGTCATTTAATAATTAAAAAAATGTTAACGCATACAATATAACAGGTAAAATATAATAAATTAAAAAAGCATTTCAGAAAATACTAGTTTAATTGATAAAAAATTATTGATAATAAAAAATTTAAATACAAAATTTACAGAAGGTTTCAATTTTAAAAAACCTCAATATTTATGGAAGATTATTTTAATGTTAATTCACAAATATCTCATCATACCAAATAATTAATTGAAGAAATTTAAGTATTAACAAAAAAATTAAAGAGAGTAAAAATCTTATTTAATTGAATAACCAATCAAAGAGGATAACATATTAATTTAATTTAATATGAAAACTTAAAAAATATATCATAAAATGAAAAAGACTCGTGAGAAGCTCTCACTGAAAACTTAAGAAAACTAAATATAGAAATCATTCTACTCTATAATATGAGGACTCAAATTTTGTCATACAGAGATGGATGAACTGACTATATAAGCGGAAATAGCCAACATAAATGTTGAACCTAGAGGGAATGGTTAATGGTAAATAGTTACTCAAGTCATGCAATTACTCTCGTTAAAAACTTGGTAACTTGATTAACCACTTGTAATTGATCTTTTCTTTCCCAATCCAACATGCTAACTTGGTTTTTAAACGATTCTCTCAACATACCTACATTAAAATACCTTAAGTTTTGGGGGGAAAAAAATCAACTGCAATTAATCATTGATCACTCCAAATTAAAGCAATGATACTACATGCATATATTAAAGTACACCAACTTCTCTGCTCAGACTAGAAAGACTTGGGGAAAATGTGACTGAAAATCATAAATTGAAGGAACCCATACTGCAATCATCAATTCATCATGCTCCTCCAGAACTATATATCGCCAGAAGTTGTCGCATAACCGATGTGCTTTCTATTAGGGGAAATGAAATGCAGCATAATAATTCTTATCTGCAGATCATAATCATAATCACTTGATAATTAAACTGGGGCACAGTGCTTTGAGGTGAGAGTTCCAACTATTTTGGTGGTGTAAAATTCCAATTCTTTGAAATTTCTGTGGGCCTATGGAGATGACCACCTGCAGCAAGAAAATTCAGCAGAAACAAAGCTCAAGTGTCTCAGGCCTCCAAAGCCAATGTAAAGAAGGGATATGCTTGTCTATTATCTAAAGCAGGATAAGGGTCTGATGCTCAACAAGATAAACCATGATGTGAGGACCAAAAAAGAGCTATACAGAACTCCATATCATTCTACTTATGTCAAAGAAATCATCAAATAAGAAAAGGAAGAGGGGGGAGGCAGGGAGTGAAAACATTATCATAAACACGCAAACCACATTTGGAAGTTTTTATCGCATTGAATTTTGATCACAACAGATTATTTTTAAATAAATATCTCAGTACAGATAGACAATCATCCTTAATCCATTGCTACTTTCTTGAAGAGAAAAGTAATGCCTAGAGATCTTGTGGCTTAACCAAACCAGATTTCAGCCATGTACCAAGAAGGTCATTGTTTTCCAGAATTCATCATTAGATCATATAATAAATATATTGGTAGAGCCAAAGGCACTGAGCTGAGTTCTGTATATTCATATATTAAAATGAAGTGGAAAAATAAGCAACAACATGGAAAATATGCTAAAACCAGGAGGGTTATGAAAAATACAAGAGTTGATGATTATAAAATTTGATTCAGGATTCATAGAATTTAATCAATATACATTTATTTTGATTATCATGCCAAATGTAACTGGCTAACTGCATGCATATTATAAAAAATGCACAGTACTGATATATGCATCTAGTTTTTCAACCACATTTAGGATGATTTCATTTAGTTTCAACACCATGCAATTATGGTTGAGCATCAACTGAAGTAGATAGCAATAGCATCAATTAGCTTGCTGTAAGAATCAACTCAGATTTAGGGTCTCAAGTTTTAATGATGGAACCAAAATGTATCACAATAGTACTCTAAAATATTCTACGAAACTCTAAAGATATCTAAGATACTCTAATAAGTTCATTCAAGTGATTGATGTACTGACCACCTCGACGTGATACAAGGTGGATCCGAGAACGAGGTCCTTCAAACTTCCAGTTATCTTCATCCAAGGATCTAACCTCCTTGTCAAGTGCAGCCATGAGATCCGATCTTAACACTGCAAAAATAGGAAATCAAAATGTCTAAAAGCATGCCATATGTGAAAGTCCAGGAAGACCAGACAAAAGAATGCATCATAATTTGGCTGCAAAACCACATAGAAAAATGCTACCCTAGACTCTACTTAAACCAAAGATTCATCTTGGCCCTTCATTGTTTTGGTAACTATGCTAGTGATACAGTGAATAGAGAAATCAACATACAAGACAACAAAGCCCTCGCTGATATGAATCCTAACCAGAACACAATTTAAGGCTACATAATAGTTCAATCAATTAGCTGTTAACAATAATTTCAGGGAAGAATCTGGAATCACAGTACTTGAAATACTAAATACTCTTACAGCATACAAAAGTAAACTTGAATGGAGATTATCACAACATGCGTACAAACAAAGAAATAGAAGGAGACTGAAATTGAAGAATCTTAAAATAAATGAAATAAGCAGAAAGAGAACCATTGATGAAATTCACTGGAATTATATAACAGCAACAGGGTATCATATTCATACTAATATCCAAATGACCGCCAAATTTCAATTTTCGAAACAAAATAACAAAGAAAGTAAATTGAATAAATCCAACCAAACAAGACGGATGAAATAGAAGATTTGATGATAGAGAGTGAAGTAACCTAGCATGGCATCGTCCTTTCGCTCTTGCGTTGAGATGGGATCACACGGGAAATGGAAATCGTCAACGGAAACAGTTGCGTTGCTCACACCGCCGCCTCCGCCGCCCGCAACCGCTGTCGTCGAGATCGATGAATGGGCCGGTGATGAACTATTCATCGTCCCCTCAGAATCGTTTTTTCTTCTTCTGAATATGAATCTCTCACTGACAGTAATCAGTAGTAAGAGCCAAAAGGTTGCTCCTATTTTTTTCAGCTTCCCCGGGAAGTCGAAATTTGGGTCTAACACAACACAACGATCTTCTCTCAAGTGCTCGATAATTGGACTGAGAAGCGCCTTTTTGAATCAGCTTCTCTTTTTTAACAGCATATTTAGATTCACCTTAACTTACTTCAAACTCAGCTTTTTTTTCTCAATCAAACAAATTATTCCATGTTTGATTACTTTAGAGCAAAATTAAGATTGCCTCTGATTTACATAATAAATTACAATTTTTACATTAAGCACATGATTATTAGATTTTTTTTTTACATATATAAAAAATAAAATTTATTTCTTAGAGATTTTTATAAAAAACTATAAACAAATTTTTTTAGTTAAAATTAGTTGATTTATTGAAATTCAAATAAAAATGGCTTCTCATTATAATCAAAATTCTTCTTTTTTAGTTTTTAATTATTTTAGAATATGAAACAAGCACAATAAAAAAATTTAAAAATGGTTATTTTTAAAAAAAAAAATAGTATTTTTAAAAAATAGTTACAAACAAGCACATTCTAAATTAAAAAATTATACTTGTTGATTAGAAAATGTAAAGTTTTCTAAGTTACAAGAGGATGATTCCTTCAAATTCGAAATGAGAGAAATTAATATAAGAAGTTGAAAGAGAGTCATGATTCATATTTCGATAGTAAATTATTTATCAAATTCAAAGCATATAAAAGAAGAAGACTTAATAAAATTATGAGATTGAAGACAAGTCCATTCGAAATTTGAATTAAGATTTATCATACAAAGTCATTCGAAGTGGGTAGAGAAAACCAAGAAGAGTCTTGTATTTATAAGAGTATGGAAGTTGTTCGAGCTACACTGATATTCGAACAAATTGCATAGAGGAAAATACAAAGAAAGATTAGTAGGCAAGGATATGAGTGGTCCACTTGGGGAAGAAATAAAGGGATGTCATTAGGCGCAGGTGCCTAATAAACCCCTTTTTGGCTACAGCGTTCGACCTAAAAGATCATTAAGAAAAGTTAGAAAAACTTATAATGTTGGGTACTTCGTCGACCTGATCAACAGCGAAGCTATTGGAGATTAGGTCGAACGAAATAGCCAAGGTCAGGAACTTCTCCATTGTTGGAAGAAAGGGATGAGAAGAAGATGAGAAGTGAACCTCTATTTGTAGGGAAGTTGGTGGACGGTGGAATTAATGCACCTGTGAAGTTGCCCAATAATTGATAAGGTCAACATTGCAACAGTTGAATGGTCGGTTGTCAAAAAACACCCGCAAATTGACCAGAAAGTGGTAAGACACCTGGTAAGAACAGAATAAAGGCACATGAATTTGAAATCGAAATGAAGTCATAAAACAACTTTCAGCTTTTGCAAGTGTGGAGACATGTTTGAAGAAGCCCGAAAGAAATTAAAGACAATGAAAAATTCAAAAGAAGATCATGTCAAGATAACTTAAAAGAATTTTTGGAAGACGGACATCAAAAGCAAATTCAAAGACCAGTTATCAAGATTTCAAATTGGCAGTTATTGGAAGTTGATGTTCGAAGACAGGTGTCAAGATATAAGATAGGCAGTTTTAGGAAGTAAAATGACTGTTGTTAATCAACATACGTGTCCTATACATAGAATAACACTTCAAATACGATTGTAAACGTGTCAAGTTAATATTAGTTAGTCGTTAGGATAGAAATGTATAAATAGAAGAATCAATGTTGTAATTCATAGTTGGATTTTCATTTCTGAAACCTCTCAAAAAATACCAAACATGTATGTTCATATAAAAACTCCTGATTATCTGAGAGATCAAGTATGCAATTCACCGCTTTATTTAATGCAATCTTTTGATTTCAATCTTTTCGTTTGTTTCTGTTATTTAGTTTCTTTTCCATTTCTATTCTTTGGATCTTTAATTTCTCAATTTTTAAATTCATTTAAATTGTTCTTGTTTCTATTAGTTTCTTCTTGTAATTATTTCTCAGAATTCTATTGTAATTCTTTCAAAGTATAGTAAGAATTCGAAATTCTGTTGATATTGTAGAATCCTGGATTCCTTCTAAGTAATATTATTTCTTAAAAGAACCCTTAAAAGGATTGAGATTCTAATTTCATATTGTACTTTGAGAATCAAGTGAAGAATATTTTGAATACGTATTAAAAAATTTCACAACAATCACTTGTACCAACTTAATTTTAAAATAAAATTTTCAAATATAAATTACATGATTTCAAACTAACTTATAAATAAAATCAAGTTTATTCAAACTCAAATTTATAAATACTCACTTAAACATTTGCCAAGTTATGTTCTATGTCCAAACAATGCCTTAGATAGGAGAGAGCAGTGCACAGCTCAGGCAACATTTTCACTTTTTTATGACCTTATCTACGGATTTCATCGTATTTCATTCATATATAATGTAATAATCTGATTTAATGGTAAGATCCAACAGTGGCCTTTGGATCCATATGTTTTTATTTTTTGGGGCACAGTAAATTTGATTTATTATTACGCTCTCAGAATTATGATGTTTAAAAAGAACACATATCTTATATTAAAAAAACATTTTACAGTTGAATCACGGTCTTGTTATCGGAGAGGTTTTTTCCACAACTAGAACATCACCGGGCGACAATTACATTTAATAACAATAAAACAAAAAAAGGGCCGAAAGAAATTTCACAGTTGAATTGAAGAATTATGTTTTCTTCAAGTCAACTAAGTCAGTAACAGTATTGACTTGCTGGACAATTACATTAACCCAAAAAATAACATTATTTATTTCAATGATCAGTAATATACTAATATAGCTGTCTTCGGAGATAGGAATCAGGATTTACTTTCGTTTTTGCTCAATCCTTAATTCCTTATACATCCATTTTCTCCATAGGCAGCATTAGACCTAGGAAAGCAAAACGTATACAGCTTCAAAGTTGGGAAAAGGACGTTATTAATCCAAGAGGGAGAAAATAATTATCCTGAATCGAAGTATTGCTAAGAAGAGTCAGCAAAGCCACTTTTCGAGTTGCATTTACAGGTAAAGAACGAATTAATATTTCTTTTATTAAGGAAACAAGAAGATCACTTGCACAACTAGCAGGTTGTGACACATCCTAAAAATCCCAAACACCAACATAGAGTCGAGAAACATATACCCCACAGCAAAATCACGATACACTAAGTGAATTCCCAAGCCATGTACTGGAACCAGATGAGACAAACCCCGGTCATTTATGAGTTTAGGTAAAACATCAGTAAAATCATCAGCAAGAGAGATCCTATCTGCAGATCAGTACACACTGCATTTGATTGGTAGTGGAATTGAGACTCTGACTAAGCAGCAACTACGATGATGACGATGAGAAGTACGATCCCAAATATCACCAAAAGCAAGCATGTCTAGATAACGGGGGAAAACAAACAAACAAACAAGAACATTTGAGATTAACAAAGAAAAATACATGAAGCTTTGAAAGGAAAACAGAAAAAGAATTGATCATAATCAAGATGATAAACAATCTACATCAACTCCCCTGATTAGAAAACTGAGCTGAAAGTATTTGTTACATAATCCATTTACCACCACCTCACACCCCTGCCCCCCAACATTGATCCTTTTATCAATAGAAAATAAAGATGGTTTGCTCTGTGTAAGCTGAAAACAATACTGGATGCAACCAATGCCCACATATATTATTGACTTAAACTGTGTATGACAGGGCCGTTGTTATTCCTAAAGTTATGAACCAATGTACTATGTAGCCTTATTTAAGTTCAATTCACTGTGTCACAAATGCTTCAATTCATTAAGCCCATAGCATCTAATCTAAATATAAATAATTCCCACATCTAAGCTTATGTGATGGGAGGAAGAAGAAACTTAAAACCAGTAATCCAATCACAAATAAGAAAACTTATATGTACCAAAGAAGAATTTGATCTTTGTGTCTTTGAAGCTTTCGCAAGTTGAGATTTTGCTTGTATAGTTGCTTCATGGGAATGCTCAATGTTGGACCCAATATCATCTACAAAATGAAAATTATTGACATCAACTAACATAAACCAGTCTAGACTCTAGGCAAGTAAAAACTAGAGCTGAGACAAAGATGTGTAATTTGCAAAAGCAAAATTTAAAGGGGAAAAAAGAAAAGCTACCAATCATTGCTCCTTGCTCATGAACAAGCACAGCAAGATCTTTGAAAATCTCATTTACTTCACCAATTTGCTGCTGGATTTCTTGAATGCCCTGCTCTCTTTCCTCAATGATAGCCTCATTGAAGGAAATTTCATTATCTAAGAATAGTACATCCTGTCTGCGGCATGAACAATGGAAGAGAGCTAAGGAACTAAAATAATGCAAATGGTCAAATTTGAAAAGTAGCCTTATGATACTACAAAAGTATGTTTAGTTTTTCATCAAATTTAATTTACACATGGCAGAATCCTGCCATTGATCATGTCATTAACTAAGGTGCACCATCCAGAAAAATAAAAAGAAGAAGAAAGAAGACACCTTTTGGTATCAATGCCATTTCAGCCTAATATAACTTATAGATGAATAATGCAATAGGTCAAATTAGAGAAGCAGCCTTCAGACAAATAAATTGATGTTCAGCTTTTCATCAAATTTAATGATGCAAGGATCCTGCCATTTATCCTGTTGCCAATTCATCACACCACACAAAAAAAGGGAAATGAAGTGTGTTTTCAGCATCAATTATATTCTGCCCTCATAAATTTGCAAATGCGTAACTCTAATATTTGATCTAAAATTACATTCAAAATACTGTTTTTATTGCATCATATATTGTTATATTATAAACTATAATAATCCAGATTTTTAAGAACAGTGCAGCTCTAATATTTTTTAATAAAAAAGTATCATGAAAATGAATCTGCAAAACACTTCTTTTGCTATCAATAAGATATAAGAAATCACCTTCTGGATTCCACAAGAAGGGCACGCTGTTCTGGACTCTTATCAGAACTGACATCTACTTCGTTGGCTGTATAGCTGCAAGCCAGACACAAAAGCCCATGTCATGAGTAATGTGTATTTGTATGCATAGGTAATAAAAATTAGTAACAACAATGCACTGGCAGCCACTAGAGAAGCATAATGGTTCACCAACAGCACCCTCTTGTTTGTTATTCAGAGTCAGTACACTCTATAAAGTTGCATACACACAAGTCACACACACACACGAAACACCGCAAAAGGGGCAGTCTTGGCCCTTCCACAGTTAGACTCAAATAACCATCAGTGGAGTAGTGGACTACCTGGATGGAACTGCTTGAGGAACAAAAGGAGTGTAAGCTGTCTCCCTCTCAGCTGCAAGACGCTGTGCTTTCTGAAATTCTTTCAACACTGCTTGAAAATCTTTCGCGAGTTTGGCATCAGCTATCTTCTTGTTTGCCTGCAAATACGATAAAGACATTGAAGGTCTCTTCTCATTTCTTTTTTTTTTTAAAGAATTCAAAATCACAACACCCAACAATTAAATATATAACATAACATTTATAGCATGACTGCTAAAACATTCACTTAAAAATGAATCCAAAACTATTTCGAGCTAGACCGTCCTATATAACTCAGCAACAAATTCAGTAAAATACGTAGTTTCAAATGAAACTCGTACATTTACAGACATTGATCATAACAAGTCTATGAGACCATTAAACTGTTTTGCAGATGCAATTAAACTATAATACGAGAGAGAGAGGTACAAGCTTACATTAACATCAGCATGGTGATCAATTTCACTTGCTTGTTTAAGTTTAGCCGATGTATCCTTCACCAATTGTCCAATGTGCAGTCTCGTCTTGTGCCTGCAAGAGTCACGAACAGAAAGCCGATCAATGCAATCGCTATCTTAAAACGAAGGTAACTCGCAATCCAATCAATGCAAAATTGTAAATCACAACACCGTATGTAGAATAAAAAACATTTAACGATGATAACAGTAACAGCACGGTGATCTATCTCACAGCTTTTCGCGGAGCTCAGGCGTGTCTTTAGGGGTTCCGAGGGAGTTAACGAGCCTCTGAAACGTGGAGACGGCGGTGTTGATCTGAAATATGCCGGAAGCAACGGCCTGCGTCGGGTCCTGCTTGCCGTTGATGAGGTTGCGCCGGGAAGCGAAAGGCCGGCCGGCCTCGATATCCTGAAAGCTCATTCTATTGCGCGTAACCCTAACTTTCTCGAGAAAATCAGGAGAAAGAAAAGGAACGTCGGTGTTTGGATAGTGGGATCTGGGGAGTGGGAAGGCCAATCGGAATTTGGTGAATTAGAGAGAGCTACCGGAGGCTGTGGTGTCCGAACCCGACGGGGACTGAAGAGAGAGAAAGTCGTTGATAATAATAGGATTGCAATTTAGAGAGAGAAATAGAAATGAGAAGCGTCGAATAATGCATGTTTGAGGATGATTCAGCGAGGGAGTTGCTTCTGTTGGAGTGCTGTGGAATATAATAAAAGAACACTTGGCTTGGTTGTACTTTGTTATTATTCCCTACCGGCACGTCGACGTGGACCCATAACAGACGTGTTCCGCTGCAATACGGTACAGGTGAGGTTCTTTTTGGTGGCGTCATTATAATTAACAATGTGTTAAATTATTTGTTATCTAGTTGTTTATACATAAATTCTGGTTGAACTTTAACCTGGCTCGGTCTGGATGAGAATTAATAAGAGGGGTAGTTTAGAAATGTTAAGACTTTTATATATTTTTCATGGATTAGATTTCATCGATTAGAATAAAAGTTTTGACGGAATGCTTGGGTGCAATATTTTCCTTAGGGTGAGCGTAGAACGGGTTTTGTCGGTCTCATACCCGACCCTAACTTTGTATCAAACCAAATTTTCAGACTTGAACTCGTCTATAAACCCGATATGTACAAGACTACTTGAAATCCGAACCCGTCCACAACCCGAAGAAACTCGTCCTAAAACTCTAAATTCTAATATTTTACTTTCTCATTAACTTTCAAATATTGTTAGCAGAAAAATATCACTATAATTTTATATAACTTTATGTATGAAATGTGTTTTCAAAGTGGATAGAGCCTCTATAATAGGGAAAAGTTAAATTAAAAAATCTCTAGAAAGTTAAAATGATGTTAAGCCTTTAAGTAATATAAAATTATAAATATTATATATTATATATACATATATGGGACGGGTTGGGTAACCCGAAGATTAACCTGAACTCGTCCTCAACCCGATACCGGGTTATCGAATGAGACCCGATTAAACCCTAATCTTTCATATGGGACATGAACCCGAATAGCTTGGGTTGGGACGGGTCGGGTTTTGCTCACCCCTAATTCTCCTCATGGTAGGAGCTTCTCTCTCTAGGTCTCTCTAGAGTTTTTCCTTCCTGAATCTTTCGGATTCAGTTTCTTCGTATAGTCTCTTGGCACTTTGCTCTAACATGGACATTCACTCAATGGAAGATGATCCAAATGTCGAAATGTCCTTGGAGGGGGCTACTATTCAGTTGAAGAGTTCAGGCGTTGAGAGTGTGGAACTTGCTAGAAGGACTCTGGTGGGAAGGATTTTGTGGGACAAGCCTCTGAATAAGGGTACTGTCAAACAGATGCTCATCAAAGCGTGGGGTGAGGATGCAGAAGGGATGAGATTCATGGATATGGGCATTAATGTGTTCACTTTCTATTTCTCAGACATGAGGAAGGCCAAAAGTGTAATGGAGAAAAGGCCATGGAACGTGATGGGGCACTTGGTTAGCATTCAATATTGGATTTCGGAAGCTTCTGTTTATGAAATCAACTATGATTGGGTCCCTTTTTGGGTCCAAATTCATGGACTCCCGCTGGAGTTCATGACCACCGGCAACGTGTCTCGAATAGCTGAGAGGATTGGAGAGGTGAAAGAAGTAGAAGATCCCAAAGTTGACGGAGTATTGCTGAGGAGCTTTATAAGGGTAAGAGTTGTTATTAACATTAAAAAACCTTTGGTTACCGGCTTTTGGGTTCCCAGAAAGGACCTACCAAAGACATGGGTGTCAGTGAAGTATGAAAAGCTTCAAGATTTCTGCTACAAATGTGGAGTCATTGGCCACGAGCAAAAACTGTGCAAGAAAGAAAAATTACTGGCTTCCTATGATATTACCAAGGCTAGGTATGGACCTCAGTTGGGGGTCCCCCCAGCCCCATCCCTTGCAAGCCTCTTATCGAAATCCAACAATTTTGGCCGGAAAGAGCCCTCAACCCACCCTCTGGGAGCGAGCCAGAAAGACAAGGAGCCAATATCCTCCGACATGGACAAGACAGCAGAAACAGTAAGGGTCCCACAGGATCAGGGGTCACTGTCTTACTCAGGGAATTCTCAGCACAGCGGGTTTGTTAGTGGGGAACATGTTGGATGGGCGCTGGTTGCACATGTTGAGAGTGTCCTCAATAAGACAAAACTGAATCCCTCCCAACATCCGCTTCCCAACCTAAAAGTAACGGCTCCTTTTGTTGACTTGGCAAGGACTCACACCCCCCATCAGATGGTGCTGAAAGCAGTTCCACAGTGGCCCAACCTACCTTAGTGGATCTCAAACAAGGTAAAGTGAGATCGGGCTTGGGTCCATCTAGCCTTCAACTACTGAATGTGGAGACAGAAGATATTGGGCTAAAACAACATGTAGTGATCATGGACTGCCTCAGCCCAACTAATAGGTATGATGGCCCAATCTTAACCCCTGTTGATATTAATAAATGTCACGATGCTTGGTTGAGACTGGAGTGGGGGCGAAATAATGGGAAAGGTACGGGGAAGGAATCTAAAGAGGTTGATGCTGAAAAATCTTATTTTGTTGAGTTTCCCCTGATGAAGAAGTGCTGGGTGGAGGGGTATCTATCCAGAAAGAGGAGGAGTCTCAAGTTATTGAAGGATTTAACATATCCTTAACTCTCAAGAGAGATAGAAATTCGGAGGAAGCTGTCATTGAGAAGGGTACAGAGGAAGAAAATGAAAATTCCCTCAAGAAGTTCAGATGGGCTATTCAAAAGTCAGAAATGATGTTCTCTAAGGCTGAGGAGGCGGGCCAGACCATGCCCTCACCTCAACCATGAGTCTACTCAGTTGGAATTGTCGTGGGTTGGCAGCGCCCGCGACAATTAGAGAGCTTAAGGCTCTCAAGAGGATCTATAATCCTGCCATGGTCTTCCTAATGGAGACCAGAGCTAGAAAGGATAGGGTGGAAGGTATAAGGCATCAGTTGAAATTCCAAAACACTTTTTGCGTAGAACCTCGGGGCCTAGCAGGGGGACTCTGCCTTTTTTGGGATAACTCTATAGTGGTTTCAGTGGAGGTGGCTACTGCAAATTTTATTCACACTACCTGCTTATTTAAAGAGGATGGGGTCACTTGGAACGGTACTTTCATCTATGGGGAGCCTATTGCTAGAAACAGAAGGAATATGTGGGGGGACTTATGAGGCTCAAGCCAGTAGGAGGGAGACCATGGGTATGTGCTGGTGATTTCAATGAGATTCGATTTCAGTTTGAAAAGGAGGGGCTCAGGCCGCAAGAATCACAAATGGAGTTATTCAGGAATTGGATTACTGATTATGAACTTATTGAGCTGGAGGGAAAAGGTTGCAAATTCACTTGGGAAAGTAATCCCAGAGATGGTGTGGTTACTAAAGAGAAATTAGACAGGGCTCTTGCGAATTGGCACTGGAGGAGGCTCTTTCCTCATGCTAATGTCCTAGTTTTACCTCCTATTAGCTCGGATCACTCGCCCCTGATTATTTTCCCTAGGCCCAGGGATAGCAATGGCGGACAGTTAAAGTTTGAGGCTATTTGGGAGGAACACCCCCAATGTGCAGAGACGGTGGAAAACAGTTGGGGTGCCGGGATTGGTGGAGTTGGTGCGTGGGGTAATTGTTTAGATAAAGTATAAGCATGTAAGAAAGAACTTCAATCATGGCACAAGAAGACTTTTAGAAGAGCTGATGAAGAGATTGCTAGGTTGAAGGCCAGGTTGCTATCCCTATCTAATAATAGCAACTCTGCTCAATATCTGGAGGAAAAGCTGTCAATTAAAGACAAAATCAAAGAGTTGTGGAAGCAGAAAGAGATCTATTGGGGTTAGCGATCCAAAATTAAATGGCTGAAATGGGGTGATAGGAACTCTAAATTCTTCCACTCAACAACCATTCAGAGGCGGGACAGAAATAGGCTATCCAGATTGAAGGGAAATGATGGGAGCTGGGTGGAGGGCCACCATAATATCTCTAATCTAATATGTAATCATTTTTCAAATCTGTTTAAGTCAGAGGGTTGTCAAGATCTTGATAAATGCTTGGAGGCAGTACCGGCCCTTGTCACAGATGAGATGAATGATTTCCTATGTTCCCCGGTCAGAGAGGATGAAATCAAGGAAGCTGTTTTTGGCCTTGAGCCACTAAAGGCTCCGGGCCCAGATGGCCTTAATGGCCTCTTCTACCAGAAGCATTGGGGAATTATCAAGGAGGATATTTGCGGTGCTGTGACAAGTTTTTTTTATGGGGGAGAGCTTCCTCAAGAGGTAAACTCTACCTTAGTGGCCTTAGTTCCAAAAATTGATCTACCTGAGGATTTAAATCACTATAGGCCCATTTCATGTTGCAATTATTTGTACAAAATTATTTCTAGACTAATTATATCTAGGCTAAAACGGTATATGAACAAGCTTATTTCCCCCAATCAAAGTGCTTTTGTGGGGGGCGTCTTATTCAGGATAATATAATGGTTGCCCATGGAGCTTTTCATGCGATGAAAAAAAAAACAGGTGGGGGTTTTAAATGTTTAGCAATAAAGCTAGATATGAACAAGGCGTATGACCGATTGGAATGGGCTTTTCTTGAAAAGTGCTTGCTGGCCTATGGATTTAGAGAAGCCTGGGTTTCCCTGGTAATGAAGATGGTTACATCAGTCACTTACAGGTTTAAGGTTAATGGTTTCCTATCCCCTCAAATCACCCCACAGAGAGGTTTAAGGCAGAGGGACCCCCTATCCCCCTACCTATTTATTTTAGCCTCTGATGTTCTTTCCATTCTTATTCGAAGAGCAATGGAGGATGGTATTATTTCCGAAATTCAGTTGGCTAGGGGGGCTCCTAAGTTAACACACCTTCTGTTCGCAGATTATGCCCTTCTCTTTGCCCAAGCCTCCACACAAGAATTATACCAATTTCAGACTATTCTAAATTCTTATACTAAAGCCTCTGGCCAGAAGATCAATGTTTCTAAGTCTGGTGTGATTTGCGGTAGGGGGTTCCTGCTCAGCTGGGAATGGGCCTGGCATCCATTCTAAATATGCAGGTATGGTCTAACCCCTCTAAATACCTGGGTCTACCTGTTGAGTGGGGTAGATCTAAGACAAGGGCTTTGCAGTGGATTAAGGACAAGGTGATCAGCAAGTTAGATGGGTGGAATGAAGGGTTGCTAAACCAAGCCGACAAGGCGGGTCTCATCAAGTCTGTTGTCCAGGCTATCCCAATCTACACTATGAGCATTGTCAAGTTCCCGGGCACTTTCTGTCAGAAACGTAGCTCTCTGGTTGCTAGGTTTTGGTGGAGGGGTAACAAGAAGGAGTTCGGTATCCACTGGAAAAATTGGAGGCTCATGACGTTGGGGAAAAATGAGGGTGGCATGGGGTTCAAAGACTTCAAACTTTTGGACATATCCCTCCTAGCTAAACAGACTTGGAGAATAATTTCCAATCCCAATGCCTTGTGGGTGCAAATCCTCAAGGCTATTTATTTTCCTAACACTTCTTTTATGCAGGTACCCAGGAAGAATAATGCTTCCTGGATTTGGACCAGCATTCTTCAGGGGCGTGATTTCCTCAAATCTGAAGGAAGATGGATGGTAGCAGGGGGTGAAAGAGTTAGCATTTGTGAAGATAACTGGCTGGTTACTGGGAAGAGTCTTGCACATTTTAAGAACTCTGTACAAGGGAATGTGAAGGAGTTGATGTCTGATTTGGATAGACAGTGGAATATCCCCAAACATAGTTCCCTGTTTCCACTAGAGTGGTGTAAGCAGGTGGTACAAACTCCTATTTGTATAACAGCAGAAATGAATTACCTATTTTGGCCACATACTAAACAGGGTGACTACTCTGTTAAATCAGGGTATAAAGTCCTAAAGCTAAAAGAACCTATCCCCAGTAATCTGGCCTCGTCCTCTGCTGTGTCTCGTGTGGATCTCTGGCCTAGAGTGTGGGGAGCCAAGGTTCCCCATAAGCTGAAGATGTTCATTTGGAAAATTTGTCAAGATGCGGTTCCGGTGTTTTCTAACTTAAGAAGGAAAAGGATCCTCCCACATAGTCTTTGCACATTCTGTGATCTAGAAGAGGAATCTATTGAGCACGCCCTCCTCCTGTGTGCTTGGACTAAACCGGTTTGGTTTGCAGCCCAGTTCCAACTAGTTCCACAAAGGGAGAATCTATCTACCATGCAAAGATGGATTTCTGATAGGCTCTCAGGTTTCCTAAATCACAGGGGTTCCTCTGAAGAAGCCACTGCGGAGCTATTCATTTGCCTATGGCTAATTTGGAAAGACAGATGCAGGGGCATATTCAACAAGGGGACCCCTAACCCTGTCGACACAATTATCAGAATTAAAAGGGCACGTTTAGAGCTCTTTATACCTGCAGGTTCATCAACAGGGGCCCATCCCAGAGTGCCCCAAGCTAGCCCCCATGGCAATCTTTGGCACCCCCCTCCTCGGGGTTTTGACAAGCTTAATTTCGATGCATCTTTTGATGCTTCCTCCGGTATGGCTGCAACTGGTGCTATTTTCAGGGACTCTTCTAGCCTGGTTGAGTTTGCATCTGCAAGGAAATTTCAAGCTTCATCACCAATCATGGCAGAGGCATACGCATTGAGAGAGGGTATTTTATTAGCAAGAAACTTGGGTTGGAAATCTGTTATTTTTGAATCAGATTCTTTAGATCTTATTAAAGCTTGCAGAATGGGGGAGAATATTGGGGAAATTCATGGGATTGTTTTGGATATTAGAGCTTGGGCATCAGAGTTTGATAGTTGTGGATTCACCTGGGTTCGTAGAAGCGGGAACATGGTTGCTCATCGCCTTGCAGCCTTAGCCCTCCGTAACGGCTTCTGTCCATCGTTCCTCTCGTCTTGGCCCGTGGATCTTCAAGCCATTGTAGCTCGGGAACAACAACAAGCATCGTCGTACAACCTTCAGAGAGACCTGGGGCTTGCTCAGGACCCCATCACATGATATGGGTGTCGCCTCCTTCTAGGTTTCGTTTTCTTAGGGTTTTGACGAGAATCTATTGCTAGATCTCTTGCCAGAATATTTAGTAAACTGAGTGTTCTTTTCTCTGTTTAGTTATTGTTGTACTGCTGTTTCTGTTCCGTTTGGAATGAAATGAATCTTTGACCCAAAAATAAAATAAAAATAAAAGTTTTGACGTAAAAAAAAAGAATAAAAGTTATTTGGTTTAATTTTATCATTTCTTTTAACATGTTTGTGTGTGCATAAAAAAATATTATTTATTTTATATTTAAAATTTTCTGTGTTTGAAAGTTATATTGTGCAAAACAATGACTTATTATTTCTTATATATTTATTTCTAATTTTAAATTTAAGGATTTAATTGATATACACTGTCAATGTAACTTAATTTTACACAGATATCCAATTGTGTATTTCCATATCATTTAATGAATATGACACCTTATGTGTTATTAAATTCAATAAATGATGTAGCAGCACATTATTAAATGTCTGTGTAAAATTTCTTTGGTATATATATATTAAACTCAAAATATAAAACATACTCCCTCCGTTCCAAAACTCTTGTTATTTTAGCACACTCCTAAATTTCAAAACTCTTGTTGTTTTAGATATCCAAGAAAATTAATTAAGATTTTTTCAACTATGCCCTTATTTAATTACTTACCTCAACTAACACTTACTATCATTATCTCTCTCTTAATTATATAAATCTTTATATTTTCAAGGCAATTAAATGATATGAGTGGATATTAAATGGGGGTATTTTAGTAAAATTAGTATTAAATTAAGACAAATCAATCATTTCCTCGGTCTGTGTGCATAACCTTAAACAACAAGAATTTTAAAATGGAGGGAGTAACAAATGGCTTAAATGAAACACCGGAGAAAGTGACTACCTTAAGCTCCATGAGATATGAGAACTGATGTATTGAGAGAAATGATTGAGCGGGCCAACCTCATTAATACTTCAATCAATAACTCCTCCTAACCAAACTCTAGGAATCTTTTATATCCTGAAAAAAAAAATGGGAATCTTGTTTTATGCATGTGTCTCTTTATAAAATCGAGGAGTGTTGATAACACATTATATGAGATATACATTATAAACACAGTTTTCGTGACACATAAATCTCATTAAATTATGTGGGTTTTACTTCTTTTAGAATGAGACTAATGTGATTTTCAACCAACCATAATAAATACGTTGAGAATGGCATGTCGGTGTATAAAGTTTGATTAGGGATGTCAATGGGGCGGACGGGAGCGGGTAGTGCCTACCCGTATATATACCAGCTAAAATTAACGGGTATCCATGCGGGTAACGGGTATCCGCGGATAATCACGGGTATCCATTAATGTTTAAGAATTTAAATTTTATAAAGAGAAAGAGAGGAAATGTTTTATAATAAAGGGTAAAATAACATTTTGGTCCCTATAAAATACCCGAGTTTTGATTTTCGTCCCTGGGAAATTTTTCTTTTTATTTGATCCTTATAAAATATTTAAGCTATTTTTTTAGTCCCCGTTGTTGATTCCACTATTAATTACGAATGTTTGGAACGTCCATCATAATCAGTAATAATATGTATGGTACCCTGGCACATTATACAATAGTGTTAGCATCCTTAATCACATTGAAAGACTATTTGTGATATATATGAAGGAGGAAATGAACAAAGAAATTCAGTTCAAATTGACTATGAATTTGACTCTCTAAATGAGTTTACGGAAGCAAACACTCTTATATAATGTGTTAGGGTACTTCTGAAGTATTGCTGACTATTATGGGCGTTCGGCACATCCACAATTAACAGTAGAATCAACATTAGGGACTAAAAAAATAGCATAAATATTTTATAAGGATGAAATAAAAAAGAAAAAATTTCCAGGGACGAAAATCAAAACTCGGGTATTTTATAGGGACGAAAATGTTATTTTACCCTATATAATAAGGGTTTTTCTAACATGTGCAACCTTTGCACATGATAAGAAATCAAAAGTAGAAATGTTTTATTGGAAATTACGAATTTTAGCATTACCAATGCATTGATTGTTGTGATGGTCGTAATTTCCAATAAAACATTTTCACTTTTAATTTCTTATCATGTGCAAGGTTGCACATGTTAGAAAAATCGATATAATAATATCATACTATATATATAAATAATCATTATATAATATCATTACATGTTAATATATTAAGAATATCACCAAAAAATAATATAAAATAAATTATATCTCATCATAAAATAATAAAAAATCCTAATATTCAAATATATTTAATAGAAAAATATGTTTTAATGAGTATGCGGGCACCCGCGGGGCGGGTAGTATAATATTCGTCCCCACCCATTTAATAAATATGCGGGTACCCATTGCGGGTATATCCACAGGTATCCGCGGGTGCGGGTTTTTTTGACATCCCTAAGTTTGATACTAACATTTTTCTATAAAAAGTGTGTTTGATAGAGCATTTTAACTAGTTAAAAGCTGAAATTTAGCGGTGAAAATCATGTTTTGTTGTATTTGATAAGGTAGTTTTTTAGTAGCTACTAGATTTTTAGCAGCTTTTTTGAGAAGCTACTTAAGTTAACTTTAAAAAAACTCATATTTTTAGCTACTAGTTAAAAATTTATTACAACTAAGTCATTTAACAATTCTCACTTATCGTTATTATTTAGTAATTAATGATATCTTTATATAATTATATGTCATTTTACCATTTTCTATTACTTTCATCAGATTTTCAATCAAATCACTTAATTTTTTAGCTTCTAACTAGCTTTGAGCGTTTATATGATATTTCAGCTTTCAAGCAAGTTTTTTTTACCCAATACACTAAAAAATTGAACGCAATATCCGACCAAAAAACAAAACAAAATAAAATTTGAATGCAATGGAATGGGCCCAAATGCACATGTAACATATGGAGTGGCCCGTTACAGATCATAAAGAAAGTATACACAGCCTATAATAATTATTGTCGCAATCCTACTATATATCATAGACTCGTCACATTTCGTCAAAAAAAAAAGACTCGTCAGATTTAACAAAATAATAAAAAAAACATCACAGAAATGAAGGAATTCTAGATGGTAAAAACTTAAAAATTGGAAGTAATGTTATAGAATTGGGAAGGGTCATTGATAAGAGTATTGAGTTATTGATTTTTTCATAAAATTAATGAATCATTATTCAATAAATATATATAAATTATGTATTTAAAACTTGATACTCGAGATGGTAAAAGATATATATATATATATATATATATATATATAATGAGTTTAATATATAACAATATAAACATAAAGGTTCATAGTCTAAATAGAAAATGCAGTTATTAAACAAACCTGCAAAATTTTAGATAATAACAATATAAACATAAACCCGTCAAAAAAAAAAAAACAATATAAACATAAAGGTTCATAGTCTTAGAAAACGCAGTTATTAATTAAAACATTAAAAAGTAAGCAAAGTAAAAGAAAAATGATAAAGATCAGTTTTGTTTAATTTTTTAAATAAAAAGATTTGATGATGACATATTTAAGACGACAAAACTAATGAAGGGTGGGGTAATTATAGGGTAGACCCTTTGAGTTTGAGTCCATTGTAGACCATTAATTTTTTTTACTATAAAAAGTAATTTTAATTTTATCATATTTATTAATAAATTTTTTAATATTAAATTTATATTATTTATGGTAAAGGTCTATGATGGACTCAAACTCAAAGGGTCCATCCTATAATAACCCCGAAGAGTTAAGACAACATATTTAAGATAATAAGATCTTATACTTTTAAACTGACACTAAATCTTATTAGTTCATTTTTTATTTATATTTAAAACTTGACACTAAATTCTTATTTTTAGATTACTTAATTAATAATTTTGTGTGAAATATGAAACAAATCAATCCAACTAACAAATCGTGATATATTGTATTAATAATCATTGTATCTAATTTTAAATGATTTAAATATTTGTATGTGTAGGGCTGCACACGAATTAGGTTGAGTTGGGTTGGATTTACACTATTTTTTGTTTCAACCCGATTAGCTATATTTGGGTTGGGTCAATTTTGTTAGTTTTACGTTATGGACTCAGGTCAATCCAAACCGATCAAAGTCGGGTTGGGTTGAGTTGAGTGATCGGATCATGATAGTTAAAAAATTAGGGAAAAAAATTATGGAAACTGGTTATTTTTTATCTTCATTTAGACTTCATAAATTATATAAACCTGTAATTCCATGATTTTGACACTTTGGCCATATATATAACCATTTCAAAAAAATTTAAAATTAAAACTTGAAAAAAATGTCATGCACTTTCTACACACAATTTAATTCAAATATTTAGCACAATGTAGTAAAGAGATGTTCCGAATAGAATATTGCACAACCATAAAAGTCTCAATCTCACAAATTAACAAACTAATGTTCAATTATGACACTAATTTTTATTTAAATTTTATATTACTATTACTAAATTTTATTCAAATAAGATAATTATTAATAATATAATAATTTTTTACATAGGGTTGAATTGGGTACATCGGTTTGTACTTACTCAAACCCGCTATCCAATCCAAATTGGTCGGTTCATGTTTACCCAATCTAAACAGATCTGATGACCCAACCCACCAAATAGTGATTGGATTGATCAGGTTGGTTGGGTTAACCAGACCCATGTGCACAGAAAGTGAAGAGTTCATTACATGAGTGTAAAACATTAACATTTTTATATCATTAATAACTTTATAAAAAATATATTTTTTATCAATTCTACCTTTAAATTATAATTATTCATTATTTATGTCAATTTTTATAAAATTTAAATAACAATAAATTTATTATCAATTATTATTATTTTTATATATTGCTAAATAAATATAATATTAATATAACATATCTCAATAACATAATTTGAAATATAATTTTCCTATAAATATTATTAAATAGTATAAAAATGTTAAAATTATCCACCAAATTAATTTGATGTACTCCTAAAAGATACCTATATTAATATTCATAATAGGTGCCGTGCGTTGCAGTCTTGCAGATTGAGAATTTGAGATTAGGATTGTGAGTTCGTGATGTTCACGCCTGTCACACTGACTGGTTCATGCGCTGCATACTTGCACAACTAAAATGCTAGGTGTTCCCTTTATAGGTATCTGCTCAAATAAGAATAAAATTAACTAAATTTTAAAATATAAAATAGGTATTTCGTGAGTGTGTATTTTTGTTTAAGACTGTTTTATTGCAAAGTATATCTCACTAATAGTTATCAGTATGTAACTTTTTTTTTCCAAATACTTAATGGTGTTAAATTAATAGCATTTTCAAAAATAAAATTATTTGTAATTTTTTAGAGGTTTAAAATTTTTATCTTGACAAATTTCAAAATAATAACGTGTAATCTTACTTAAAAACAAAAGGTTAAAGCTCAAAGTCTACTCAAGCTATGTTATCTAGAGTTTATTCCCATCTTCTTTAGTTTCCCCTCAGAGCTTGTTATATGAGGCCTTTAACCTAATTTGTAACGTTAAAAAATTATTAACCAAGTAAATACTTACAGATTGTTGTCGGTAAAGAAAAAAAAACAAAATGATTGAAATGGATTACTTTAACTGGCAGGAATATTTTCATAAAATAAAAAAAATTAGCAAAACAATATCGATTTACTTTATTCGAACAAAACAATCACCAATAAAAGACTAATAAAATATTGCAATAAAGTAAATTACTTAATGCTATTGTTCTTTGTTCGAGTCAGGGCCGGTCGTTCAATCACGCGGATTCATGCTTGGAAATTTGACACGGTGCTCACACGTGCCACTCTAGCTCAGACACGTGCGTTCAATCCCTCTTAAATCCCGCGTCATTTCCCCCTTCGCAAAGACATCGCTCTTCCAAACACGACTTGCTCCACCGACGACAGCTGAGTTTGGCGGCGGTTTCCGATCACTGGATATCTCTCCCTGAAATCATTTTCCGATGTCGGTGAGTTCTCCTCATACTCCCTCTGTCTCTGAATTCGCATCCTTATTATACGAATTTTTGGCGTGGTTAAGATTTCTGAAGATGTTGTTGCATCATATAAGTCATTTCTACCTATATGTATATAGCTACCAATGAATTCTCCAAATGTTTTACAATATATTTGATTGCTTAGCATGAGTAATTTGATTGCTAACGATTATTTAGCACCATAACTATTGATTTACATGATTGCTGAAATTACAGTGAGTGTTTCGTATGCTGTTAAGTTACTTGTTTCATGATTGTTACTCAAAGTTTGATACCAATCTTAAAACAGAACAAACTCGGTCCATCGCTATTTACGCAATTAAAATCTATAACTGCTGAGAATTTGTAGCTTATAGTTTAGTGTTATTTTGGGTACTGGTGAAATTTTAGGGGTTTGCATTTTGGTTGGCTTGCCTTTTAGGATTATGTGAATGGGATAGTGGAAGTGTCTATATTTGGTTCTCAACATCAGAAATGCAATACCATATGAAATGCTTAACCATCTGAAAACAATAAGGTTTTTTTTTTTGGTCGATGAAAACAATAAGGTTGATTAGTTCCTGTCTAGATATGCACAAGGCCGGCCCAAAGGGTAAGACTGCTCAAACCCTTGCTTTAGGTCCCCAATTATTAGTAACATCGTTTATACAAAAAATAAAAAAATATTATTATAATTAGGCTTAGTTCATTAGTTTATAAATTGATTTTCCTCCTCAATGGTTGATGGTTCAATCCTTTCTAAATGAATTTTAACTTTTAAAGCCCCTTTCTTTCACTTCGTGTATTTAAAAAGGCCCCAAAATAGAAATTTGATTGAGGCCTCACTAAATATTAGGCGGTATTGGGCCGGCCCTCATATGCATGTATATCATATATGTTCTATAAACTTCTCTAGGAATTTACAAGGATGGAATTGTACTCACATCACTAGGCAATCAGGAGAGCTGTATGAAACGTGATATAAGCATGAAAAATTCATCATGGATGCTGATCTTTTCTTTAGATATTCTTTGAGGGTTCCAGGGAATGGAATTAATTGGAAATGATATGAAGTCAAGATGAATGGTAGAAAATGGAAAAGATAGATGACTTCTATTGAAATTATCTAGTTTAGTTAGGAAAGGAGAAAAAGAGAGAAAGGAGACTTTTAAATGTTAATATTATTCCCGTGTATAGTGATATTTTTTTGTGTTAACCATGGGTATCCCCCATTATCAGGGACAATCTTGTTCGTGGTCTCGTGTATAGTGATATGTAACATATGTTAAATATAAAGCCCTAAATCTAATTTATACTAATACTAGACTCCCAATCTTAATTAAAAATCACACCTAAGAGATCATCCAAGGTACTCTAAAATATTCTAAGATACAGTAAAAATATTATGAGATTTTTCTTGATATTCTAACAATTCATTATACCAGGTGCCTCCTTGTGGAATTTACATTATATACTTTCAAATAACATTGTTTATTAGGAAATACAAAAGACATATTCACTTACGAATTACGACTTATCCTTTAAAAGGGGGTACATAAATCTGTGATCTTAGCCAAATGATAAGCTTATGGTTTCTACCTCCTTTGTCATTTATTGCTTTTTCTTAAAAAAATAAAAATATACTTCTATGTCTCAAAATTATTTTATGAATCTTTTAACTCAGTATCATATGCTGTTATTTTTTGTTTATGTGAGACTGTATAAAATATAAGTAGTGGATGACTTATAAGAAACAATTGCTGATGCCCTTATAACTTACTGACCAGAGAGATTTATTGTATAGATGAATAATATGCTCTGAATTTGTCTTTTATAGTGAGATTTCAGAAATTTATTGCATACCTAGGGGTGGGTACTCTGCAGTTTTAGACTTTTAATACTTGCACTTTTTTCCAGATAAAAACTGTTAAAGTGTGTAATGTTTCCTTGGGAGCAACTGAGAGAGACATTAAGGAGTTCTTTTCTTTTTCTGGTGATATTGAGTATGTTGAACTTCAGAGGTAAGTTACTGTGCTTGGTTTCATATACAACCCCTTTTTTCATAGTGTGTTTTTCATTTGTGAATTTTGTTATACAAGTCAAAGTCTATATATTGATGCAGTCATGATGAACGATCTCAAATTGCTTATGTTACCTTCAAGGATTCACAGGGAGCTGAGACTGCAACACTGCTATCGGTAATCTGCTTACCATCATTTAATATATATTAGTATTACATTCAATTCATTTTAACAACAAAAAATATTTTATTTATTAATAATTATTCAGAGTTCAAGCCCTTGAACTACATGATGGTTTGTCATTATCCATGATGTATTGCATTTAGTTGAAATAATCAGCTTTATGGAAAGATGATACAGTACTAATGAGTTACCTAGACCAAAAAAATCTATTTGAGAATCATAGTCTCACATGATGGAAATTCTTACTAAGAAGCCTTTCATTAGTCTCTTTTTGTTGAAACGTATTGGATATGCATGTTGTAATCATTACTGTGTTGCATGATGCTGGAAACTTTCCCCTTTTCTGTTTTAGACAGGAACATCTTAATAATAGAATTATTGAATAATTTTCATCATCCTTTAGTATGAGATTGAATATAAATGGAGGAGAGTTTGACAGGGTTTATTATACAATCTTAATGATGCTAATCCGTGCTTGTATTGCATGCTTTACTAGCCCATTAGCTCTCTTCTTTCGTGGCGGGGTTATCTTTTGTAGTGATTGGAAAAAAATAGCCATTAGAAGTATGGTCTGTTACCTATAATGTAGGGTGTGGAGCATGTGTCTGATTGTATCATTTTATAAGGGTACTAAATTTAATAGTATGTTTTTTTCCTGTAACTACACTTGTGGGTTTACAATTCATATAACCAGTTTAATAGTATCATTTTCTTTCTCCTTCCTGAATTTATCTTAAGCTGCAACTGCAATGTAACAAGATATGACCTAATTTCATATATGCCAGGGGGCAACTATAGTTGATCAGTCAGTTACAATAACTCTGGATCCAGATTACCAGCTTCCACCTGCAGCCTTGGCATCATCTGTGAGCCCTGTTTAGGCCTCATACTGTTTATGATTGTACATAAGTAACTGGACTGTTTTGGCCTTACAACCATGTAATATTTTGCAGGTAAAAGAAAATAAAACTCCTTGTGGTGCTGAATCTGCTTTGGGGAAGGCAGAGGATGTGGTCACCAGCATGCTAGCCAGGGGCTTTATCTTAGGGAAAGATGCTGTCAACAAAGCAAAGACTTTTGATGAGAAGCACCAGTTATCCTCGACAGCCTCAGCAAAAGTTGCATCCCTTGACCAGAAAGTTGGGCTTAGTGAGAAAATCAGTGCCGGTGCTTCAGTTGTGAGTGATAAAGTTCGAGAAGTGGATCAAAAGTTTCAGGTTTCAGAAAAGACGAAATCAGCATTTGCAGCTGCAGAACAGAAAGTTGGTAGTGCTGGTTCTGCCATAATGAAGAATCGCTACGTACTTACTGGGGCTTCCTGGGTAACAGGTGCTTTTAGTAAGGTTTCTAAGGCAGCTGGGGAAGTAGGTCAGAAGACTAAAGAGAAAGTAGAGACCGCAGAACAGGAACAGAAGCAAAATGTTTAATATCAGTGATTCAGTATACTCAGGTCTTTTCTGAGCCCCCAAAAGCAGCAGCAGTCTTCCAAGTCTGCTCCTGCTCAAGGTTTGATCCTTTTATTTGCTCGTGTGTTTATATCTTTCTGAAACTCCTGCAAACTGTTTCCAGATGATCACCGACCTTTGGTTTTTCCAGATTGGAAGAATGTAGGACAAATTTGACTAGTTACCTGTACAAATTTGCAATTGTTTAATTTACTTCTATAAGATAAACTGAATTTCCTAGGCATGAAATTATTTTCCTTGGTGGTAACCAACACAAAAAACGTAGGAGAGAGATAGATACATCCCCTGGGTGCTGTGTACTAGAGAGAAACTGAACTCCCAAGCTATACTAATGACATAAGCAGTCCTCTCTAACTTTCATAGCATCTGTTACATTGATTTTTGTCGAAAACCAACTTGACAGATAATGTATAAAACTTAGGCATATTTAGTATAAATTGATGGTATTATATATATTTTCACCCATTTCTCGTTATCTTGTGCAAATTACATGGTTCATTTTCAAAAGTATGGAAATTGTGAAGTATCAAGACATTATAGGTCCATCATAGATGCAAATTTCTGCCAAAATTTCCAAACTATATTTTGGACAAATTTTATCTTTTATAACCAGTCCAAATCATGATTTTGAGATTTCAAACAAAAATATTCTAATTTATTGGGTGTCTTATTATGAATAAGACAATTTTTAGCAAAGAATATCATTGAGTTGGGAATTTCAATATTGTAAATGGTGATTTAAGTATATAAACAATTAACATTTAAGAATAACCCCTCAAATTTATGTAGTTGGCAAAGTCTCAAGAAAAAAGAGTTGAATTGAGACGCTTCTAAGCCTGTAAAAAATTAAGCTTGTTTCTTACTTCTGTTCTCAAGTGTTTTCACTTGGATGTCTGATAGTTAGTCTCTTGGACAGAAGCAAAATAGTTCTGACTTTATACTGATTCTGTTGATGTAGTTTCGCTTCTGATCTTTTGATATAAATCTATTTTGACTATTTCAAATATGATTCTGAGTTAACAATGTGTTTTGAACTTTCGTTACAAACTCAGAAGCAGTTTCAAATTGATAAGCGTAGAAATAGAAACTGTAAAGCTTAAGGGTCAGAAGAAGATAATATAGCAAAAACAAATCCTTAAATTTTGAATCTCTTTTCTGACTTGATTCACCGGTATTTCAACTTGGGATGTCAAAGTGTTATTCTACCACAAATAAGGTCAGAAGCAAAAGCTTCTTTCGTATAAAGAGATTATGGTCCAATTTAGATGCAACTTCTAGGTGAAAAATAATAAAAGGAATGAAAGGTGAAATGAATTTAACTTTTCAATAAGTTGAAATTAGTTACTTATGATGTGACGTTTCATGCAAATTGGTTCTGAATTCCTTTTGGCTTTTTATAGAGTCACACTTGAAACTAGCCATTGGACTCTCCCAAGAGCTCTTTGTACTTTTGTGTTAGGAACTTTAACCACATCAGCATATTGTACTTACTTCTGACTTGATGCATAATTAAGCATGACAATCAAACCCGAACTCGCGGGTACCGACCTGTCCTCGTCCCGACTTTGACGGGGAAAACCCGCTTTGACTGGGTTTAAGTAAAACTCGACCCCAACCCTGCCCCGCCTTTAACAAGGACGGGGGCGGGTTTGGGGTCCAAGAACCCGCCCCGCTCCCCGAACTCGCCCTAATATACTAATTAAATCATTTTAGTTATACTAATAGTTCAATAATAAAGGTAAACTTATATATTTTGCTTAAAATATAATATAGTTCTTAAGTTTCTTATTTTTTTTAGAATTATCAATGTTTATATTTACGTATTATTTGGATTAGAATATATTAGATATATATATGATTTATATAAAAACATATATTTAAGTTATAAAAAATAGAGAAAAAAATGAAAAATTGAGAAGATGAAGTCCCCGCGGGTTTCCCCGAACCCGACGGGGACTTGCGAGGATGGGGTTGGGTTTCATAATTTCATATCCGCTCTCTTTAAACCCGAACTCGAACTCGCCCTGACTTTTACGGGGGTGGGGATGGAGATAGCAAAACCCGCCCACGACTTGCCCCGTTGCCATGCCTATGCATAATGCTTCTGCGTTTGAGTACTTTGTATCTGCGTTTGACCTTGGATTTGCGTCTGACTTGAGATAATGCTTCAGACTTCTGTTTGAGACTTTATGCTTCTACCATTTTGAGCAGGTGTTTCTTTTAGAGATCTTGAGGCTTTAACTCTTGTTTCTGAGTTTTGATTTTATCTTCATCATTTGAGTTCCAAGTCAGACTTGCGTCTTTCTGCGTTTGACTCTACGATCTTCATTTGATGCTTGATGAAGGATGATTTTAAGCTTTCTTGTATTTGCATTTTTGTCAAATTCTAAAACTGCACACTCAAGTAAAGGAGGTTAGATGCAAACGTAAACTCAGAATGAAACTTGAAATTTTACTTTGTCAGAGGGGTTGTCAATCATTAAAACATCATCATATGAGCATATGAGGGTTTTTCTTAACAATTTATCCCCAAATTATTTTATCTTTCCCTCTTAGTTCTTAAACATAAAATTCACAAAAGTAGGCCTCAAAGTTTTCTCATTTTTTTACATTAATTCTTGAATGATGGTGTTTGGGAACTAATTGAAAGATGAAAAAAAATGTTCAAAAGACTAACTTGAATGGTGGAGAAAAAGTTCATTAATTACTTCTCGTGATTTATTTATTTATTTACAAACTAATTTAGAAAGGGAAGAATAGTTTGAGAATAATTTTGAGTTTATTTAACATTAAATTAAAAAAATTTAAAAGAAAAGTAAAATCATATAGACCTCATATATAATTAAACCATTTTGTTGTTAATGATATTTTGTACATCCAACAGTAGTTAATCATAATAAAAATGTCCTTTTGTTATATATCACAATTATTCTTAACGAGAAGTAATTTTATTCGAATAAGAAATATCCATAACATTATAGGGATAACTCTTCCAAAGATTTTTTTTATGCATTAGATTCAAAATGGAGAATTTACCTTTAGGAGAACTAAAAGTCTGTACTTGAACCGATCACCCCGCTATTCATAATAAAAAGATATAATTATACTTTTAATTCTTATAATTTCATAAATGCACGATTTTTGTCTCTCTATTTTTTTTTTCCTCCAAACAATTCCTCTTGTTTCCCTAATTAAACGAAATTGTGTTTTCTATTTTGTTATCTGAAAAATTACCATTCAATTTTATTATTTATTGAATGGAAAACTAATGGTAGAATCACATTTGTCTAATCTAAAAATAACAAATTTGGGTAATATGATTTATAATTTTTGGCAACATAGTATTTCATACTAACAAAGGTATATTTAGCATCACATTTGCTTAATTACAAATTTATAAGAACTTAATTGGAGTAAAACATTATAAAAAAAATTCAAAATCACATATTTATTAGACCATGCCGATTAAAAATGTAATCAAACCTAATAAAAATATATTACAACTTCAGACAAAATTTAAGCCCCAATTCAAGAAATTGGTATCACGAGCTGATAAAAAATAATTGTACTCATGAGAAGGAGAATAGCTCACGTATGAAATAGTGAATATTAAATAGCAACCGAAGTATCCACCAAAAAAAAAAACACCACCAAAATGGATGAAATGTGAACATCCAAGGAGAATGCGCGCAAACAAGAGAGCACCTCCACGCACGCGTGACACGAATCACGCCCTTTATTATAAACTTCCCATCGCAACTTGTCTGCGGAATCAGACCGCGACGGAAGAAACAACCTCTCTTTAATGTCCATATTCACGAGCTTAGCCTGGTGCAACTCGTGAAGGTGTGAGTGTGACCCACTTTCTTTTATTTATTGAATAAAAATGTTGTTTGGTGATCACACCATGGACATGGAGTATGGTCCATTTGTTCTTTAGCTTTATCCGTTTATGTCATCATCGAGTTTTAATTTCCAATTAATGCAAAATCAAAAGTTGTGGTGGGTACAGTGGGCATCCGATGGTACCAATGGATATTAAAAGGGAATAGAATATGGTCATTAAAAAATTTTGCTAATGATGAAATGGGAAACCCCTAAATAATACTGTACGAGGAATTTTTAATTGTCAACTAGTAATTCGACTGAAGAACTGGTAAGCTTACTCATTAAGTAAATAAATTAGCCAGCGAAGGGTTCAACGTTAACCCCACTAGCCACTAGCCCACTACGGCACTACCAACTAGAAAGTAAGTAAACAAAAAAATGTGTATATGTTTCACCAAATGCAAAGGCAAAAGTGTCAGGGAGAAGAAATTTGTATTGCTTTGCATCATTGTTTTGTTTGCCACGTGGATTTTATGGATATTAGTATTGAGGACTTGAGGTCCCGGCCATCCTCTCAAACCAATATAGGTCCACAATTAGGCATACATGTGCGATTTTTAGGCTCATGTTAAGGATTGGATAGATTAATTGAATTGTTCAAATTACAAATGACATAATTTTTTTTAACATTATTGATTTTAATCTACATTCAATCTACTAATTTATCCAGTTAAAACTACCATGCAGAAGCCTTTTTCTGTTTTTTTCATTGGAATGTACTTAGTATTAACTATTAAGATTTAAGACAATCTCTTTGTCAAAAGATTCTTTGTCAATTATGTCCAATTCTTTGTCAATTTGTCAATTATATATAAGAGATACAGTTGTAATTCTCATATTATACCCACTTCAGTTTCTAGCTAGTAGCAACGAGTGTACGCTTGCATGTCAATACGTGTATCACGATGGGTGTCCTCAACGCAATATAAACGATCAAGATGATACACCTATTTAGATATATGATCCCTACTCCTATCCTATTGAAAATGATTACGGACCAACCAATCAAAACCACCCGGCTGGGTCCCACATGCCAGACATAACATAATCACCTGCAGACGATCATGGCCCATTCATTCATTTCTGCATAGTATACTTGCCACGACGACGTTTCTTGAAACTTCCGACACAGATACCCCAGCGGAAGAAAAAAGCGTGAAAGCGCTCCCGTTAGTGTTTCACCGAAGCACCGACACTTTTGAAGCATGCTTTCTCCGTCCCGTTGCGCTCCCTTTCCCAAACGATGACACGTGTGAGCCCAATCACACAACCTCCGCAGCAAAACCTGATTGCGCGGACATCCGATACACCCAGCGGTGACGGATGAAGCCCCGTTCTGTTTTGTTTCTAACAGAAGGAGCACCTGATCCAAATTTCCGTCATCATTAAAAACACTGCTTTGCTATTTCCAGCTGGCACTCTTAACCGCAACCCGATGCGCAGTGCCAGTAACGGTCCCAGAATCCAGCTGTATTCCAACAACCAGCGCACCCACTGCTATTCTACGCCGGAACCGGATACTTCAACGGATACATAACATAGGGGATATGCATAATATTGACAAATTCTCCAAATTAAACAAAAAAATTATTATTCACTTCCACATTCAAAATCGAAGATATAATTAAGCGGGTGAAATTAATTTTATTCTTTTTTCCTGAGCGAAAAAAAAAACAATTCGAATATACAACAGGAGCAAGAATATAGAATGGAAGGGTAGGGATGAAGAAAAGAAGCAAACACGTGGAAGCTCGTGCCTCCTCGATTTGGAATTTGGAAGTGAGAGTCTGCTGCGGCTTAAAAATTGGCGAGTTTCCGGTGAAGGCGAGATTTTGGTATCTGTTGCAAACTTCGTATCGCCAAAACATCGCTTCTTTTTGCATCCATGTGATGCTCAATGTTGCTTATCTCCGCCGCTGAATCTAAACAGATCGAGAAATTGCTTAAATGAAATTATAAACAAATTAATCAATTAAAATAAAAAAGAATAGAATCTGGAAACGCATTGTACCTAAATGATGGTTGTGCAAGGGCTTGAATCCAGTGAAATGATCTAAGTCTGAAACAAGGAGGAGAATATTTTCAGTGTTCAATTTTTGAAGCATTTATACGCACGAAGCAACGATGGATTGAATAAGAATGGGAGGAGAGGTACCTGATGGAGAGGGAGTGTGAGAGCAGAGGTAGAGGACGAAGAAGCAGAGAAGAGTGAGGATTGGAATGAGGTGGATGAACTTGTGGTGTGTGGGAGGGGGCGAGGAGAGACGGCGAGTCTTGGGGGCTTCGTCGGTGATGATGGTATCTTCCGTGGCGAGTGCGAGTCCATGGAGGTGGAGCTTGGAAGAAGGCGAGCCCAGAGACTGTCTATGCATCGTGTCAAAGTCACAGAGCGGCTGCCAGATACTCGAAGAGAGATGAAGATAGAGACACACGGACTCTCTAGTTGTGAATTTTATGCCCTTTTATTTTTATTTTCTTTTGTTTTTTAAAAATACCATTTTTTTTACTGCGAGATTTTAGTCTCGTGACCCCATTCTTCCAATCCTTTGCTCAATTGCTTGTCCTTTTCGGTGTTTACTTTTCTTTTACTCCTCTCCACTCTTTTTCTCTTTTTATTTAGGCTGTGTTTGGCGTCTAAAGGAAATGGAGATATTATTACGAGGATGAAGCGCATTTTTTTTCCTTAACATGTTAGCAAGGGAATGGAAAATATTTTAGGTCACAGAATTTATGTGGGATCAGCTATTTTCATATGCTTTTCACAAAAAAAAAAGAAGCTATTTTCATATGCTCCCCTTGCAGAAGAAAAGGAATGGATTTTGTTCTTAGGCTCCTGGGATACAGAATAATAAGGCAAATTATAAGAATATCGTATTTCTGGATGTATTGTCTACGCCCTTTTATAAGTGCTTGGGATATCTCTCATTTATGGCGTGATCTTCTTGATTGGGATTTGCTGAGCATTGACTCCTCCATTTAGCCGCTCATTTTTAGTACTTCCCTCATTTGGCACAGTTTGTCTCCTTCTCCTGCAATTACGTTGCGTGTCCTGATGCGACTTAAGTTGAGGTTGGTTAGGATTATGGCTTGGGAACTCGGGTATATGATGGTCGAGGTGCCTTCGGAAGGGCTAAGTTCCACTAGTACGGTAGATAAGCCTCCCAAGCTACGAAGTATTTAAAGTGAAGTAGATTTTTTGTAAGTTAAGGAAGACGGTCACTTGTATCGACCCGAGGTGTTTCTATAGTAAACTGGGATCCATTGCTACGGTACATATTTCTTTATAAATTTTCATAAATTTATATATATTTTTATTCCTTTTTCTATAATATGTTTAAAATTTCGTTTGAAACAACTCAAATGTACATTCAGTCATAAAAAAAACTCTAGAATTAGGTTTAGTGTATGTTTAATTTTTGTCAGATTTTGGTTTGGCCTAACCCAATTTAGGGTGAGAATTATCTAAGGTTTATATATTTTTATTTGACCTTATTATTAAGGTTCTGCTAAAGAGTGTCTTAAGAGCATTTGTTAAATAACTATATATAGTAGGTCTTTATTGGAAATCACAACATTGATTGCATTGATAATGTTAAATTATGCACATTTCAATAAAAAAAGTTTTAAATTCAGATTCTTTAACCAGTGCCTTAAGGATACTCATTAGCATTTTCCTTATTACTGATCAATATTGGATTCTCCAACATTTTTTTTAACTAAAATTGATCACACTACAAATAAATGGAGGGAAGTATTATTTCTCTTCTTTTTATTATATGCTTTTTTCTATAAAAATATTTTTTAAGTGAAATAACCTTCAAGTTTTAGTTAGTTAAGATTCTAGGTATAATTTAGTCCTTTACTTGATTACTTTGAAATAGCGTGACTTTAGAAAAGCGTTGTTTTCTCCTATGGGCTTTGTTAAGGTCAGAGGTTGAAACAAAACATCTATTAATTATCATTAATTATTTGAGTTATTATATTAAAAACAACTAATTTATACAACATATTTTTTATATCTATTTCTCCTTATCACATTTTTACACTTTTCTCTCCTTTTTTATATCTTTCACTTTTTTTGTGTTAACCACGTGTATCCTCTATTACTTTGAGCAATCATGTTCAGGGCTTAATCACAGTTAAGACTCATCATGTCTCTTAAAGAGTGTGTTTAATGGGGATCAAACCCGGTAACTATCCCCACAATCTTAGCTCACATTGCCAACTGAGTCATAACTCTTTGGTATATCTCTCACTTTGCTATATAACATATTGTACAAATGTCATTTCTCTAATTACTTTAAAATGTTTGTTTTACTATTTTTATTATGGGTGACCAATGATAAATACGAGTGTATTTTTTTCTTTTATTGTTTTATGCCATTGACCACATAAAACTAATATTATATTAGGTCGTTGGAGGAGCCAAGAAGGCACTAGTACACTTGCTCCAGAACCAAGGGGAATTGTTATTAACTAGTAAGTGACATGTGCCTTCGCACGGGTAAATTGATGGATTATTTTTTATTGTCTGTGATTCGCACGGGATAAAACATTAGTAATGATAAATACATAAGATTATAAAGTAAATAAAGGGAAAAATATGTTTTTCGTCCCTATAGTTTCGATCAACTTTAGTCTCCGTCCCTCTACTTTAAATCCTGTGATTTTTGTCTCTAAACTTTCTAAACCTTCAAATAGTGGCCCTTGCCGATAGTAAGATCTCTTAACCTAATGAGCTGACTAACAGGAGTTACATGTCAGCCCTAATGGTGAATCTCAGATAACTTAATAATCCCATCATCTCTTTTTCCTAAGGTCTTACTAAAGCTCTTATTTTTTTTTATTTACCTAACAAAATCCTCCTGTCAACCTTGGTTTTAGCATTTCTCAATCCAAATACCCTATCAATTTAAACCTAAAGTATTATCATCAGTCATGCTTTTCGTTCGCTAAATTTATAAAAAAACTTAGTAAACACAATAAAGAAGAAAGTAAGCAAAGAAGATGCCATTTTTTAGCATTTCTCAATCTCCCTCTTATAGCTTCCACAAAGAGTAGAGAAGAGTGCATTGTAGTTCTAGAACAAAGACAAAGGACAGGAAGTAGAATTTGGATAAGAGAAGAGAAGAAAGAGAGAGATATAAAAAATGAAAAGCTTTGAGGTAAAATCTTAACAAGTATCTCTCATTTCTTACCAATCAAAGTGGAGGAAACCAAAAAATCCTTCAAAGAGAAGCCACAGGGAGAATAAGTTGAAGGAGTAGCTCAACCCGCAAACACCTATCTTCAACCACATCCAAACCTTGCTGGAGAAAGAAAAGTCTAAGTGAGGAGGAATCAACCTAGCTTAATTCATTGTAAAATATGAGAAATCAACTTTCTTCCAAGATATTTTATTCGTAAGTCTAGTTATTCAAACCCTAAACCCAACACGAAAAACGCTCCCTCCGCCCATTCAAACATTCCCATCAACCATCGCCACCAAAGAAACGAAAGTGAATCTAAAACAAAGAAATCACAATCCCTAATAGAACGAAACACAAATACACAAGAAAAATAAAAACTAAAAAGATGAAAAAAAAACTTTTGTAACTTTTAAGATGTAGATATCCCCCAGCAGTGGATTCAGAGAGAATGAAGAAATACAAAGAACCGAAGTTGGAGATTTCACAGATGCAGTGGGTGTACGCATAAGCCGGACTTGTATATATGCAGTTGACGACCATTTCCCATAAAAAAATTCCTTTTTCTGAACTTTGGATGAATAGAAAGAGTAGAAGAAGAGAAAAAAAGGCGGAGAAGCAAGCGAAATATGAAGAGAAAATAAAATGTTCTGGAGTAAAACTATACTCCAAATCGACATGACATGGTGGCATTTACGAGCCACGCTGTCGTCCTAATACGATGACATTCTGACGAGGAATGTCAAATATGGCAGTCGACCAGACCAGTCGAGATATGAGCTCAGATACCCCATTTATACTATCAAGAAGCACTGACGAGATGGTGCGGCATATCGCGCCGACATACCATGTCGACGTCTATATCCGAAGATCTACTGACATTAAAGATTCCACTAGCGCGTGTTTGAACGACAGAAATGGCGCGTGAACCCGTAAATCACGGGGACGGTTACACGCGCGTAACCAACTTTCCCGCCCAAATCACATTATAAATACAGGTGATTCAGAGAGAAAAGGTACGCATTTTCTATTACAATCACTACTGTTTCCTACCTCTGATACACACTCTTACGTTAAGCATCGGAGTCCCTTGCAGGTACCCCTGCACCACCGTCTCCCGCTTCAGCCTTCCAGAGATCGAAGCTTGCAGTGAAAAAGATTCACTCTCGGACTTTGCAGAAGTTCATAAAATAACAGAACTAGAGAGCAAATACATAAAAGAAAGAAAAAATGGAGAATGAGAGATTTGGAATTTAAAATGGCCCTGTATGTGTCATGAGGATAGGAAGGGTGGAATACCGCTTATTTGAGTTTTGAAAGCATCAATAGTTGATGACAAAAAGAGATAGTAAAGCACAATAAAGTTTTAGGTGGGAAATAGATTTAAGGAGAAGATGTCACGTGTCCCAGTGTAAACAGGTTTCTTAGTACGAATTGTTGATCTCACACGTAATCCCTGATGTGAGATTTCACAAAAAACTTGAAATGAAGAAAAGTTAAAAAAAAAGCATGTGGATAAATCGAGAGGGTTTGTGTTTTCCAGAGAAAACAGTACTCAATAGATCTACTTGCAAAGCATGAATGCACTAAAATAGAGCATAAATCCACATTTTTTACGGAGTGTAAAAAAACAGTAGAATTCGTCGTCACAAAGAAGCTTTTTTTTTTGTTTTTTTAGATAAGGGCAAATAGGCCCAAAAACAGAGAACAAACAAAGTTAGTTGCATCCTCTACAGAGGCACCGAGACAAGGTCAGTTAGTAAAAAAAAACAAGATGAAACTTGTTTTCTCAGATCTTTCTCTTCAAAAGACATCTTTGCTAAAGTTTTGCTAGCATCCTTGCCAACAAATAGAGCGTAAGGTCCCCTAGGTCCATGAAGTGTATACTCTTATAATGAAAACATATTGATAGAAACGAATAACGAGAGAAATGTTTTAATATGATAATAAAAAAAATGAAAGTGTGATAAAAAAATAAAAGAAAAAGAAAACAACATGAGTAAGTCTGCCACCTGTGGAGGATACATGTGATTACTAAAAAACCACTTTACTAAAATGAGAATAAAAAATAAAAAAACGCAAGTTTAAAATCATGACATGTGTATCGTGGGAACAATTTTAATATATAGTAAATATAATAGAATAAATAAATCAAATTTTTAAGAGATATAATAAGTTAAAGCGTTAATGATTAAAATAGAAAGATAAATGATATATTAGAAAAATCACATTAAATTTAATATAATCATCACATTTATTATATTTCTTAATGTGTATTTTTATGTAATGAAAAATCAAGAAGGGATGATGACTAAAACTATTTTAATATTATAATAATAATAATAATAATAATAATAATAATAATAATAATAATAATAATGATAATAATGATAATAATAATAAGGAAAAACGGTGGGAGCAAGATTGCTTCCCGTGGAGAATACCCGCGGTTCATAATTTTTTTATAATGAAATAGATTAATAGAAATCAATAATAAGAGAAAATATTTTAATCTGATGATAAAAAGGAAAATGAAAGTATGATAATGAAACAAGAAAAAAAAAATGGCAGGAGCAAGTCTGCCTGACTGCCTCCCATGGAGAATACTTGTGGTTTATAAAAAAACACTTTACTAAAGTGAGAATAAAGAAACTAAAATAAATAAAAAATATAACGCAAGTGAGAAAACATGACACGTGTATTGTGGGAACAATTTTAATATAAAGTATATAAGATAGATAAATTGAATAGAGATAATAATTTAAAACATTAGTGAATAAAATAGAGAGATTAATGATATATTGGAAAAATACTTTAAATTTAATATAAATGATCACAATTATTGTATTTTTTAATCTATATTTTCATGTAATGAAACAGATAAATAAAAGTGAATAATTAAAGAAATCATTTGAATATAATAAAAAAATTGTAAGAGGAGTATTGCCCCTATGAAGGATACTTGTGGTTTTTTAAAATATCACTTTTGGAATGAAATAGATCAATAGTAACGAATGATGAGAGAAAATATAATAATAATAATAATAACAATAATAATAATAATAATAATAATAATAATAATAATAATGAACGTGTCATAAAAAAAGAAAACGGTTAGAGCTGGACAATGGACTGCCTCCTGTGAAGAATATATGTAGTTCATAAAAATTACTTTAACGAAGTGGGAATAAAAAAATAGAAAACACATGCGTGAAAACATGACACTTGTACTGAATAAAATAGAGAGATAAATTATATGTTGGAAAAATGACATTAAATGTAATTTAATCTATACATTTTTTATATTTCTTAATGTGTATTTTTATGTAATAGAACATTAACCAGTAATGAATGGTGAGAGAAACCGTTTTAAAAAAAATAAATAGAAATAATATATAAGTAAAAGTTTTTTAAAAAGTAATTAAAAAAATTCTGATAAAAAGAGAATAAAAAAGAAAAAAATACTTTAAAAATATAGAAGAAAGCATTGCATTACAAATATGAAAACTTACAATGAAAAAAGAAAAAGAAAGAGAAAGGGAGAGGAGGACTTTTTGAGGAGAAAAAAGAATTGCAAAACACATTGACTATAATTTTAGGCGAGAAAAACTTTTCATAAGAAGAGGACACGTGTACCTCTTATAATCAATATTAATAGAATAAAATAGATAGATAGATAAAATAAATAATCCCTTTTTTTACTTTCTATGTCACATTTTTTTTAAATGTACTATTTCTAAAATACTCTTTTCATTTTTCCTCCTAGCTCTTATTTCCATCCCTAATTTTCCCTCCTCCCTTCAATAGGAAACTTGATGCTTTGGCTGGGTAGGGTGGGGGAAAGGGAAGGAAGAAGAGGCAAGTGGGTAAGATAAATGGAATAGAAAAAGGGAAATTGGGGAGGATATTTTAGGAACAGTATAAATTAAAAAAGGTGGTGTCTATAATAAAAAAATGGTGTGAATAGCAATACCCAAAGCCAAGTCCATACGACCCTATATCCAATAAAAAAGACGAGGCCTTTGAGGGTAAGCATCAAGGAACAGCATCCATATAAACTTGTCAGAATCAAGCCGAATATCAATTACTCCCTCGGATTCTTTTAGTTACATTTAATCGAATTACACATATTAGTAAAAGTGATTAAAGTTGATTAATAGTTTTGGAGTTTTAACAAATAGTTTAACTTTCTAGTTTTACCCTTATTTAATATCATTAACTAACTCCACTATCATTTGATAGTTAGAAAGACATTAAAATTAACATGGGTAAAAAAGAAAAATAGTAATAAATGTTTCCCGTAAATTGTTAAGTGCTTTTAAAAAAGACCATTGAAACTTGTAAGAAGTGCCTTATAAAAGGACTAGATATGACATATAATAAAATTCTTATAGACATTTTCCTTTCTTTATGCACACATATATGGATTTGAGTTCAAGTAATTACCTCAATTTTTTAATGGGCACGGGGTATCATAGTATACTACCCTACATATAGTTGCATTTATATATAATATATATAATTAATTTAGTTTATATCCGTATGATTAATTTAATTTATATATATGTTTATATTTTAAATTAAATTTTCCCTAAAATACAATATATATATACTATAATCACAAAAAAATATTAATATATATTATTAATTTTATTGATTTAAATGTTATAAGTTTGTATTCTTAAACACATAATAGCAAAATTTGAACTAATTTCCATGTTCTCTCCCATTGTTTTTATATCTGATCCATTTCCACAAATCATAATTATTTTATAGTTAAACTTGAATGATATATGAAGTATTTATCATTTATCATAGAGTTGTTTTTTTAATTATTTTTCATTTTATAATTAATTTATTATTTTTATAGCTAGCAAAAGTGCCAATGATAATTATGAATACATGCACTTAAGTAAGGGTACATATATTAGATTCACTACCCACGCATGTATGGGTGAGTACCATAGTACTATACCCAAACCCCATCCATTGTCATCCATACTTCCCTCCTCTTGTTTGAAACAAACAAACATTTTATGTTTGATTCATCTAATCCATGTGGATCCTGAGTCTGTTTGTTAAGCAACTGAATTTAGTGGCAACTTAACACAGTTAATTAACGTCAATGACTATGGTTAAAGTGTTTTAAAAGTACAAAGATATAAAACAAAGATAAGAAATTTTATGATGGACCCCTATATTTTAAGTTTATGGTAGACCTTTACTACAAATAGGGAAAATTTAATATTAATAAAATTAATAATATGTTTTATTAATTGAAACATATTTTTTTAAGCAGATAAAGGAAGTAGCTAAGTGTTTTGATGCAGTGGTTTGGAATCATACTCTCAAGGAAGCAAACTCTCTTGCAAATAGCTTCGCTAAGGCTGGCCTAGAGTTTTCGGTGAGTATAGAGCTTTTGATCCTCTGCCTCACTTTGCCCTAATTCCTTTTTTGTATTACGCCTCAGGTTCTCTGTATGAGCAAGGCTGATAGTTGATTTTTCATTTTGTGTTTTTTGGTCATTTTGACCCTTGAATTCGTAAAAAGAAAAGTATAAGATTTACCATAAATCCAAAATGTAGGGGGTCCACCGTTCACCCTAAGATTCCCCAATAAAGATTTTAAAAATCGGGATAAAAATCAAAATTGACTAAGCATACCGTGACAAAAAATATATTTGTACCTATTAAAATTATACATGGACTCAAACTTAAAAGGGTCTACCAAAGAGTTGTAGCTCAGTTGGCAATGCGGACTGAGGTTGTGGGAAGAGCCCCCGGGTTCGATCCTCACTAAACACCCTCTTAAAAAGAGATAAAAAGCCTTAAATGTAACTAAACATCGAATAGAATTTCCTAATAATAAGCATATTTATAGTTAAAATAAAAAGGTCTACCATAAAGTTTCCCCTCATACAAACCAAAGAGAAGTAATATTTATACAACGATTCATACAACATATTTTTTCTCTCTCTCCATCGTATCACTTATCACATCACCTATCACATCTCACACTTTTTTATTTTCTCTCTATCTCTCTCCTTGTTGTATATACAACAAGTAGTATGAACAACATTTCTTTTGGAAATTGGTTGATTTTTTTTTTTTGGTAAAACTGGTTGAATTTTTATCCATTGAAAGAAAACAAAAGTTTTTTTTTTGGTCAAAAAAAAAGTTGACGAGAATGACTTGGATTTTTGGGGTCAAAGAATATGTATGGGTATTCCGGAATATACGCAGTGCCTAGGCAAAATGCCACAAAATGTTCCACACCAATACTTCTGGTGGGTTCTATATTGGGCTGGGCCGGGAAGGTGGTAAGGCCCATACGAAGAAGCTCTTAGCCGAGTAAGGGTTCAGATGAGAAAAAAAGCAAAATCCAACGGTCACAACGGCGAGGTAAACGCAGCAGCGTCACCGCAAACGAAAATTCTGGAGCGCGAAATAGAGAAGAAACTTGCGCGACAGGAAAGGGAAGCGTGAGCATTTCAACCTGAGATTCAGAGCTATATCATATTCATATCACCGTCTTTAAGATCAAAGGTTCAAAATACATAGAGAGAGAGAGAGAAGGTTCAATGGTGCTTTGGGAGATAACACTGGGAACTGCGTATTTCTTGGGTCTGAAACGAACTTACAAGCTTGCTCTCAGGATTCAGCGCAGGATCATAAGCCCTAAGTACCCTAAGGTTCGCCAATTTCTTCACAGGTTCGTTTCCCTCTCTTCCTCTTTTCTCAATTCACCGTGTGACAGGGAATGCTAGTTATTCTTTTCGATGAACGATAATCTTTCGTTTTATGATCGATGGTGAAAAATGTGATTAGCGAGGGAGAAATCGGATTCAGAATTACGCGCTTCACTCGCGATTTCAATTTTTCCACTTCCTCACCAACATTTACATCTTGCCATCTCCGACGAACATTTTAAGAAATGGTCATTTCGTTGTGATATTTGCATAGTTTAGAAAGCAAACACTGTTTAGTTCTGGAAATGTGTAGGTAAGGAGTAATAGCGTATTCACTTCTAGATCCATCATTTTAAGGTCAGATACTCAGATATGAGATGTAACATGAAAATTGTAGAGCCAGTAATTTAGTGATATTCTTCTAAGAATATAAAATACACGAGCTCAACTATTATTAGCATTAGCTTTTGTATATATCATGAAATATGATGTCGATCAGTGATCAATGATCATGGATTCCCTGTTTATCCAACTTTTAAATCCTTGTGATGCACATTTGTTAGTGACTTATTTTTCACTTTTTCTCTATGGTGCTTTGCCATGAATGTATACGGTGTGTTTGTTTTCCAATTGGGACTCTTTTAAACTGAAGTTGAGTAGGAGTTAAATACTTGCTTTGAGAAAAAGTGCATTGGAAAGAAGGATTTCTGTGTTTAAGCCAAACAGGCTATTAGTTCTTTAAGCTACACTATTTAATACAATAATTGTTTGAATGTGTGTGAGAAGAAAAAATTGAGAAATTCCTTTATAATAAGAGATCATGCAATTGGGGCACCCTGCCATGGCGCGGTCCATGAAAGTGGTGAGACCCATTGTGAGTTATTGTAAGCAGTCTTATCTTGTTTTGACAAGAGGTTGATTTCATGAGCCAAACCTGTGCCTTCTTGATCACACAGCAGCAACTTTAACTGTTGTGCCAAGGCTCCCTTTCAAGCGATACCGTGACAATTACAAATTGATTTTCAAACATGAGCATTATCCTAATCATATACTTTTGAGTGTTTGAAAACTGCTCTTCACATACCCCGGCCCTTATTTTATTTTATTTTATTTTATTTTATTTCTTAGTAGCTATTTAGCAGTGCTGTTATTCAATTCCTTGATCAGTTTTCCTGTTTTGGTGTTTCACAGACGAACCCGTGCTGTATTTGATGTAGCAATAAAGGTTCATCGAAACATTCAAGAAAGAGACATAGAAGTGGGTCGGAATGTTGGAAACTTTATTTTAAGATGGCTAGATCGAATGAAGCCATCGGCTCAGATTCGTGGTCCCCCTTCCAGACCACCCCTCAATGGTGGTAGCCCAAGAGAAAGCATGACTAAGCATGCAACTGGAACTTCCAACCAAAAGCCTACTGGCTACACTGGATTATTCAAGAGGGACTCTGATAGGCACTTTTTTACCTCATCAAGGCTAAAGCCTTTTCCTACCATTGCAAGGATGATTAGACCACCAAATCCCGCTGGAACCATCCATGGCAGGCACCTCAGCTTCTATACTCCTGATGTCATTAGACCAAATTACAGAGTGAACTGGTCGGGGGGTGTTATCAGGCCAGATATCATGCAGTGGATGATGCAAAACTAACTGTGCATCGCTTTTTCTAGTGGCATCTTCGTGTAACAGATATTGATCTCGACGGGAAAAAGGTGAAAATGGTTGAATGTTTGTGTGGCAGATGTTGGAAAATGATGGTATTAGTAGCTTTGCCTTCGTCTCTTTGGACTTTGTATAGTCTATCAAGTTTCCTTTTGGATTATGAGTGTTTATTTATGCCTTGGTTTTCAATTTTGGTTAAAAGATATAGTTGTTAATAATATCACAGATAATCTTCCTGCATGTTGATTAATAACAGTGAAGATTGTGCATTTCTGTCATAATTTTCTTTCAAAAATTTTATTGTTCCCTGCAACTTTTGTTTGAATAATTATATTTGTACAACATGTTGATGCAACTTGTAGTCTATTTTTGCCAGTATATGCCTTATTTTTTTTGGATAAACAGTATCTTCTTTACTTCTTATGCTGAACAAGTTCATATGATATAGTAATACTTAACTGGTGTTATTCACCTTTGGACTGTAGCCTTTTAATCCATTACTGGTCTCGTTAATATGCACAGTCGCGAATGGGGTCATAGCAAATTATATGTTAACTCTTGAAACATAGGTATTATGGAAGTGGTTTTCTACCTTTATTTCTGCTCGTGAAAACGTAATTTGTAGTTAAATGGAGAAATGTGTACTTAAAAATTAAGATATTGTGTTAAGTAGTTCATGAATCTGGATGTAATTTTAGCATACAGCTAATTTAGATATGACATAATTTTTTTATTAAATTGACTAATCCTTGAAGAAAAGAGTTTAGAATACAATTCTACTGAAACTCTACAAGTATCTTTTTTAGTGCTACGTGGATAAATGACCGCTATCCAGCACCGGATGCTGCATTGACTTTTATCTATTACGGGTACAGCTTATAAAAGGGACATGCAGACCAAAGGATCCCATACCACGTTTATGTCATCACTTTTGTTACATTTAGGTGCAGCCTGTCTTTGCACAGTCGCGTGTCTGATTTAAAAATTTAACTCATCTAAAAAGAATATAATTTAAAATATAAAGTATAAAATTATAATTATTAATTAAAAAAATAAAGATTTTGTATATGCAAGGAAATCAATTCATATCAATTTAGCTTTATAATACTATGTTAGTTTTTCGTCCCAATAAAATTATCAAATTTTATTTTTAATCTCTATTTTCTTTTTCCATTTTAATGCCTTCAATATCTAAAACGCATAAAAATTGTCCTCATTTTCTTCGACATTAACATTTAATGGAAAAAACTTTTGTCAAGAAGTATTTTTGAGCATTCTAATATTGAAGAGATTACAATGAAAAATAAAATTTTATAGACTAGATTCAAATATTATTGAGTTAACAACAATGAAAAACATATTTCTAACATTGGAAATATTATTGAATAAACTAAAAATCATTATCATATAAAACACATTTATAAATTTTATAATAATTATTAACTGGTGAAGAACACAGAGTTGTTCTCTTCAATCTGGTTGTTCCATCCCCTATTTTCAAACAAGCAGAATCCATTTGGTCCTATCTCACATAATAGAAACTCGAGCTCTTGGGAGGAACCAGCAAGTACAACTTTTTTGCTTTCCATCGTATGTGTGAGTGAAGATGATACAAAGCATTTTGAGATAAACACATCAAGTGTAAGAGGTTCAACAGGTTCAAAGTTGATGCAGTGGTTTACTTGGTTGATGCTTATGACAAGGAAATATTTACTGAGTCTAGAAAAGAGTTGGATGCTCTCCTCTTTGATGATTCTTTGACTACTCTTATGTGCAGTAGGAAAATTGGTTACGAAGATGGTTTCAAATGTCTCATAGAATACATAAAGCAAGTGCTTAACATATTCGTGGTGATTCTATAAATGATGCCAATTATCAGGAAAAATGATCTCAATCTGAACTAAATTTTGTTACTACAAATGATAATTTTGCTTAAAATATCTATTATTTTAGTATTAATATCAAATATATATTTAATATAAAAAAATGAAAATCTATGTAATAAATTAAGACATGTCTTTTTCAGTAATTATATCTCCAAACTTGATTAAAAAATATTATCCAAACAATATTCATTTTTTTAAACTCACGTTTTATGTTTATGCAAAATCAAGTTCACTCAAAATCACATTCATATAAACTCAATTTTACAAACGTCAATCCAAACATACACTAAATAATGCTAAAATGTTACATTAATATAACCTAATCCCCTGGCTATATATAATTATAAAATTATTAAAATTTCTAACAATTAGTTTTTTCATTAATAATTATTATTTCTCATTTTTATTCTTTAACAATACTTGTTTCATTATAACTGTCAGATATTCCCGGCTCAAACAGGATTGTCTCCCGTGAAGAATACATGTGATTAGAAAAAAAGACTAAATTCTTTAACTGAACATATCGTTCCAATAATTAACAGAACATAAGCTCTCTCTCCTTTAAATATACAACAGCTTGAGAAAGGGGTGGGGGAGACACCTTGAATATACCTTTTACATTATTTTTGGGGGGCAGGTATGGGGTGGAGAAAGATGAAAGAAATAAGAGTATAATTACTTTCCTACTGATCAAGAAGGGGACTCCCTTCTCTAGCAAGGACGAAAAGACCGCCATCTCCCCTTGATATTCGCAAGTCCTTATCAAGGTATGTAGTAAGAAGCCAGGAACTTGTCCTCTCACCAGGGATGGGAATCTTAAGGGGTGGCTGACCAGAAATGACCCGTGATATGTTTGCCACCACATCCTGCAGAGGGCCAAGGGGTTGTTGCAGAGGCCGTAGGCTAAGTTTTTGGCCAAAAATGTCTACGTTTTCTGGTAGTTCAACTTTAGACTTTATCTCCGGAGGTTGTACTGAACCTTCTTTAAATGTGACCTGCTTCATTTAGAAATGTTAGCAAGAGTTTTCTAGTCATCTGCAATCGAACAAGTTCATAAGCACGCTGAGGAAACTAATGACTAACTTATGATTCGGTAGAATACGAATTGCAATATAATTAACTTTAAGCAACAAACATCTCACATTTGCATGACAGAATAACAGCAACTATTATTTAATAAGTACAGATAAAATTCGATGAACTCTTGGAAGTACCAGCAAATATAATAAGTATATTTCTTTTTTACATTGTCACCTTATTGCCCCATAGTAAGAAAACTCATTTGTCAGTTTTCACAATGCACAAGCAGAAGTGCTTATCAAAGAAACATTTATTAGAACTTGTAACTTCTTAATTCAGCATCCATCACATAGGTTATTTACAGCTATACAAACTATCCATTATCATAGCCTCCACATCTTGTATGATAGATCCTCTGTTCAATAGTTGATTTTGTCCTCTCCATGCCAAATTCTATATACATGTGTCCGTGGGGGTGGGGGTGGGGGATCCATTTAATTAAGAAGTAACTTTTGCGATACAATTGTGACACTATCTCAATGATCATAGATACCAACTTATAGATAAAATGGACATCTACAGATATGTAATATTATAGTTGACATTTACTTATATTTTAAAAAATATATTATACATTAAACTTATTTGATGGAAAATGGAATAGTTTTAAAATTTTATGAAACCTTGTAGACTTGATCTATTTAATGAGAAATTTCAATCCGATTATAAAAAGTTATTAAACGGAGTAAGTATCACAAGAGTCACTCTTGAAGTAATTGAATTCCCACCCGATACCAGTACAATACCCATATATGTGCAACACAGGACCCTAGAGGGAAAAAACTAATTGTCAACCTTTAGCATTCTTAGGAGTAACCAACTTAGGCTTTTGTAAATTGAACATATTAATCTTTAACATTATGCAATTATGCTTGACTGCCTGAGTAGTTAATTTAAATGGCAAATTGATGCAATATAATCAAATATTTTACTCTTTAGCATGATTCATGATAGAATATTATGATGCCATTTAATCCCTGTAGTTGACTCAATCTAGTAACAAAGGCTTTGATTGTTGTTGTTGCAGTCAATTTTTTTTGCTTTTTTTTTAAGGTTAACACTTTTCATCGATGAGGTACACCTTTTCTTTTTAATGTTTTTGGCCTAAACCCTTTGAACCTTTGGCCTTTTTAAAATTTGAATTAGTAAAATACAAAGGTTATCATGATAATACCTGTATTCTTGTAGGGCTTCGAACTTCAAACGAGGCAGATGCACTGAAAGAGAAAGAGGCAAAGGGGCTAGACAACGTCACAGAGTTTATAATGGTAGAGCTACCAGTATCAATTGTTTGCGAGATCTTGTCCACCTTCAACAAAGGTAAAGCTCCCGCTGCTAGAAGAGGCAACAGTTCAGAAGATGCTGTGTACCTGACATCAGTTTGACAGGCAAAGAAACAGTAAGGACTTCGATTAACAATGACTAATAGAGTAGTTGACTAGTTGGTTTACTCGGAAATCTAGTTTCAAATGTGGTTTTAGAGTAAATCACTTGGTGTGTGTTTTGGTTTCAAACGTGGATCCGAGCAAATAGTAGCTTCTGCCCGCATCCATGTTTGCAACATGGAACGTGGATCTACTGCAAATCAAACACACCATCAGTAGCATTGGCACGGATGCTCCTTTCAAATGTAATTTTAGAGTAAACCAAACACACAACAATACGAAACATTTGAGTCAGTTTCATCAACATCAACAACAACACTTTGGTTTCTCACAGAGTATACACCAAGACGAGCACAGAAACAAACACTTTCACCAGTCAGACAGTGAAGACTCAGATAGACAAAATCCTCTCATATTTTCAGTGCAAAGTCCCAACATAAATAAGACAGTTAATTCATGAAAATTCTCCGTTTATACAACAATTCTTAACTATGCGATCAATCAAACTTTCAAGTTTCACCACAGTATGTTTGGAAAACAATTAATTTGAAACTGAAAGATTTGCATTTCATGATAGAGTGAGAGATATTGATGTTATAACATTACACACAAAAATTATTCTCAATTTGCAAAACGCATTCAGACTTACAGCAAAACCCAATTTCCATTCAGGAGGGCAGGTTCTTCCACCGGTGCCAAGGTAGGGTTCGCCGCTTCCAATTGAGTCACCAATTCGGACACCTCAGCCCGAACTTCCGACCCGGCCCGAAACCCGAGCTCGGTTCCGTAGACAGTGTCCACCAGAGCACGCTTCAGCCCCTCGAGCTTACCATCCACTCCCTCCTCCGCCGGAGCGGATGCGGCCGGAGTTCCATTCCCACCGTCGACGTAACCGCCGGCGTCAGCTCCCACTCCTTCTCCCCATTCGTCCTCGTTCTTGGGAGGGTCAGAATCGGGAAGCTTGGAGGAGGAGGATGCTTCGGGCTCGTAGTCTTCGCCCCACTCATCGGAGATCTTTGCGGAGGCCTTGTCGGCATCGCCAGTGCTGCCAGCGGCGGAGGAGGAGCTTAGACGAAGAGAAGGGAATCTAGGTGAGCGAGGAGAGAGAGATTTGAAAGTGAAGAGAGGAAGGTTTAGGATTAGGGTTTTGGGAGAAGAGGAAAGGAGCGGGTGAAGTGGAAGAGAGTAGAGCCATCGGAAATGGGTGGGCAACACCGTGAATCTGAATTTGAGCCATTTTTAAGAGTCACAAAAAACTTGTGTTTGTGAGTACTAGAGTAATTTTAAAAATATATATTAAATATTTTAATGTGTTGAAATATTTAACATGTATTTACATGTTTGTATTTATTTTTTTCATTAATAAAAAATAATTTAATTACTATATCTTCGATATAAAAAAAATTCCATTATCGTCCTACTAAATATTGTCACGTCATTAAATAATGTGATAATATATTATTAGATGACAATATAAATTTCTTTATATTGATAATGTATAATTATTAAATTTTAAAAATTTTATTATAAATTTATAAAATTATCAAAATTGTGAAATGGAAACTCTCAGACTTTTAAAAACATTACACAAAATTTGGAAAAAGACAAAATAATAATGTTATTAAATGCAATAATGAAAGAGATAACAAACTTAATAGAAAACTCATATGGATAAAAATGATAAGCCAAAATTTGAAAAGAAAAAAAAAATAAGTTTAGTATGTGTTGTGAATTTATAATAGTACTAGTATGGTGACCCGTGCGTTCGCACATGAGCGTTTTGGCCTTTTAGGTTTATATAAAAATAAATTATAATAGTTGAAATATTAAAAAATTAATTTTATATTTATAATAATAATTTAAGAAATGAGTACAAATTAGTGAAAATAAAGTCCATATTTGCAAAGGTAAAAACCTCAAAATGAAACCAACCAATTTAAAGTCATTCAAAATTTCATCGTTGCATACAAAAATACAATACTGCTTGAAATAAATTAAACATCACAAAAAACCTCTTTATAAATAACTTTTCTTTTGTAGAAACGCAAGTATTTCCACCTTCATCTTTGATTAATAATTTCAGACTTTTTCTTGACCTTACTCTAGAGACTACAACATATAACTACCCATATGTAAACAATGATTTTGAAAGAAAAAAGCCAACATGTGATAAAAATTGTCATTGACTTTTATTAATGGTCATTCCAAAACACAAAGATATTGGAAATTGCCTTCTTTCAAATATGAATGGAAATTTTGGATCAGAAGGAACCATATTCATTCTTGGTATTTATTGTGTCCAATATTGGTTCCACTGATAACTTTTACACCAATAATATTCTTTCATAATTCATTAACTATTATCCTTGTACCATTACATAACACGCTTACAAAAACACATATGATATCCACGTATTACTTACTAAAAAGACATAGATATAAAATATATCAATCAATAGTATAAAAAACATTTAGATTAAAATAATACATACATACAAATGTATCTCATGTTATTGCCCACGTGGAGGATACTTGTGATTCACACAAAATAAAAAAGACTTTTCATACAACATTGTTTCTTGATATGAATCTTGCTTCTAACACCTATGTTTTCAAATGAATTATTAAAAGTTGATTATTGTTATTTCATAAAGAATGGTCGTCGCCGTGTGATATATTTTTGCTCTTAATTTATTATATTTTCATAAACACACATATTTTGATTAAAATAAAACACACACATACAAAGGTATGTCATATTATTGCCCCCCGTGGAGGATACGTGCAATTCACACAAAAAACAAAAGACTTTTCATACTTGTGATTCATTTTATTTTATCAAAATTTCCTTAATTCCTTATAATTTTCATATTGAATAAGTATTTTTTTCAATAAATTTAGTTTGTTTGGTAATTAATTATTATAGTGCTTATTTAGCGAATTTTTATGGTTTGATATTTAATTATTATTTTAGGTTAACTTATAAATTTAGTAAATTTGTCTCAATTACTTATTAAGTTATTTCCCCATTTATGAATAATTAAATATAATTATTTATTTCATTATTTATTGCATTGACTTTTCTTCTATTATTACTTCTGTAAGATTCTTTTTACATAACATTTATTTTTAATCTTTTTACAGAATTATCATACTATTTTTATTCTTTTATTCTTCATTTTTTCAATTTTCTAAAAATGCTTATCACATTACCTCCTTCAATATATTTCTTAAAAAATCATAATTGTCTAAACAAAATCACTCTGTTCAAAAATATTCAACAATTATATAATCAATTAAAAGTTGATTGTCGTTATTTTCATAAAGAATAGTTATCTCCGTGTGATATATTTTTGCTCTTAAATAATTAAAAACTATAATCAAATCGTGAATAAACCGTTTGGTCATCCTCGTTCAATTTCAAAGTAAATCATTAAAAACTATAACAGAATATTTATAGCAATAAATCGTTTGAAATTTGAAACTAATATCATATCAACATTAAATGAGCGTGAATTAGAAACATAAATTTACATTTAGCAATTATTGATATCAATCTCAATAATATATATGAATCTGTTTACATCCATATTGATAGCAATTAATAATATAAATCAACATAACAATAAAGTATTCTAAGGTAGTAGAAATAAAGATAAAAATTTAATCAGAAACTATAATCAAATATTTATATTTATGGTAATAACCATGGTTGTAAGAACCATTTATGGTAATAACCATGGTTCGGACCGGCCGGGCCGGTCCGACCGGTTCAACCGATGACCGGACATAGGTCCGGTTCTATAGACCCTCAAAACCGGTGATGTCAACAACCGGTGAAATCGGTAAAAACCGGTGTTTAACCGGTTTGAACCGGTTCAGCCTGATAACGTCATTTATTAGGGAAAAAAAACAAGAATTGTGAAGGGAAGAAGAGGTTTGTTTGCTGGGTTTCAACTTGCAATGGATCTGCTTCTGCATGTCTATCTTCAACGTTTACGCGCCACCGTGAGAGGTGAAGGAATCGTCGTCGCCGCTGTTTGAAACCGCCACTGTTTGATGCAACACAGTCGCATTCAGATTGTATAGTTCACGCGTCTGTGCGAGTTGCGAGCCCCGCCGTGCCTTGACTGTTCATACGCCGTCGCCAGAGTTTAAAACTCGCCCAGCCACCGTCGCACCCTTGCATTTGCATGCGGCTGAGGCTGATGATGAACTGAACTAAAAATGGGTGCTTGAGTTTTTTATTTCTGGCGATTAAAAGAGCTTAAATCAAAGCAAACGGAAAACATTAATGGAAGAGGAAGAAACATTTGGAAAAGTGATTGAACTCATTGAAGTTTGAAAGTTGCATACTTGCAGTAACTCATGGACACAAAAGCCTCGTGGACGTGAAAATTTTAAAAAGTGAAATTTAAAAGGTAGAAAGAGTGTGGTTGAGCTGTCACCCACTTCTAACGTTTTAATTATTTTAATTAATTGTTTTATTATATTTGATATATGTTTAGCTTATAAAAAAAATTTCGACTATTATTTTTTATTTTTGGCTATATAATATATTTTTTTTTATTTATGAAGACTTTTTAAATATCATATAATATAAAATTATATAAAATTTTAAAAAATATATTATTTTTTATTTTTGTTATTTAAAGTTTAACGTGCTTTGTAAAAATATAAAAAAAATATTATTTTATTGTTTACCGGTCCGACCACGGTCCGACCATTGAGCCTTGAACCAGTGCCTAGTCCGGTTCAATGATCGGTCCGGTTTTAAAAACATTGGTAATAACTGCTTGCAATTTGAAACTAATATCATATTAACATTAAATGAGTTTGAATTAGAAACATATAAATTAGTCAGGATTAAAACCAATCTCAATAATATATATGAATCTTTTATGGAATATATGAATTTGATTGCACTCATACTAATAGCAATTAATAATCTAAATCAATGTAACGATAAATTAATTATAAAAATGATATCTATAATAATAATTTGAATTTGAAACCAACACAGATCTACACAATTAAAATTATAAATCTCAATAACTCAAATCAAATTAAGCTTTCAAAATATATAAAATATTTATTTATATTTTTTGAAATATATATTAGAAAATTACTACACTTTTTACACAACTTTTATTTCCAAACCTTCATACAAAAATTATTTCCAACACTTTTTATTACGTTACTTCCTTTAATATACTCCTTCAAAATTTATAATTGTTTATATAATCAATTCAATGACTATGAAATATCAATTCAAATTCAATTGTTTGTTTATATGTATGATTATTAATTATTATAAATAAATTAATATTACTATTAAAAAACAATTCAGCCCAGAATCCAAAAAAAAAAGCATTATAATCTATAATTAATTAATGGCATTAGATACATCATTTTCTAGAAAATATAATATTCCTATAGAATTATCCTCTATCCACACTATGTTTTAAAGTTTAACGTGCTTTGTAAAAATATAATAGCTTACCTAATATGAGAAAAACAAAAAAAACTAAATTGGATAGCTTAATAAAAAAACTCAAGTTTAATCTTCCCCACAGTATGGAAGGTCCACCCAGAAACCTCCATATTTGTAAGAATATAAAAGCATTTATATCTGAAAGGTTAGGTTGAGAAATTTTCCTTTGCAAAACCCAACCAATCCTATGCAGCTAGCCAGATAGTGTGCACAATTGAAAACACCAAGCCAACCCTTCATCATTAAAAACATACAGTAACTAGATAACCTTTGTGTGAAATCTGCTTTGCTTTGCTCCAGTCGCATACTTACTGTGGAAGCAAACCATAATCCCATGAGATCTACATAAAAGGTATGATGCATAACATATATGGCAAAAAGCTTGTTCATTCTAATTAGAAAATTAAAGATTCATAAAATTGAAAGGAAAATTGTATTGCATTCCACTTCCAAAAAAGTAGCAAAATCAAAGTCATTCTTCACCCATTGAAGAACCACCCCGTCCTGCAGGTGCTTCACTTCAAATGCCTGCAAAGCAAAAAATATGAAAAATGTATGCTTTTTAAAAGCAAACAAAAAAGAACAAATCTGAGTCAAAGAAAAAAAAAGTGAACTATGCACATTAACACACATGAAGATTGATAAAATAAAAAGAAATTGCACAGTTAAACAATAAAAATATATCGAAATTGAGATTTTCCAAGACCAAAAAACTATAAATTATTTGATGCACCCCCTTCCCCAAAAAAATCCCGTCTCTTTATTTTGCTTATACATCCATGTCAAACTTACTTACATTGTGTACTCCCCTGGATTATGGGCCGATTAGAAGGCCCAAATGCGGAGATCTACACCGGCTAGGCAGAAAGTATACACCCCCGCTTATAACCAGGAAAACTGGCAGTTACAAGGAAACAGGGAGGGGTGGACATAGACGTGGGAGAAGTCGACAGTTAGGGGGACTTAGGATAAAAGAGGCACCTGGGGAAATAGGCAGACCAGTTCACATTATCCAGTAAAGGCCTAGGGAGATTCCCCGAACGAGCATTCCACCCGACGGAGGAGTCGACCTACCATACTTTACCGAGAACATTTGGCGCCCACCGTGGGGCGGCGGTAAAACGTTTCCCGCCGACCACTATTTCATTTGATCACTATGGTTACTCGACGACGAGTCAGCAGACGTCAAGAAGATGAAGAAGAAGGAACCCCGCTGGGAGAAGAAGAGAGCAACAACCCGACGTTGCAACAGATCTTGGAACGTGTCGATCAGCTCCAGCAGCAGAACCAGGCCTTGCAACAGCAGAATCAAACATTACAGCAACAAAGTCAATCTTTACAAGCCAAGATGAACACCCTTACTAGGGGCCGGGCAGAAGAGGAAGATATTGAGATAGGATTGGGCGAGTTCCACCCATTTTCACTGGAAATCGAAGAGGCTCAATTCCCCGCTGATTTCAAGGAACCAAAGTTGAAAGAATATGATGGTACTACCGACCCTCAAATTCATGTGACAACGTTCAAGACCCATATGTTGAGGAAGGGACTCAGTGATGCACTCCAGTGTAAGTTATTTTCGGGAACCCTCGCTAGGACAGCCATGATTTGGTACTCAAATCTCCCTCCACTTTCCATAAGTAGTATACAGGATTTTTTGAAGAAATTCATGGCTCAGTTCTCTGCTCGACGGTTGAGGAAGATGACTTCAGGAAAACTCTTCAGCGTTAGGCAGAGGGCAGACGAACCTTTAAGGGACTTCTTGGGTAGATTCAACGAGGCGTCACTACTGGTCGTTAACCCCAACCCGGAGTTATTGGTGTCGGCATTTGAAGAGGGTTTATTACCAGGACCCTTCAATGAATCTTTGGCGCAAAGGCCGGCGGCGTCTATGGAAGAGGTCCGGAATCGAGCGGCTTGTTATATAAAGGGTGAGGAAAGCAACGCAGATAAGCGCGAAAATAAATGGTGGGAAGACAAGCCGGGTAGCAAGAGGGAGACTTTCAACTCGACTGGTTACATGGGTCGACAAGGCAAGCCGTTCGGTAGAAGTGAGGGAAGGTTCAAGTCAGGTTTTCAGAGATCATGGTCGCCAGACAAAAGTAGGGAGGGGGACTTTACACCTCTGAATACAACTCGGACTCGTATCTTGAAGGACGTTTACCAGTCGGATCTCCTCAGATTACCACCACCCGCAGAGGGAGTGAAAGGTCCTGATTTTAGCAAGTGGTGCGACTACCATCGGGCAAAGGGCCATGACACGGAGAACTGTTGGACCCTGATGAATAAGATAGAACGGTTAATAAAGGAGGGTTTCCTGGGACGTTACGTAGACAGAGGGCGAGCAAAGGGGGGTGGTCGAGATGAGAGAGGAAGTTCAAGCAGAGGAAATTCTGGCAAGAGGAGGAGGGAAGAAGGGCAACATACCGTCAAAGAAGGATCTGAAGAGATAAGAGGAGTGGTCACCACTATAGCAGGAGGTTTCAGTGGAGGAGGTGAGACGAGTTCGGCCCGAAGAAAGTATGTTAGATCAGTGATGTCAGTTAGCGCAGAAGTTGTAGACAAAAAGCGATGCAGATCCCCGGTGATATCTTTTTCTGATGAAGACATGAAGGGAATAAAGCCACATGAGGATGACCCGATGGTGATCGACATAATCATGGCCAAATACAAGGTACAGAGGGTACTGGTCGACCAAGGGAGTTCAGCGGATATATTGTATTGGAGCACATTTCAGAAGTTACAGATCCCTCAGGAGTGGCTTTTACCTTTCTCTGGATCTTTGATTGGATTTGCTGGTGATTCGGTTGAGGTCAGGGGGTATGTAGATGTTATGACCACTTTTGGAGAAGGCGAGCACAAGAAAACTGTCAGAGTGAAATACCTAGTGATTAACGCTCCTTCCTCTTACAACATTATCATAGGTCGAGCTGCTTTAAATTCTTTGGGAGCGGTGGTCTCCACAGTCCATCTGACTATGAAGTATCCCCTGGACAACAACAGAGTAGGGGTGGTGAAAGCCGATCAAGAAGCAGCTGCGAGATGCTATAGAGACAGCTTGAAAACCAGAAGGGGAATGGGAACGAATAAGAAAGTGGATGATGTCAATAACCATAATGTCTTTTTTGCAGAGTTGGATCCTAGAGAAGATTTCAACAATAGGCGACCACAACCAACAGAGGACTTGCTTGAGGTACAAATAGGCGATTCTGTAGACAAGAAGACAAAAGTAAGTTCAAAGCTAACTGGAGAGCTTTTGGTAAGCTTAGTCGACTTCTTGAAAGAGAATCAAGACCTCTTCGCATGGCAAGCTGCTGATATGCCAGGTATTGATCCAGACTTTTTGTGTCATCGACTTTCAATGAACCCTAAAGCAAAGCCGGTAACACAGAGAAAAAGGAAGATAGGCGAGGAAAGAAGGAAGGTGGTGGCGATTGAAACTCAAAAATTGTTGTCAGCCAACTTTATTAGAGAAGTAGTCTACCCAACGTGGTTAGCTAATGTGGTATTGGTGATGAAGGCTAATGGGAAGTGGCGGATGTGCACAGATTATACTGATCTGAACAAAGTATGCCCAAAGGATCCCTACCCATTACCGAACATTGATAACCTGGTGGACGGAACGGCTGGGCATAAGATGTTGAGTCTGATGGACGCATATTCTGGGCATAACCAGATTAGGATGCATCCCATGGACGAGGAGAAAACGGCGTTCATGACAGAACACTCTAATTATTGTTATAAGGTGATGCCGTTTGGGCTGAAGAACGCATGGGCGACTTACCAGCGACTGATGGATAAAATCTTCACAAATCAGATAGGACGAAATCTGGAGGTCTACATCGACGATATGATTGTGAAGTCGACATCAGAAGAATCACATTTGGCTGATTTGACCGAGGTTTTTTCCGAGATAAGGAAATACCAAGTAAGGCTGAACCCACAAAAGTGTGCTTTTGGCGTGTCTTCGGGGAAATTTCTGGGTTTTATGTTGACTGAAAGGGGCATTGAGGCGAACCCGGATAAGTGTAAAGCGATTATGGAGATGAGGAGTCCGACCTCCATCAAAGAAGTACAACAACTCACGGAAGAATGGCCGCACTGTCTCGATTCCTTTCGAAATCCGGAGATAAGGCACTACCATTTTTCAAATGCTTAAGGAGAAATGAAAAGTTTATATGGTCCACGGAGTGTGAAGAAGCCTTCCAGCAGCTGAAAGAGTTTCTGGCTAGTCCACCTATCCTCGTCCGGCCTGACACAGGTTTGCCTTTATTCATTTACCTTTCTGTAACTGACGAGGTGTTGAGTTCTGTTCTTATACAAGAAAAGGAGTCAGGGCAGTGTCCAGTCTATTTCATCAGCAAGGTTCTACAGGGGCCAGAAAAGAGATATCAGAAAATAGAGAAGTTGGCTTTGGCTGTTGTCACTACAGCTAGACGACTGCGCCAATATTTCCAAAGTTTTCCTATAATTATCAGGACTGATCAGCCGATCAAGCAGGTTTTACAAAAGCCAGATCTTGCAGGCAGGATGATGAAGTGGTCGATAGAGCTTTCCGAGTTCGACATCTCATTCCAACCAAGAGGCCATGTGCGAGCCCAGGTATTAACAGATTTTGTGGCTGAATTATCTGCACCTATAGATGAAGGTCCTGCCAAAAAAGATGAGTTCATGTGGACACTGTCAGTCGATGGGGCATCCAACCTGAAGGGCAGCGGAGCTGGAATCATTCTGGAGGGACCAGGAGGAGTACTAATTGAACAGTCCTTGAGATTTGAGTTCCGAGCTAGCAATAACCAGGCAGAATATGAAGCCTTGGTGGCGGGGTTAAATTTCGCAAAGGAGATGGCGAATCTCTAACTTACAGGTTAAAGTGACTCCCAGTAGTGGTAGGATAAGTTAATGGAGAATACCAGACCAAGGATATACATCTCTCCAGGTACTTAGCTTTGGTCAAAGAATTGTTGGTCCACTTTAACAAGGTTCACTTGATATTTGTGCCCAGGGATCAGAACTCAAGGGCTGACTTACTATCTAAGTTGGCGAGCACTAAAAAACCTGGCAATAACCACTCTGTCATCCAAGAAACCTTGACATCCCCAACAACCGAGAAGAAGATGGAGGTAATGAACATCGCAGTGGTCGACGATCTCATGGATGAGCCCAATCCAGAAGGTATTTGAGTCAAGGTGAACTTCCAGAAGACAGAGGGGAGGCCAGGAAGATCCAAAGAAACGCAGCCGGGTATGTATTGATTGGAGATCTACTTATTCAGGAGGGGAATGTCAACACCACTACTCAGATGCCTAACAGAAGAAGAAGGGAAGAAAGTCATCGTCGAGGTTCATTCGGGCACATGTGTGGGAGTCATATTGGAGGTGGAGCATTGGCGTTAAAAGTAATCAGGGCTGGATACTATTGGCCTAAGCTTCGCAGACAATGCATGGAGTTTACAAGAAAATGTGATAAATGTCAGAGACATGCAGATCTACACAAGGCCCCAGCGGTCGATCTAGTTCCATCTACTCTCCTTGGCCTTTTGCGATTTGGGGAGCTGATATCTTAGGGTCCTTTCCCTCAAGCTCCTGGTCAGGTAAAATTTTTGTTAGTTGCTATTGACTACTTTACTAAGTGGATAGAGGCAGAACCATTGGCGGCAATCACTGCCGAGAAGGTGAAAAAGTTTTACTGGCAAAGGTTGGATATGCAGATATGGAATACCTAACAGGATTATTTCTGACAATGGTACTCAGTTTGTTAGTAGAGTTGTACATGCATTTTGCCAGGAACTCGGTATCAAGCTGGTTTACTCATCAGTAGAACATCCGCAAACAAATGGGCAAGCGAGAGGCAGCAAATAAAGTAATTCTTAGCGGTTTGAGAAGAAGATTAGATGATGCCAAAGGCAGATGGGCAGAACACCTGTATCAGGTAGTGTGGTCTTACAATACCACTCCACATTCGACAACTCAGGAATCTCCTTACAGGTTGGTATATGGGAGTGACGCCATGATCCCTATTGAGATCGACACACCTACATGGAGAACATTAAGTTTTTCAGAGGAAGACAACAATCTCGGCCGACGTGGAGATTTGGATTTGATAGAAGAGGTCCGGGAGATGGCCCATGTCAAAGAAGTAGCCTGTAAGGAAAGACCAGCAAGAAAGTACAACTCCAAAGTAATTCCTAGAAGTTTTCGGGTACAAGACCTGGTGATGAGGAGAGCTAAGAAGGACCCGACAGCAGGAAAGCTTGCACCCAACTGGGAGGGACCTTTCAGAGTTAAGCAAGTCAAAGGAAAGGGAGCATATAAGCTGGAGACCTTGGAAGGGAAAGAAGTTCCGCGCACCTGGAACTCAGAACACCTACGTTTTTATTTTAGTTGAAGGCTTCATGGAATGACCGGGTAACTAGTGATAGCAGTCTTTCCTTCTAGAATATAGAGTAAGTTTATATTTCATTTTCGTTTTGTTTTTGGGTCGTTTATTTGTTTAGGATTGATGTCTGTGCAGTGTTAAATTTTAGATTATAGGTCTTTTTTCATGTATTAGCAAACTATGTTAAAATCTCCATTGTAAGTGATGTGTTTATGATAACAATGGAGTAGTCGACATGGGTACTCTTTTCTCTTTCACACTGGAAGAGTTTTTAATGAGGCCCATTAGATCTTTCTGTATTGGATCTCTCTATATTTGAGAATTAGTTTCGCAAGACTTGAAGAATTACACGTCGGCCTAAGAAAAGGCACCGACTTGAAGAATTATGTGTCGGCCTAAGAAAAGGCACCGACTTGAAGAATTATATGTCGGCCTAAGAAAAGGCACCGACTTGAAGAATTATGTGTCGGCCTAAGAAAAGGCACCGACTTGAAGAATTATGTGTCGGCCTAAGAAAAGGCACCGACTTGAAGAATTATATGTCGACCTAAGAAAAGGCACCGACTTGAAGAATTATATGTCGGCCTAAGAAAAGGCACCGACTTGAAGAATTAAATGTCGGCCTAAGAAAAGGCACCGACTTGAAGAATTACACGTCAGCCTAAGAAAAGGCACCGACATAAAGATTTATATGTCAGCCGACTCAAACATTGTGCTAAGTTATAAACATAGATAGTCGACATGATGAGAAATATTTTCCTATCATAAAAATGGTGGGCTTTCATATCCCATAAAATTTGAAGTTTCCAATGAGAAACTTGATTGACGTGTGAATACATTTCGTCGACCTACTGAAAAACAGATTTACTTAATAAAGTATAGTCCTTGGACTTTGGGGAAGGATTTTCGATAAAGGTAATGTGAATTTTCTTAAGTTGAAATCGTTTTTAACAAAAGTCTCAAACAAGAAAGAGGGGGAAAATAAAATTTAATTGATGTCTGATATAAACTAAGAAGAAGCCAATTTCTTAATATAACAAAACAGTAATAGGAGAAGTGCATATAAAAAGTACAAAAATAGCAAGATTTTTCATTCTTCATCTTCATCAATGGTAATGTCGACAAGCTTCCCATCAACTATGTGCTTGAAGGCACCAACTTCATCAGTTTTGAGATCGGGATACAGAAACTGAAGTTGATTGACAGCCTTTTCAAACCCGGCAGCATGTTGCATAGCGACTTGAGCTTTGGTGTCTTCCAGTTCGGAAGTCAAGGAGCCTTTCTCAACAATCAAAGCCTCCTTATCAGAAGTAAGTTTAGTTAACTTGTTTTCCAAGTCGATATTCTTGGTAACAAGATCATCATTTTTCTTCTGCAAGTCACCATTCTTCTCTTCTAGACTGGAGAACTTTCCAGTCCAAGTCTCTTTCTCGACAAGCAACTCAGCTGTCTTGTTTTCACTAGCCTGCAAGTCAGGTCTTCAGTTTTTCCACAATTTTCATGTCATCTTCATGATTCTTCAGTTTTTCAGTGAGCTCCCTGTTCTTCAATAGAAGTTTCTTTACCTCCTTTTCAGCGCTACTAACATATTGATCGACACAAAGGCCAAAAAACGCCATTTGTGACCCACTGGATTGAATTTTCTTTCCCAGGTTCTTCATGCCAACCTTTTGGACTCGAGTCCTATCTTCTTTAGATTGAAGTGTTTGTCAACAATTTGATCAATAGGATATCGTCGATCAAAGAGGGAACAAACATCTGACGTGGACCCCTCGTAGTCGTTCAACAAAGCCCACCACTTATCGGAAACCCCGGAAGCCGGACTAGGAGTTGGGTTGTTAAGAGCGTTCTGGTTACTACTCGAAGGTGGTGGTCTGGTTCCTGTATCCCCAGGCTGATTCCCTTCGTTGATCTTTTGCTTTTTCCTCTGTTCTAAGGAGTTGGTTCCATCAGCGTGTTGCACTGGACCAACACCTAGACATTCCACCGACGTTGCAGCATTCTTCTCGGCGGCTTTGGTTTTTCTCTCTTTAGCTCGGAGAGCCTTCAACATGGCCACTTCATCCATGGGCTTGGCCATCTGAGATTTAGGAGGCATGTTTCCTGCAACATTATAATACTGGATAAGTAGGAAAATAAGAATGGCAATAGATACATAACTGTTCTAAATTCTAAGTTCGATTATACCAAATAGGGCTTGAAGGCCTGCAGGATTATCTTCATTTTCAAGTAAAGCGCAGCAATCTATGTTTTTCTGCATCCTTAGCCATTCTACAGCAGCTCTATCATCTTCAGAAAGAGCACTCAATGGTGTTTGAGGAACTCGGTGAGGCTCTAAGGACCAAAACAGGGGGAAATGGGGGACTCCATCCGAGTTGAATAAAAGGTCGCTAGAGGAATCTATACCTCGGACCCTGAAAAATCTCTGTTTCCATAGTTTATAGGATGAAGTATAGGCTGTTATGGCCCCCTTCTTTGGAATGTTGTTAAAGGATATCCACCCGATCTCATGAGAAGAAGGTAGTTTGACTTGGAAGAAGGCAAAAAACTTTTCTAAATCGGGAACAAGTGAATAATGACGACACATTATTTGATAAGCTCGGACAAATGCCCAACTATTCGGGTGCAATTGGGAAGGGGGGAATATTAAGGGTATGTAGGAGACTTCTTTCAAAGGTGGAGAACGGAAGTCGGAGGTTAAGTTTAGTAAAAAAGTATCGTATAGGTAAGTGTAAAGAGGAACAGAATGGTCGACTAGGTAGGAGTCACATATCCTCTCATGCTCATTGCAAGGCTCGATTAAAATGGTATTATCTAAGTCAAGGGAAGTGATTACAGCATGTTTCCTAAAATTAACTATGCTCGACACACTGGTATATCTAGACGTGTGGTCGGCAACCTCGCTGAAGAAATTAGTGTATACCTTCGGATCGGTTGGATGTACTTCTAAACCTTGACTCAAGCTAGGGTCTTCATCTCCTGTTCCTTCCACATTCATAACAGGAGAACCCTCGTCACTTAGGTTAATAATAGGAGTGTTGGGAATATATACTCTATTAGAAGAAGTCTGGAGAGGAGGTAGTCGGGATGTTATAGAACTGTTAGTATCAGAACTACCTAACAGGGAATCACTTTCGGTAACACTGGTATCTTCATCAGAGGATAAGGAAACATTCAAAGAAAGGTCTTGTGAATCGCTTAAATCGTCTCCCGACATTATAAGTTTTGAAAATGGATAAAAGGACTCCACTCAGAAATGGCAGTAAAGATTATGTAGGCAAGCAAAAATGAGAAGGAAAGGGAAAGTACCTGTCTAAAAAAGAGAAATGCAGAGGGGCACCACGATGGTTGGGTGAACGGAGAACTGGGGAAGAAGAGAATACGCAGAAAGGATGAGGGGTGGAAGAGAGAACGTTGAACTTTGTGAGTTGTAATAAGGGAGCAGTGGTAGTGTCTGAGAAAGGAAAGGACAACATATATAGAGTTCACGAACGAATCCATACGTCGTTTCATCGAGACCATTCAGAAGTTAAATGACGCATCATCGTCACCGTTGGTCGCAGCGCGTTAATCACAGCCATTGAAGATCAAACGTCCAATCATCACAGCCGTTGATGATAGAGTCGTTGAAGCCATATATGGAACGGTGTATGTTGGGAAGCGTTATAACCTATCAGATCATGCCCCATCAATGCTCAGACGATAATGACAATTAATGGCTATTTTGGACACGTGGCATGATGTCTGAAAACGATAGGGAAAAGCGCCCCGCTTTCTTTCTTCTTCGCAAATCTATCATGAGAACATTTGTGTATACTCCCCTGGCATAGGGAGGCCCAACACGGAGGTCTCCATCTCATAGTCTACGCCTTGCGCACTACTCTACGAGTAGGCTTAGGCTCGTGGGGCTGTGTACTCCCCTAGATTATGGGCCGATTAGAAGGCCCAAATGCGGAGATCTACACCGGCTAGGCAAAAAGTCTACACCCCCACTTATAACCAAGAAAACTGGCAGTTACAAGGGGATAGGGAAGGGTGGATGTAGACGTGGGTGAAGTCGACGGTTAGAGGGACTTAGGATAAAAGAGGCACCAGGGGAAATAAGCAAGTCAGTTCACATTATCCAGTAAAGGCCTAGGGAGATTCCCCGAACGAGCATTCCATCCGACGGAGGAGTCGACCTACTATACTTTACCGAGAACAATTATTATATTAAATAGGCCGATCTGTCAAGCCTAGTAGGCTTTTTTATAGGTCTGAAGTCTGACCTATTTAACTAAACAGACCTTTTAACAACCTTTAGCATGACCTTTTTAATAAACGAATCAGGGTCAGGCCACAGGCCAATCTTTTTTTTATTTCTCTTTTTCAACTTCCATGCTTCTCTTGTTTCTCAATTCAAATAAAGGCTTTAAAAGGTACTTAAAACAATGTTAAAATTGCTCAGAATAGAATTTTCCTTGTCCTTGTTGGAAATCCCTAAATTGAATTCACTACACAATAGAAATCAACCTTAAAATATAGAAAAATATTGATTCTTACACAGTTTTTTATTTATATTCACAAACCCTTAGTAAATTCGAAGATGAATTTATAAAGATCAATAAAAAAGTAACAATAGAACTTACCTGATAATCGATAGCTTGCATTTCCATTGGTATATGTTTAATTTTCTTTAATTAAGGTCTTTCATGACTTAAAAAATAGCTTGCATGTAAATTTTATGAGAGTTTTTTTTTATCGGAGGTCAAAATGACCAGAGAACAGGAACACAAAAGTAAAGACCAAAAACAAAACCCTACCCTATTCTCTCATGGAGAGAAACAGAGAGGTTATAGAGGGGGATTAAAATCTTCTGTCCCACCAATATTTGACACCTCAATAAAAATAGACAAGTCACAAACTGATTCAAGATTAACGACGTTAAGGCAAGTTTGACGAAACAAGTCGCTCCCCTGTATTCTGAAACCCTGGCTGCACAACCGCGCAACCGTACTGTAGCTGCCATACTCATAAATGCCACCGCCCACCGCATCTCCTTCGTTCCATCCTGGATGCATAGTGGCGCTGCCATTGATGGCAATCTTCTTCCTTCCAGCGGCGCCCAAATGCCTGTGAGTATAGAAGTGGACCTCATAGACAAATGTGTAATGTAACATTCTACATTTTCTGAATATTTGTTCTCCTTCTTGTCCCTTGGATAACAATGCAGGGAAAGATTTTATTTTGTTTGGCAATGTGGTTGATTAGTGAAAATGCACTCTAAGAGTTCGATGAAATTGTTGACTTAAATCAAAGGTTTAGCAAATCCCTGTTTCTACCTTCCAGTCAGGGGTGGGAATAGGCCAGCCGGCCTGTCAGGGGCCTACGGCCTGGCCTGTTTATGGCCTGGCCTGGCTTGTTTATTAAAAAGGTCAGGCCAAGGCTTGTTAAAAGGCCTGTTTAGTTAAATAGGCCAGGCTTCAGGCCTATGAAAAAGCCTATTAGGCTTAACAGGCCGGCCTATTTAATATAATAATATATAATATATTAAATTAATTATATAAATAACTATAAATATAATTAAAAAATTTATAATATAGTAAAAAATTAGAATGTATTAAATTAATTATATAAAAAAACTGCTTAAAAGGCCTGCTGGCCTGCATAGGCTTATAGGCCTGTTGGCCTGTTTGTAGGCCTTGTTATAAAACAGGCTTTTAAACAGGCTTACAGGCCAGGCCAAGGCCTTACAAAAAGACATGTAACAGGTAACAGGCCAGGCTCAGGCTTAAGAATTAGGAGTTAGGCCAGGCTCAGGCCTGCCAAAGCCTGGCCTGGCCTGGCCTGTTTCCACCCCTACTTCCAGTCCACCGCCGGAGATTTTGAGAGAAAGACGTAGGGATGGCAATTGAGCCCAAGCCCTATGTGTACCAGATAAAATTATCTGCAATGGGCGTAAAGCGGTTATGGGCACGGGTACGGTCAATAGCCCGCATTTTTTCATGGCACGGGTATGGGTACTATGATGCCCAATCCACTCCATACTCGCACTCATATATATAATTATTTAATAAATAATGCGATATATAATTATATATAGGGATATATTAATTTTATTAAAATATCTAATATATTTATACATATTTTTAAAATTTTTATATATAATATATTACAAATTAAAAATATATTTTTATAACTATCTATTTATGTTTTTTTACTTTATAATATATGACTAATTAGTGTTAATAATCAATTTTTACAAATCTTGGAGAATTATAGGTTTCTAACACATGATATTCATATTTATAAAATTGTGCGACGTGAAAATATATTGTAATATTTAATAAAAAATTTGAACTTTAGATAGTTTGAGTTTTAGAACATTAACATATTGAGTTTCAATGTAATTAAATTTTTGTGTCATTGATATTAAAAAATTATGTTTGGACGATCTTCGAGTAATTTTTTAATTGAGATATAGTTTTTTTTAAATTAATATTTTCTTAGTAAGTTGTTAATTTTTTACTTAATAAAAGTGCGGGTAACGGGTGCAGGTACGGATATATTGGCACCCAACAGGTATGGAGACGGGCACTAAAGTTACTGTCCACGCGGGTACGGGCGCAGGAACGAGCTTTTTTTGAAAACGCGGGTACGGGGACGAGCACTGTGGTACCCTGCCCAGAGGATACCCATTGTCATCCCTAGAGAGACTCAATGAAAATAGAACGTGACGTAAGAGTTTTTAAAAAGAAATGAGTTGTGCAGTAACAGAGTTAAACACGGCGTTAACAAACCTCCAATGCTGACTTGTACATTTTAATTGAGGTGTCATTCAATGATTGGTGGGACAGGAAATTGGCACAGGACACGGGATTAGGGATGGCAATTGGACCCAGACCCAGTGAGTACCCGCAAAAATTACCCACAATGGGTAGGGTAATTACCCACCAAATGGGTATGGGTATGGGTGCGGGTATGGGTAATTACCCGCACTTTTTAATGTGTACGGGTGTGGGTACGGGTACTATGGTACCCTACCCTACCCATACCCGCACTTATATAATATATATAATTAATGTAATTTATATACATATAATTAATTTAATAAATATATATATGTTTATATTATTAATTAATATTTTAAAAAAAATAGTTAATGTTAATCTATATTATAGTCACCAAAAAACATTAATATATATTACTAATTCAATTAATTTAAATTTTATAATTTTGTCCTACACACTAAAATAGCAAAACATGATCTGATTTTCATTTCCCCTCCCAATTTTTTAATCTCTCATCCACTTCCACATATGATAGTTGTTTTATAGGTTAAACTTGGATGATCTATGAATTATTTTTATTTAATTTTTAATTAATTTTTATTTTCTAATCAATTTATTTTCTTATAGTTAACAAAAGTGCGGGTAATGGGTACGGGTACGGGTACTTGAGTACCCAGCGGGTAAGGGTACGGGTACTAGAATCACTACCAACGCGGGTATGGGTCCGGGTACGAGTATTTTTTTAAAACGCGGGTATGGGGACGGGTACTATAGTACCCTACCCAAGTCCTACCCATTGCCATCCCTACCCGGGATAGAGGATTTTAATCCCACAGGGGGGAGGTAGAATGTATGAGAGTTTATTCATGTAATAAATATTATTTTTCTATTCTTAAAAAGTTTGTGAAAGTCTACATTTTTACTATTTTATTTTCTCATATTTATTATTAGTTAAGTTTACTTATAGGAATATAGGAAGGGGTCGCACACATGCATAATACAATAATCTCCTAATTTTTAATTTTTAATACTATAATATGAGGATCAAGTTCCATGTAAAGCTTTAGCGTAAAAAAAAAAGTTCCATGTAAACCTTTAATGCATTTAATTATTTTTTATTGTATAATTTTATCTCAGATATATAAACTTGGATTAAAAGTTATTATTACAAATATTATGTAATAATAACTTTTAATCCAAGTTTATATATCTGAGATAAAATTATACAATAAAAAATAATTAAATGCATTAAAGGTTTACATGGAACTTGATCCTCATATTATAGTACTAACTTGAATTAAATGTTATTATTACAAATTTTATGTAAAAAAACTTTATATTAATAAAAAATAGATAATAAGATAATGATATGTTTTTAAGATTAATGTGATATATATTTTAAAATATATAAAATAAAAAGATTTAATTATATTCTTATTATTGTTTAATCTCTTTACAAAAGTTGCACCAATAATTTTGGTAATTATTAATTATAATCCAGTGGTTATATATAAGAATGCTAAATTCTTAAATCATTGTAAGGTTGTGAATAAAATAAAATTGTAAGTGGAGTGATCAACTTACAATTATTTAAGAATTTAGCATTCTTATACGCCGTTTTATAGTATATGATTTTTATTGATTCAACTATTGGATTATAATTATTAATTACCAAAATTATTTGTGCAAATTTTATAAAGCTTAAACAACAATAAGAATATAATTAAATGTTTCTATTATATATTTTAAAGTATTTATCACGTTAATCTTAGTACATATCGATATTGTATTAACTTACAATAATAAAAATTTTGTTTTTGTTTTTTGTTTTTAGTTTTATTTAAACAAATGCAACCATATTTTTATTTTATTTAATTAATTTTTTAAAGATTTATATAAAAAACAGTGGAAACAAATCTTTATTATTTCTTGTACAGAAGCTCAAAATCATGAAATAAACTAAAAAAAAGTGAAATTTTTGTAATTAAACTAAAAATAAAAAATAGAAATGAAAAATGGAAATGAAAAAATAAATAAACCTTTTTTTTTCTTCTCACCTCTAAATCATTACACATCATAAAAGGCATTTGGACAACTATGATTCGATCAATTTTATCAGGAATCATGTTATCATATGTTTCTTCTTAGTTGTAAACCTATAAATACACACTTCCTTTTCTTTCTCTATTTTTTCTTTTCCTATAGTTTCAACAAGTGTTGCATGAATTATCTTTGCTTCACGATTCACTAATGAATAGGTGAAGCTTGTATGTTTTCAAATTTTATTGTGCACTAACAAAATAAGAGCTTAATTTATTTGTGTCATCAATATAAAAAAAGTTTTATAGTGTCATCCAATAATATGTTGTTACATCATTTTTTTTAACAACAACGAGAAGTAAAGAAAGAAAAAAAATAAAACAAAAGAGGGAAGACTTTTATCGAACAGAGGTCATGTTTAATTAGCACGTTTCATCAATAAAGGAATCATCACTTAAGGAATCAAATCCTTCGTGATAGGTGGAATTAAAGCCAAAATCCTTGAGAACTATTCGATTATAGGACTTTTCCAAATCAAGTTTTAGCACAACTTCACCTTTCTTACTTTTCAATTTATGCATATGGTGGAGGACTTCATGTAAAATAGTTGTGTTGTATGATGTTTCCCTACTCAAGACAAAGCTACTCCAAAGAGAGCTAATACTATCATTTGGGAATGACCTCAATCTATTCACTATAACCTTTGTGATTAGCATATAGGACAAGCAAGTGATACTCCTCTGGGATTAACACAATTAGGGTCTCTTCTATTCTAGAGTCAAAATGTCCAATAACAAAGTCATTGTGCACCGCTTTCCAAAAACATCATGATTGACTATTTCCCACTATAATTTAAAAAATATAGCATGAAATCCATCGTGATCGAATAAGTTATATGATTTTATTCTTATAAGCGCAGAAAAAACTTATTCTTTAGTTACTGAGTTCGTTTGAGTCCTATTTCCTTCCCTACTTAACATAAGCATATTAAGGTGTCCAGGTACCCTCTGAACGCTTCCTCAGTGCTAAGAAAATCCGTGAAAAAGGTTAATACTTCATCATGGAGCCTAGAAGCATCTATAAACCAGTCATTTTCTGAATAAGCAAGCCATGAATTTAGTTTCCTCTTCTTCGAACAATGGTCTCTGTATGAAATACATATTTCGGTTACCAAATGTGACCCACTTCTCACTAGCTTTTTTATAGAATCATTGTAGTTCCTCTTAAAATAGAATCTCATCAACCTCTCGTTGGATATCATATAATGAATATGACACATCATATGTTATTAAATCCATCATCCTCTCACCACCACTGTCGTCTAGAATCCTTCACTGCTACAATCGTTGTTTCAAACATTTCGTTGTTGTCGCCACATGGCCACCTCCACCATTTTCGTTGCTGCTCAACATCCTTCATTGTCACTATCATTACCTAACACTCTCCATTACCGTTGTTACTCAACATCCTCCATTATAATTGTTGTAGTGGGTGTGAAAGGTGTCACATGGTTACGGTGATGGTTAAGGATGTCATGTGGTGGCGACGATGGTAATGTTTGAGTCAAAACCCTTTGTGTTTTGGTTTTAATGATAATAAACTTTTTTTTATCAAACTTAAGATTTTTGTTCTTAAGTTACTAATATGTTTCGTGATATTTGAGGTGCTTGAGCGTGTAGAAATATGCTAAGACGAGTAATAAGATCACGTTAAGAAGTCTGGAAGACAAAGTTATGAAGCTTGATCAACCATGCACCAAGATTCATCATCTCATAATTAAGAATCAAGTCTCGACAACAAATAAGAAGGATGTTATCACATGCAAGACTTGAGAAGACAAGCACCAAATTAAGATTGAAAAGCTTCAAAAAGGTCCAAGATTGGAATGTTTCACATGCTCATGAAAATTATGAGTTCAAGATTAGGGATGTCAATGGGGCGGGGCGGGTGCGGGTAGTACCTACCCGTATAGGTACCCGTTAAAATTAACGGGTACCCATGCGGGTAATGGGTATCCGCGGGTATTCACGGGTATCCATTAATGTTTAAGAATTTAAATTTTATTAAAAAAAGAGAGGATGTGTTATATAATAAATTATAATATCATACTATATATATAAGCAATCATTATATAATACCAGTACATGTTAATATATTAAAAATATCATAAAAAATTAATATAAAATAAATTATATCTCATCATAAAATAATAAAAAATCTTAATATTCAAATATCTTTAATAGAAAAATATGTTTTAATGAGTATGCGGGTACCCGCGGGGCGGGTAGTATAATATCCATCCCCACCCATTTAATAAATATGCGGGTACCCATTGCAGATATATCCACGGGTATCCGCGGGTGCGGGTTTTTTTGACATCCCTATTCAAGATGGTCTATATAGAATAAGCATATTTAATCAGAAAAAACTATCGGAAAGCTCATTACATCTGAACAACACGTATATCAGAAGCTTCTTAGCACACTCAAAATATTATCGTTAAAGAAAGGTTCTTAAGTCTAGTCAGAAAGGTTCTTAAATCATAGAGGTTTTGAACTATATCATCTCATGCATGGATAAAGAAAGAATCAAGAAAGCATCTGCAACAAAGAAGAATTAAAGGCTAAAAGGTTTTGTAATCCTTGAGTAAGATGAGAAGCATTGAGATAAGAAAGAAGATTAAGAAGGGTCAATTTAAGACAGTCTCAAGAACGATAATTATAAGATCCATCTTATGATTCATCTTAAGATTGAGAATGGTCGAGCAAATTCAAAAGGAAAGGTTGAATCCATGATTTGGAATTGTTATGTGCTTGTGGACTCAATATTATCAAGTGATCAACCTAAGAAAGAATTACCATCAAATTAGAATGTACTTCAGAATGGACTTCTTAAGAAGCAGACCTCAAAACGATCTTAACTTTTGCTGACGAGGGAGAAACGTCTGAAAAGGTGCTTTGACAGTCAGAAACGGATAGTTTGTTCCCAAAACGCTCCAAAATCATAACAACCAGTTTACTAAGCTTACATAAAGGATCTAAATCGAAAAATCAATGGTTGAGAATATTTGGTCTTAAATATAGCAGAAATATATGTTCTTACCTCTTCTCATCTCTATTATCACTACCTGCCAATGTTATCTTAGTTAATATCATGTAGTAGATTCTGCTCTTGTTTTATAATGGTTTATATACATTCCTTGAGTGATTTAGAGAGCTACCCTTCATCATACACTCATTGACATTGTAATAATGGATCTTGAGAGATCGAGATATGAGCTAGCAGGTTGTGCTAGTCATTACGAGTTGAGAGTGTTGAAATTATGGCAAGCGTACCAAAATTCCAGCAGTATAATAGTAAGTGGAAAGGTTTTGTCGTATCCACAGGGAACGATTCAATTATAAATCCTAGTGGTCACACTTATCAAGTAAGAGAATATGGTTGTTGATTGTGTATATTTCAATAGTAAATAAAAGCAATAAATTGAGATAGGTTGAGCAATTACTAGAACTAGGATTGAACTCCGTCTATCGCAACCCTCTCGTATTTGAAAACCAATGATATTCATGAATATGCAATTATAATATCGAAGCAAAAATAAATATTATTTCATAAAAGGTTCCCACAGATATGAAATACTCAGAAATAATTCACCCTGGTTCCCATAGTGGTAAATTACCCCAGTTGAAGAACAGTTGTAAAAGCTATCAAGTCATCATGGTTCCCACAGTGACAACTTGAGTGTTTTCACCAATCAGAATTCAAGATCCCTATTCCTAGGCTCCCAAGAACTCGCATCTTGATTTTATAAAACCATTTTCCAGTGCGCCCCATAAAAACCAAACCATAACTCCGGCACAAAGGCGGAAGCTAAGCATTAAGAACAAAATAAAAACACCGATATTATAAAAACAGGGATTCATAAATAACAAAGAAAATTCAAATACAATTGGGGATTGAATCGACTACATTCAATCCTATGGGAGAGTTTAGTTACTCATGGTAGCCATTACAAACCAATAGAGAAACTGTCACACTTTTCTCTAGCTCCAGCTCTGCTCCGCCGTCTCCTCTAGCCTTTGGCCTCTGGCCTCTCGCTTCCTTTGATCTTTGCAAAAGGTTCTTTAAATAGAAGTTGGAAAGCTATATGAAATCTGGAAGGAATCTTGTTGGAAATCTTATTGGAAATTTGTTTTCGTATTCCTGCGCTTCAACCTGCGTTCAACGCAGATGAAGCGCAGGAAACAGAGAGTAATTTTAATTCCTGCGCTCCACTTGTTCTCAGCGCAGGTGGAGCGCAGCTCACCGTTTGTGCTTTCCTGGTTTCCTCTTTTTCATCCTGATCTCTTCCTGATCTTATCTTTGTCTACTACGCTTTCCTTATTTCCCTCTTTTAAGCTTGATCTTATGTTGATTCTATCTTCAATTTGAATTGAGAATTTTATCTGCAGAATCTTTATCAAAGTAACTGTTGACTTTATCTTGATCTGCTGCCATTTAGAATCTTATCTGCAGATTCTTTCTTCAAATAAATCCTACCTTGTTTCTTCATTTAAAACTTTCCTTTTTATCTGCAAAATCAATAGATTTCTTATCAAAATAGCATCAAATTCAAATTTAAATAAAATGATCACAAAATCTGGACTTATTACTAAAAATAGATAATTTGGGGAATAAATCTAACATTTTACCCTTGATAAGTGTTGTAATTATATAGACATTTATCATTAATTTAGCACTTATCAGGGAGTAGTTGTATGAAGAATGCTTATTGAGTTGTCTGGAGAGACAGTTGAGAACAAAGAATACTTAGACGTATGGAGAGGCTCTTGAAGATGAATATTTAGATGTATGGAGAAACTCTGTAAGAAGAATACTTGGTGAGTTGCTTGAAGAGGCTGTTGATAACAAAGAAAACTTATAACTTTGAGACGTTAGTGGAAAATATCACCTTGTGTGGGGACTGAATGTAGCCCAAGGTCGGTTGGGTGAACCAAGATAAATTACTGTATATTCTCTCTTTCTCTCTATTGTTTTCATGTTATATATAATTGTTCCATTAAAAATATTGCATCATGGTTTTGGTTCTTGAGAACGGTCGCCTTTTAAGGAAGAATCTTAATAAACTTCTTATATCTGCATCTCATATTAAATGACTACTACACTTATCAAATTATATTCTGATATTGAAATAATAATCTTAAGCTCCATATTTTAAGAAAGAACAAATTGCATTCATGCAACTTGATTTGCTGGCTTAAGATTCAATATTATTTATTCACCCATATTAATCTTTGTATCTTATGTTTACCATTATGAACTCTAGCATCTTAAGTGATTAATCTATAATATATTACTCTTCCAAGTATTAAATACTTGAGAAGCACTTCAGAAAAGAAATCTAAAGTGTTAGGAGTTTTAAGAAGCATATCAATTCAACCCCCTTCTTGAGACACAACCAACTTCAAGTAAGAGGTGTTTGGCAATGTTCACATAATTATAAGGTTGACAAGTTAGATAGTATCATGGTAATTTAAGTTAGATAGTATCATAGTAATTCACAATAATAGAATAATTTTATATAGCAGTAATTTTATATTTTAAATGTTCTTATTTTATATCATGTTTTATGTATATTTTTTAATTATGTTAAAAATATTAATAAAATAAAAATATTATAACTAGGATTAAAACAATAATTTTATATTAAGGTATAAATATAGATGTACACAAATGAGACCACTTACCAAAGAGTTGTGGCTCAGTTGACAACGTAGGCTGAGATTGTGGGAAGAGCTCCCGGGTTCTATCCCCACTAAACAAACTCTTAAGGAGGGGTGAAGAGCCTTAACTGTGATTAAGCCCCGAATAGGATTGCTCCTGGTAATAGGGGATACCTATGGTTAACACAAAAAAAATGAAACCACTCATCGGAGGCATACGACATAACCTACATTAGACTGATTTATTAAATAGATCAGACAAACTCTTTTTTCAAAAGCCTATATAGTTAAACATGTCAGGTTTTAGGTCATTCAAAAAGTTTTTTAAACCTATTATGTCAACTTATTTAAGTAAATATAAATAAAAAATTATTATTTTTTATATTATTATAGATATTTTATTACAATATCTAATAATTACATACTCAATTACCAACTCATTTAAATGTATGAATATATTGTCTTACATAAAATTTTTGATACAATGAAAAATCTAAAATAAGATAAAGAAAAAAATCAAACTAACAGCAAGCTAGGTCCTTAGAAAAACACTACAAGACAACATGTGGATCATTCCACGTACGTCAATTCCACTTATGACTGTAGCCCAGTTTAGTAAGGCAGTTTGCAGAACCGTTTGCTTCTCTATTCACATGGTTGAAGGATGTCACCCAATCTTGTTCCATAAGTTTCCAGACTTGCAAAATTACTCTTGAATGAGGATGATAATTATGGTCAGTCACTCCATTAACAACATTTACTACATCCAAAGAATCAAACTCAGATAATAGTGCGACAACCATAGGACCAGGCTACCTCAAGACCATTTCTAACAGCCAACAATTCAACAAGTTGGGACATTCCTTTTCCTTCATAAGAGGAAAAACCAATGATCCACTCCCCTTTAGAATTACAAAGTAGCATGCCCGTGCCCATTTCTCCACCTTTGGAGCAACTCCCATATGTGCTCAGATTTACAAAATTAGCCAAAGGATGATTCCAGTGAGATAGGACCAAATTTTTCAAGAGAACAGCCCAAGCATTGCAATCTAATTCTAGGTTTCTCATCCAATTAACCACCTGATAGACCAGCCAAAACTTTTGCTCAAAGATATATGTATTCCTCCACTTCCAAATCCACCATACAGCTGCAACAAAGAGCTTACCTCTGTCACTACGGATCATGTTATAACTATCCAATGCAGAACATTAGTTAAATTAAAAGAGGGCACACCAATAAATCCAAGACTCAACTAGACTTCCTTCGCATGTAAGCAGTCTCTTAAATAGTGAAGCACATCTTCGTCATGATTAATACAATGAGGACAAGCCACAGAGGAAGTCAAGTGCCTCCTATATCTCAACTGATTTGTTGGAAGGGCTCCCTTGAGAGCAAGCCATAGCAGCATCTTTATCTTCTTTGGAATATGCATCTTTCATAAGCTCTTCCAAATAACAGGATCATTCCCATCTCCAGAATCCACATTCAGCCAATGATAAGTTGAGGAAACACTATAAAGACAACTACCATTAGCTTTCCAGCACCATTTATCCAACGTGTCCTGCACCAAGACAAGTGAAACCTACATCCGCGAAGTAACCTTCAAAGGAAGAGGAATGTGAATTCGATTATGGTCCCATCCAAGATAAGAGATAATGTCCTTCAAATTAAGCATAATATCTGAAGGGTGAATTAAATCCAACAAATTTGACAGGGGGCCCAAGCCATGCTAATCATCAAACCATACTAAAGAATTTCCTCAGTCAATCTTGAAATAAAATCCCTCCTTAAGAGTCTGCACAACTGAAACAATGCTCTCCAAATATAGGAATCTCCCACCCCCACCTTGGCATTAAACATTGGCAAACCCTTAAGGTATTTATGTTTAAGAATCTACAGCCAAATCGGTTCTATAATCAATTTCCAAACTAGTTTGCCTAAGGGAAAAACATTAGCTCTCTCTGCAACTTTAACTCCTAATCCACCAGAGTGCTTGGGCAATGTAATTGTATCCCAACTAGTATGTAACCCGTGGCTACGCACGGGGCACACAGAATACATGTGATGATACATTACATGCTCATGAAACATACAATGAGACAACATCTTAAAGAATTTTGCAGAAATATAGTAATCACAGCGCTAGGTAGAGTAATTCTAATGCAATTACATGCCAATAATTACGAAGGCTAATGGTCAGTAAGTTGGAATCCGTGTATTCATGCGAGTTAATGCCCACGGTTATGCCGATTGTAAATGATGTGGTGAGAGCGGTTTAGAGAAGTAGTTGTAGTTTTAAGTAATCATTGATGGCAGATTAGTGTATGATGGGAGACCATATGAATAGATCAATGTTAGTATGGTTGCAGGATTTAAGATATTATTGGTACGTGTAAGACCGTCCAAACTATAATAAAGAATGGAGTGAAGGGTAGTGGAGGAAACAATTTGCACTGAACATCTATGTGATTGTTTTGTAGGTTGTTAATTATTCCTCAAAAACTTAGTAAACAGAAGTTCGGATGCGCAGAGTATATACATAGGTGGGGATTTAAAAGGCATAACAGAGTGATATAAAGAAAAAAAGTACATAACAGTAATAACCTCTAAATTTTCTTGAATAGTTCAGTGTATACAACATTTTTAGTAGTGCTTGATGATGAACTCAATTCGTCACATATTACTATCTTCAATCCTTTGGGAGACTTAACTCTTGAAACAGCCACATATAATTGACCGTGCGAGAACACTGGCCTAGGCAGGAACACACCCACTCGTGACAATGTTTGTCCTTGGCTCTTATTTATAGTCATTGCAAAAGATATGCATATTGGAAATTGTCTTCGTTGGAACTTTACTGGCGTCAAGTGGTCAGACGGCATAAGGTTCATTCTAGGTATGTAAACAACAGTTTCAATATTTTCAGATGTCACAAATTTCGCACCGATGACATTTGTGCCTAATTCGACAACTATTAACCTTGTTCCATTACATAGGCCTGAGGAGATGTCAATATTCCTCATCAGCATTATTGGAACTCCTTTCTTCAGAACTAACTTGTGATCTGGCATTCCTGAACAACGGATACCGTTAAGGAACTCTGTCGGCAACCAATCTTCATCAACTCCAGTTTCTTCATCCACTTTCCATATAGTATCACAACTAAGGTAGACCTTCTCATTTCCAGGAACAATTTTCATTACGTATTGGTTTATAGAATCCACAATATCCAAAGTAGGAGCAAGAATGGTTTATCCTGGAAGAAGGAATAACATGCATAGTTTTCAATAAGATTCGGATAAGTAAATCTAACAACATCCTCAATCGGGTCACCAATATGTGAGCATATCATATCATTTGGAACTTCAATATCTGCCTCTCCATCCACCGATTTTCCCAGTGTCCCATTTCCTAGTGACAGAACCCAATTCCCAAATTCCTGTAACGTTACCTGTGTGACAGAATCATCAGTACATGTTAACTGCATATTCTGTGTCAATCGTAGCACCTTACAATGTTTCCAAAGATATGACGATTTGATTGTAGACATCACTATATCTGCCCTATTTCCTCTTGGAATTACGGGCAAAATTTGTCGGAAATCACCACCGAGGACAATAACTTTGCCCCCGAACGGTTTACTTAGGCTATCAGGGACAATAAAGCGCATAATGTCTTTCAAAGTACGATCAAGTGCCTCAAACGCCCATTTTTGAACCATAGGAGCCTCATCCCATATAATCAAACTTGTGTGTTGTAACAACTCAGCCTTTGGTGAACCTTGCTTGATTGCGCAGCAGGAGTCTTCTGTTAATGAAATGGGAATTGAGAACTGTGAGTGAGCAGTTCTACCTCCGGGCAATAGTAACGGCGCTATTCCACTGGAAGCCACATTTAAAACTATTTTTCTTTCAGAACGTAGTTTGTAAGTTAGAGTTTTCCACAAGAATGTCTTTCCAGTCCCCCCGTGTCCATAAATAAAGAAGAACCCACCTTCTTGTCGGTGAACTATTTGAAGAACTTGATCATAAGCCGTCCGTTGACCGATATTGAGTTTTGGTAGACATTCGTTATGCAACCTTTTCATGTCCATAGGGTCATAGTTGAGTTCATTGAAAATTAGAATATTAGAAATGCTCTCGAATATAGTAGTGTCAGGAAATGGCATGGAATCATATTCCCGCAATGACTTCCCATTAGCGCGTAGTAATTTCTCAATCTCTACTGAGCACAACGACTGAAGTACGTCTGGTGGAATCTGTAGGTCTACATTATGAATGATATTGTCATCTACTATTAATAGTACTAAATCATTGAAGTAAATATAGGTGCAATAAGAAGTCTATACTTACCTGGACAATTGCATGAAAGTCGTTTATCATACAAAATATCATCTCCAAAAAGATGCCATGTTTGATCCCAAACTATTCTTGGTTTTGACATTGAGTTAGACATTAGCAAAGTCACAAACAACTTCCTCAAATATATAGACGATGCCAATCGAGATGCCTCTAGTATGCCATCATTGAATTCCTTGTCGTCATCGAAAAGACCAATGGAACCGCATGCGTCTCGAAAACTCTCATACACAACCCCATATACTGTTCTTATGCATTCAAAGTTGGTTGGTCCTCGCTGAACAATTAGTAATATCTCAAGTAATACAGTTCTTCAACTCCAGGTGGAATGTAATTCATACGCCCAATTGAGAAGCCTCTTTGGCGCGGTCGCCATTCCCCTTGTTCGGTATCATAAACAAAGGAAGTGGGAAACTCGGAGTATGTCAATTCCCTAGCTTCAGGGTATTTTGCATTTGCTTGAAACCAAGCTAAGAACATTGTATTCCTATCATGGTTTCTATGCAAGACATTGTCAATTCGTTCGTAGTCCTTAAAAACAATGACTTGATCTGAAGGCAAATGGAATGTAAGCTTCAACACGGACGGAAAACGGTGGTGAATTTCAAAGGCCAAAATCCTCCATACTGATTCACATGGTGATAGATATCTACAATCGTAGTATTCTTTTATCTCGTCCACCGGATCAGTTTGTTGACCATCAGGAACATGGTTGTCTAAAGGTACTGTTACTCTATCAACACCTTTGTTAACATACTTAAATAGGTACTTGATAGGGTTAGATTTGTTGCAGCACTCAATGTTAATATGCGCCTGATACCTCATTAACAACATAGGGTTGTAAGGCACGACATATCTGTTGTCCAATTCAACCCCTGCACGAACAGTGGTGATACCAGAGTTTCTCCTTCTGTATATAAGGTAACCATCAGCATCGAAGGTCGTTTGAGTTTAGAATTTTTTTGGGAAGAACTTTGTACATCTTCCATGCTGCATACATGGTGAATTTCTCCTTTGTGGTCCGCAAGGGCCATGAACCATGTAAGAGGAAACAACTCTGAATAAGTTTGGGTACAATATTGGATCAGGAAGCTCGACAGATATGACAGAGTCAATCTTGTCAACGAAGTTCAGCTTGTTATTACTGTCCAACCAGAGTAAGATATGTGCATGTGGGAGACCCCTCTTTTGGAATTCAATATTGTACATGCCTATACATTAGAAAAGAAAAGAGCATTTCCCTTAGGGTTGACAAATGTAAGGCATTTAACATGAGATCAAATAAATAGTTATTTAGGTAGAAATAAAGAACAACAAATATCATGTCTTATACCTGCAATTACTTGCCCAAATATCTTTCCTTTTTTGAAGTCTTTCATAAGATGGTCTAGTTTAAGTCGGAACAATCGACAGACAACATCTGGACGATCTTGTGCTTTTAGACCTCGGGATTGTGTAAACCGTTGTATCTCAGGCCATTTAGGGTTGCAAGTAACTGTAATGAATAGATCTGGATACTCACAATGCCTACAAATGGCCATTGCATCTTCGCAATTATTGAACATGTATCTTCGGCCTCCGACAAAAGAAGATGGTAGCACAATTCGCGACCCAATTGATGAAGGGTTGACATCTCCACGATCAACAGCTTCTTGTACACCAGACAAAAAATCTTGCCTAATCTTTGATTGATTATGGCGAATGAAAGACAATCTTTGTGACTCAATCATTGAGTAACAATTGACGACATATTGCTGAAATAATCGACGACTCTTGAAAATAATAGTATCCTCATTCAATCTTTCTTGCAATCGAAAGCAAAGAAATTCCCTCAAGGAAACTCTTTTCCTCTTTGAATTACAATCTATGTCAGCACAAGGTCGATATTTAATATCTTCTTGGTAACCATCTTCTCCATACGGGAATAGTAACGGATATTGTAATGGAAGGTAGCAAGTATGAGTCTCATGGATTCGTTGGTACTCCCCACCCTGTGCACGCACTATTATATCACGTCCACACTCTGAGCTATCAAAATCACCCATAATTAATGCCGCAACTTCATCAACCGTTGGCAAATTGTACATTCGTGCATCCTGATTTCTACTTCTAAATAATCTAACAGAGAAATTCTTAGATGTTGACCGTTGAACGAAATCCCTAACCATACGAAATGATTTAGCAAGTACGTTGTAATTGTCCATCATTTTAATTATGTCAGTAGCCAACGACAAATCAACAACTTCTCCACTCCTATCGGAACTACAACCAATAAAATTTAACAATGATGAATTACATTTAATGTGAAGAGGTAAGAATTTGGACTTGTATTGGTTGTTGTTAAAGTTAAAGGAAAATTGGTTTAAATTGGTAGGGAACATGTACGGTAGTAAGATTAAGACACTAACTTGAAACTTGATATCTGATTGGTAATTTCGTTTTTGGTGTCATACACATATAGCTGGGCAAATTTTGGTACTTCTCCTTCAATTGGCACCAATGTTCCTATGCTATGATAATTTTGTCCACTGACAATAAATTGGGGAGGAGCAGCCCCGTTATTGAGTCTTGTGTCTACTTTTGCACCGAAGGATGTGAATGCAAACATACTATTGTACATTCTTATGTTATCGAGAAAATGTTGGCTCCTGCTATCAACACCAGATGCTAATTCTAGTAAAAGTGTAGGGGATTTAGGAAGGAATGGAAGACCAACTTTTCCCTTCATACAACACATTGAGAAAGTAGGTTGTAACGATGTAGTTGTTTTTTCTGAACGCTCATCGAACCAAAAGATTGCATAACAATACTTACAAACACAATTAGCATCACCCAAATCTAAATATCCTATAAAAATTGAAAAAAATTAAATGTTAGCCACCAAAAGAATATAACTAACGCGACTATCCAATAACCACGTGCAATGACTCAGTCATACTCTAAAATTAGTTTTAGATGAATGTACACACCTTCACTCTCACAGTCCTCATAATCCTGTCGTTCCTCCCGCCTTCTTAATCTTGAGCTTTCACCCATTGCAATCCTTGATTGTAATATGGGTAAATTAGGATTCACTGCATGTTTTGTTCAACATATCTCTTAGAATATAGGGAGTGACTAAAATAGAAAAAGGTTGTACACTTGTTGGAAGGGGACCAGGGACGGATCCAGGATTCATAGGAAGGGGGCCCAAATTTTTTTTTAATAATAAATATTAAATAGTAAACAAATTCATCATATTTTTTATTTAAATTATACATATAGTATATTCGTGTTATAAAATTTATGAATAATAACATTTGTATTGAATAAATTTTTTACAGAAATCACTTAAAGAGATTAAATTTCAATAATAAATATTACATTAAATCTATATTATGAAAATTATATATATTACACTCATTTTATTTAATTTGTTTTCAAGTATGAAATATATATTGTTAATATTAAATTAAATGCAGGGAGGAAAACAAACCATTCTCCTGTTGGCTATCACTTCTATGGGGTAATTGCCTTTGTGCATTTGGTGAGACATTGGATGGGATGTCTAGACTCCAAGCAACCACTGGTAAGAGTATGGTATGCGCAAGGATAGATCCAATTTATGTTAGCACAAGCAAGTATGAATTGCAGCGTTTTTATTTACAGAATAAAAGTTCAAAACGTACTTTTATCTACCCTTCTCCGGCGTGAGTCAAAACTCTGTATGGGGAGAGGTTGGGTATCCCTTTTGCTCTTTGCGCTTCTATTAGCCATACTGTTGTGAACGGCTGCAAAATTGGGAACCAAACATGAATCTTTCAATTAAGTTATAGAATTGCATAGAGGCGTTGTGATTGTTTGTTCACGGGTTCATGACTGGAAAAATTTTCCAACAGCCATGGTGTCAAAATTGTTCTAATAAAATGGATGTCAACACCAATGTTTGTAAATGGTTACCTGGACCGTAAAACTGAATCGTATTTGCTGATGGCTTCACGGAATATTAGGATGATAAAGATGTAGTCACGGAGCAGCTTCAGGGCTTGCAATGGAGATTTGAGTCTGATTCTGAAGAAAACGATGAATCATGAAAAGTGGATTCCAATAAGATGTCTAATTCAAGAAGGACAATTGAAAGTATAAAATCCTTGATAAAAACTTGATGTTCAGTGTTTAGTATTGGGGGACAGTTTGAATGGAATTGGAATGCACATGATTCAGGATTTAGGTAATTGAGCAAACAGGGTATGAATTTGAATCTGACTTGACAGGCACAAATATGGAGAAAGTAATGGTATTGGGTAACAGGGGGCGGGAATTGAAATTCTAGCCCGGGAGCTGTAGTGGGACTTAAGGTCATTAGTTGTAATTTTTTAGGAGTTGTATGGGCTTAAAGCTGATTTGATTTGATGTGTAGGTGGGTGGGGTGAAAGTGATTATGTAATATTTATGAAATATTAAAACATTAATCTAATCCCATTCAGCAAGAGCATGGATTATTGTGTGAGTAATAACTTTTAAAAATAGTTTGCATGTGGCAAGTGAATTATTTGCAGGGAATAATTTATTTTCCTTTTAAAGGGAAATAATATATTACAACAAAATCAACTAAGACGTTAAAAATTAAATAGGAATTCAAGGTTTGGTTTAATATGATAAATTCCATTTGTCTATCAGTGATAATGTGACAATGGGTTATTGCAGTCATCCCATCCTTTGATTATGAATTTGATTTCACCCTTTAAGTTGCCTAGTATGCAATGGCTTATTTTCATAACTTGATTTGTATTTTGTAAACACGGTACCGAAATTGGAGGCGACTTAAGGAGCAAGTTGGCAAATGGATTACAAACAATATAATGAAAATTGACATGCTTAAGTAGTTCGTCCATTACGCAAAGGCATGAGGGAGAAAAAAATCATAACAAAGGTTTCCTATACATAGCATATAACATCCTGAACAAAGGTCACACTTGGAAACACAGAGGCCAATCCCATTAAGTAGCATAGAAAGCACGGTACACAAACATCTCCTACCACCGGCCTTTGTAATTATGGGCCACCCATTCTAATAGGAAAACCCATACAAAAAAAAAAATACTAAACTTCAAACCAAACCATCCAATACATACAGGCTGCACACTAAAAACATAATTAACTACCATAGAAAGAACGATATACAAACATGTCCTACCACCTGCCTTTCTAATTATGGGCCACCCATTCTAATAGGAAAACCCACACAACAAACAAAAAACTATACCTCAAAACAAACCATCCAATACATAAGGGCTTCACACTAAAAACATGGACACTGAAAGAAGGGAAATATAACTCATAACCATAAAACCTTCAGCCCATTAGTTTTAAGGACGGTTATCTTGGACGCAATATTTGTCAACTGGTGGACCGTATTTGATGTTGATACAGCGGGCATTGCACTCGCATGTGAGCTACCCTGGCACGTGTTAAAGTGCTCAGCATCACCTTGCACTCCTAAAATTCTTGCTATTGTAGACCTAGTCTGTAAATGAAATAAATTCCATTTTACCAAATATAAAAATCTGTTCCAAATGATGTGCATGGTAGTATTATCAATATCTTATAAGGTGGAAGTCATTCACAAAGATAATCCTAACTTGAGATGTTATCTTCATAGTAATAGTAAGAGTTTTTCACTTCACATAATATTGATTAGGCAAGTAGGTGAACCCTTACCCTTCGATCAGCATTGAAGAATTCTCCTCTTAAAAACATTCTCACAATTTCTGGTTCAGCACAAACTCTTTTCACATTGAAACAACTGGGACGAACATCAAAAAAGGTCCTTCTTTTTTCCACCAAGAATAACACACTTTTCCCTATCAGCTGATTGAATATGCCAGGGTAGGTAGATGATTGGGCATTCTTAAATAGTGGATAAACTTTGCAATGAGAAGGACGCAAGAGAATGCAGTTCAGTGGATTTAAAAGAACACAAAAATTATATATATTCAATACCTCCAAAGAAGCTAAAAGTTCTTTACATGGAACTTTGACAAAGTTTTGAACATCTTCATCGCCCAATTTAAAGATTGCAACATTATCACCATCTGAAACTTCAACCTTAATATTATACCTACAAATTTTGCAAGCATTAAAGGGAGCAATCAGCAGCATAAAACAGGAACTTAACTAAGAAAAACAACTGGGCAGCAATAACAGGATCACATATTCATGATTTATCCAACCAACCTTGGTATAATAGCATAATCCCCATCACATGCATACACAGAGGAGCCCTCAGACATGCAAGCATAATGCTTGCATGAAGAAAACCACCACATCTCATCTTCAATAAAACCTATGATCCTTCCCCAAACAACATAAAGGCCACCCTACAGGGATTGGAAAGTGGAAAAACTAACTTAGTTATGAACGAAATCTTTCTTTAGAGAAAAGCAGTAAGTAAGGGTGGAAGGAAACCTGTCCCCTCCTCATAAGCTGGTCAATACGCTTCCGATAGTGGTAAAGCAGAAACTCATCACGCAAAGATAGGCTTGGTATAACCATATTAACGAAATTTAGTTTCCCCTCAAGATTGATCCCACTCATGATAAGCCTATTACACAAAAGGTTAGCAAGAAGTATTAAATGGAGGAAAAAAGCATTTTAACCCTAATAACACAATATGGTTTAAATGGCTGTTAAAAAATGCATGATAATGTAAAAGTGTTTTAAATGGGTTCCCAAACATTTACCAACTAATCATCTCAAACTGGTCTGGAACAGCTGGCTCAAAATGCACTCTAGTGATGTTCACAACACTTTCTCTAGCAATATCACCTAAAAAATATACATTCCTAAGCATTAACATTTAGCTGAATTAAAAACAAATTATATAACTGAAAGTTTCTTTGGTTGACATGTGAATGGAGTTTCATGATCTCTTTTACCGAAAAGGACTTGGCCTTCATGCGCAATTCTTGCAAATTGGATAACCACTACAGGTGTGCAAGGTCCATTGTTTTTGAGAAACTGTCGTACATCTTCCACATATTCATCATACAACACACACTTTATTGATCCACTACATAGGCACATGTTAGGAGCAATATCAAAATTTACTCAAAACACACATGTTCACATAGTGAAAAATTTGTTTGCTGTGATTTAAAAACCTTACGTGGGGTCCATAATCTCCAAAAAAACAACTGTTACTTCCTTGTCATCCTTAACATACTGCCTCTCACAGGACAATGAGGTGAGCAGTCCCACTTTGTCTGAAAAGTCAGAAATACTTCATTTATCCAGTAGCCCAGCAAAGAAATCAAACATATTATTGAAAGGATAAGACAATAAAAGGCCTTGTAATAGTTTACTTACCCACAAGGAATTGGTTTTCATTCTTCTTTCTCACAATTTCACTTGTGTTCATAGGAGTAAGGCCAAAGGTTCTAGTAGGCATAGGTTCACTTTTCTCTAACATGGAAGAGATATCCACCACCATTCTATAAGCATGCCTAGTAGCCCTGTCCTGACCATAATTTGGCACTATCAGTGCAGTACTCACTCTTAAGAAATCCCCTTCATCCATGTCTATCCTCTTTATCCTTAAAATATCGCGGCTCACAGATGCTTGAATTTTATCACCCTACGATTAATAAAAAAACAGAAGTGTGTAAGATGAAGATGAAATTCAGTTAGATATATTATAACCCTACATTACTGGAGTAAAAAGAAAAAAATATAGACACTGAGGAAAGAAAGTGAGAGTTTCAAATACATGACAATCAATAAGAACAAACTCAACCGATAACACCCTAGAAATGCGACTACAGAATGTAGTATTCCACATGCGGATCACACGAGCTGTTATGAACCAAGGTCTGATATTAGGGGAAATATCTCTAACTGGGATTTCAATCATGTTAATAGCAGCCATTAGCAAGATAATTTTGTTGTAATATGAGAGGGGACGTAGGGTAGATTATGGGAGATGGTTTTTATGGTGAGGGGTGGTTGCTAGGATGGTATAAAGGCACCTTGATTGAATGAAAGTTAGAATGGAGAAAGGGGGTGCTCCTGTAGGAAAGACGGAGACAATTGTTGAAGTGTTTGTATGGGATATTGATATGATATAAGAGAATCACTGAACACCAATCCTATATCTCATGAGTTAATGACCTGTCAGTGAGTATACCCAATAAAAGCAATGCTGAGTAAAATATAAACCCAAAAATTTCAGAAATTAATACATTACATGAATTTCCCATTACTGTGGAAATTATACAACTCTACTTGGATGATAAAAACTACTGTTTAAGATGTTGTACTCCGTAAATAAACGTGCATATCACGTGTACTCCTATCAGTTCAGTCAATACATATATGGAAAAAACAAAACTTGAAAAAAAATTCCACAAGGATGGCGGATAAGGGTGTTATAAATTGGAAACTCCAAAGGTTGATACATCAAATAATATAACTTTCAAAGTACATTTACCCTGATCACCGCCATAACTCGGCAGTATAAGCATCATTAATTAGGAGATGGTGAGGGAGTGGTTGGGTTATAAGCAAAGAAAGCTGCAATGAATAAATATTGGAAGATAATCACAAGTCAGAGAAGTGGTTGGCATAGTAGCACACAATGAATTATAAACCACAGTAGACATATAGAATGTGTCAATCTGAAATGCAGGAAAAATTATCCACTTTGAAGGTTATAGGAGGAATGAATGGAAAGAATTTAACAGTTTGTGAAAAAATAAATTAAAAGGTTAAAACCAAATAACAAGCACCATGAACATGCAATTCATAATGTTAACAATTATCTCTTTATTAGATTTATAGCTCACAAATCACCTCCGTAGGGAAATTGGGATATCCCTAATCATAAACAAATTGGGTTTACAGGTTACTGAAACATGCGGCCAAGATTGATAAGTTAAATAACAAATACATTCCAAAAGGTTCAGTAACACAATCAACATTTTCCAAGTAAATCAAACATAGTTCGTATCTATTACAGGGAAGGACAATAGCAGTTGATTAGAAGCAGAAAAAATTTTAGATCCCACATCGAAATGGAACTAAGAGAGATTGGGATTCCCAATACCTGGCAAATGGGTGCAGGATCTGCAGTGATAGATTAGTGAATCAGAAGGTCATTAAGAAAGCAGGTTCCCACTCAGAGAAAGCTACTGCAAAGTTGAGACTCCACTATTTCCGACGTCATCTCGTTCGCAGTCATGGAGCACTAATGCGAGAAAGGATTGGGTTTATTTGGAAAGGGACTCCATCATTCCTCTCAAGGAAAACACGTCTCTGTAAACAATCTAGAAGAGCCTATTGCTTATGAATGTAGCCATTGTAAATGGGCCCACGACAGAATCAATAATCCGGCCCAAACAACATAGCAAATAGTCCATCAATTAAGGCATATCTTTTTTATCATGCATTTGTGTAATACAGTTTATTGGGCTGGGTATTAAACTCGGATTGGGCTGTTTCACTTGGTTTACTTGACGCTTGAAGAAGTATCAAGATGACAAAAAAATGTAAACAAATTGGACGAACCATACGTACATCCTTCGTTGCCTGGCTTGTCAATGGGCTTTGCCAACATTATTCACCACAATAGATTACTTAATTCATGGAAAGAAATCTCAAAGTTGGAGGAAAAGGCAGAATTCATTTCATAATAAAAAGGGAAAAAATTAAAAAAAATAGTTTGTTTATTGCCAACAATAAAATTCACCACAATAGATTACTTAATTCATGGAAAGAAATCTCAAAGTTGGAGGAAAAGGCAGAATTCATTTCATAATAAAAAGGGAAAAAATTTAAAAAAATAGTTTGTTTATTGCCAAGAATAAAATTAAACAACCATTAGAAGAGGAAATTCATATTGACATATATTCTCACTGGTGTTATGGTTAGAGGAGTAACTTTACTATAATTTTTGAATAAGGAAGTGTTAGTTAAAACGATTATATTTTTGGAGCTGGACTAATTAAGATACAATTAAATTTTCAAAGCAAATAGACAGGAGGGGCAACAAAGAACATTAATATGAAACGACTTTATAAACTTATAAACTTAATATAAACCTTTGGCGTGGAGAGTCAAGAACATCCAGGCAGCTGATCATTGGAAACCCACACCTCACCACTTGTACTATCTAATCTTCCAAATGTCCATATTACATTACCCCACAAAATGTTGGCGCAAAAACCCTCTGAGATTTGGTTTCAATGACAACAAACCTATTGATCAAAATTAATGTTTTCTGTTTTGTGTGAGATCTTAGAAAGACAGGATTCGTACGCTTAGCAAAGAACTCAGAAAGATCAGAAGAACCACAAGCTCAGACTGAGATTGAGAGGCTAGCACAGATTGAGACTGGTAGTAAGCCTCAGACTTATGTTGAAGATAAAGATCAGCCTGAGATTGAGTAATTAATGAAAGTCCTTCCTGAGATTCAGAAAGATCAGAATCCTATTATTAAGAAGCATCAGACTTCAGAATTGTCTTTGAAGAACAGGCAGAGCTTAGAAGTTCAATATGCTGAAGGTATTTTCAGAAGAAAGCCTCAAGACATATCTTTTATCAGAAAGTCTTCAAGAAGCTTAGAATGGTTTAATATGAAGTTAGCCCAAGTTGAGAGAGAGGTGCACATCAAAGTAAAGTCTCATCTAAAATCAGAAAGGGTCTCTACTAGAAATGTCAATCATCAAGTCAAGTCAAGATGAGCTCAATCAATGAATTAAGTTGCATCAAGAAGACCAATATTTGAAACTCAAGATGAGACGCAGACTCAAGCATAAGATGCTATCTCATGTTCAGATGCAAGCTCAGTCTAGAAATCAGCTTAAGACTAATGCTCAAAAGAGATCTCAGCATAAAGCCTAAAGAGACTCGAGCTCAGCTTGAGATGCAAGCAATGAACAGATGCTAGTTCAGCTTGAGATGCAAGGACAGCTTGAGACGTCGTCTCAAGAACAAACACAGCCAAATGAGATCTCAACAGAGATGCAGAATCATACTTGAGATGCAGTCTCAACAGAGATGCAGAATCAGACTTGAGATGCAGTCTCAACAGAGATATAGAATCAGACTTGAGATGCAGTCTTAACAGAGATGCAGAATCAGACTTGAGATGCAGTCTCAACTTGAGATGCAGAATCAGACATGAGACAGTCTCAGATCAGATGCAGTCTCAAGATCAGACACAGAGATCAGATGCAGACATGAGACGAGCTCAAGATCAGATGCAGTCTCAAGAACAGACACAGTCTCAAGTTTAGATGAAGAAATCAGATGCAGACATGAGACTCAGACTTGAGACACAAAGATCAGATGCAGTCATGATATTCAGCCTCATCAGAGACTCAGCAGCAAAAGCTAGTCAACGCAAGTACACTGTCACAGCAGAGACTGCACCAGAAAAGTACTGAGCTCATGTCAAAAAAGTGAAAAACACTTCTCTCTCTCTTCTAACGGCTAGTTTAACAGCTAGTTTCTTTCTGAAGACTATAAAAGGAAGTCTCATTATGATGAGACGGGTGAGAGACTACATCAATTATTGAACATCTACTGCATCTCATCAGATCTCAAGTGACATCTCAAGTGCACGTCTCAAGCAGTTCATATTCAGATCTGATCTCAACTTGAGAATCTCATTAGTCTCCATCATTCTCTCTTGTTTAAATTGAAATACTATCATTCCCTTATAAGGGAGAATTACTAGCTAGAATTTACTGCCTATCCATACGTTGTATGCTTGAAAGCTAGACCCATCTCAACTTCATATTCTTGTAACCTGTCTCATCTAAGATAGGAGTGTGCCTAGTCTTAGAGTGAGCTGTGAGCGTCCTGAAGAGGCAGTAAGAATACTTGTAACTCAGCCAAGATAGGTGGTGCCTAGGCTTGGTGTGAGGGGCGTCCTGAAGAGGCTGTAAGAATACTTGTATTGACGGGTTGTCAATAGTGAAAATCTCACAGGTGGTGAGGACTGGACGTAGCCCAAGGTTGTGGGTGAACCAGTATAAATCTCTGCGTGCATCTCTTCTCTTATCTCTTTATTTACACTGCACATCTCATTTATCAAATCTGCTGGTTAAAATAAACTGAGTACTTATAAAGAAAATCTATTTGTAATAACACCAAGTCTGTCTCATCTTAAGTCTCATCTTACATCTTAAATCTGTTTGCTAAAATTGAACTCTTCTAGAGAAAGCCAAGTTTTAATAACTTAAGAATCATCTCTACTTGGTTACAGAATTATTGTTGAGACAACATCTCATCTAACCTATTTGAGACTCCAAGTGACAAACTTGAGATCACGTCTCAGCTTGGATTTAAGTGTGTATTTTAGGAACAAATATTTTCAAGTCTCTATTCAACCCCCCTTCTAGAGACGTCCAGCCAACTTCAGTTGGTATCAGAGCTCGGCCTCTCAAGGGGTTGAGCACACCTACGTGTGGAGAGGAACAGATCCATGGCTGGACCTAGTGCTAGTTTGTTCATTCCTGAAGGAGCATCCACTAACAGACCACCTACCTTTGATGGAACTGACTACTACTACTGGAAGGACAGGATGAGATTATTCATTGAATCTCAACATGTTGATTTATGGGAAATCATAGAAGATGGTCCCTACATACCATACACCACTGATGAGCTTGATCAAAGAATAGTCAAGCCTAGAGACAGATGGACTGATGCTGAAAAAGCAAGGTACGTTCTAAACTCAAGAGCTAAATATTTGCTGACTTGTGCTCTTAGCCGCAGTGAATATGATAAGGTAGCAGGGTGTACAACAGCAAAAGAAATTTGGGATGCACTTGAGATAGAACATGAAGGAACTAACCAAGTTAAGGAAGCAAAAATCAACATTCTGGTAAGACAATATGAGCTCTTTAAAATGAATGAGGATGAAGGCATTAAGGACATGGTGAGACGTTTCACCATCATCACACATGATTTAAAAACCTTGGGAAGAACTTACTCAAATCAAGATATGGTCAGAAAAATCTTGAGGAGCTTACCCAAGCCTTGGAGACCTAAGGTCACTGCCATCCAGGAAGCCAAAGATTTGAGCATTCTCAGGTTGGATGAACTTCTTGGATCATTAAAAGTGCATGAACAAGAGCTGATGGAAGAAGATCACATCAGAAAGCCCAAAACAATTGCACTGAAAGCATCATCCGGTAACACTGAGGGTAAGAAGGTAAGCTCATCTCATCAAAACTCTCTCACCTCATCTCATGAAACAGAATCAGAAGATGAAGATGATAATGAAAGTGAAGTAGATGATGAGCTGGCTTACATCTCAAGGAAGATGAGACGCATGTGGAGAGCTAGAGGAAGTGGAAGAAGGAGCTTCCCTTCAAGAAGGAAAGAAATCAAGTCTGATAGAAAAGGACAGTTCATCTGCTTTGAATGCAACAAACATGGACACATGAGATCTGAATGTCCACAACTCAGAAAGGATATAAAGAAAAGTCCAAAGAAAAAGGCAATGATGGCTACCTGGGACGATACTGATGAAGAAGAAAGTCAAGATGATCAATCAGCAAATATATGTCTCATGGCAAATGGTGATTCATCTGATGAAGAGGTATATGAATCTAACTCTGAATATTCAATTGATGAACTTAAGTCTGCTTTTGAAAACCTCTTGTATGATTCAAACCTTCTAGCCTCTAAGAGCTCATTGCTAAAGTCAGAATTAAATACAGCTCTTGAGAAAATAAAATTTCTGGAAAAAGAAAATGAAAGTTTGAATCATAAAGATAGCAATCTCATGTTGTCTCACATGAAACTGTCTGAAATGGTTAAAGCTAAGACTCAAGTTCAAAATGAGCAAGAGCTGAAAGAGAAATCTGAGGAAAACCAGAAACTCAAAAGACAAAATAGAATTCTCATAGATGATCTGGCAAAATTTGTAAATGGAACAAAAAACCTTGAGAGACTCATTGGATCTCAAAAAGGAATTTTTGACAAAGCTGGATTAGGCTATGAAAAATCATCTAGTGAGGTTTGGTATAAAGATTTCTTTATTCCTGCTAGGAAAAGGAAGAGAGAAAGGTGCTCTTGCTGTAGTAAATATGGCCATAAGACCACTGAATGCTACTTGAGACATGTAGCATCCAAGAGAAGGGTAACTAACCATGAAGGACCCAAATATAAGTGGGTACCAAAATCCAAATCTTGTGTTGTAACAGATGTGCCTAGCAACAACAAATTCAAGGAAAATGTGGGTGTTGGACAGTGGATGTTCAAGGCACATGACAGGGGACAAAAACAAGTTCCTGTCACTTGAAGAAAAAGCAACAGGGGTTGTCTCCTTTGAAGACAACAGCAAGGCCCAAATCAAGGGCATAGGTAAAATTGTGAAACTTCTCAAAGAAAAGCAATGGGTGAAGAAAATTGATTACCAAAGCTAAGCAAAAGCATTAAAGGACCTTTTCAAAGATGAGAAAGGGAAATAGATGCTGTCCAAAAAAAAAAAATGCTTAAAGCTTGAAGGTTGAAATTGCTCATACAAAGAAGACCCATTGGTGATATCAATCTCTTATCCCTCTCTATACTTGGAATAAAAGATGCTTGATCAGATCATTAATAATTTCTCTTATATGTCTTTACTAGTTTTAATGGAATCATGGTTGTAAGTGTTTTAATATATAAGCATGATAGACTTGTAGAGACCATGTTTGCAAATGGTATGAAAATCTGTTTGATCATCACTGTTCTTATTTGAAATTTCAAACAGCAGAGAAATTATATTTTTGAATGTCTCATATGCTTACCTAAAGTTTGGAGTATCAAATGATAGACATCTTCTTGTTGGAAAGTGCCTAATATATTCATATCTTTGAAATCTGAAAATTTTCTGAACATGTTGTAAAGTAACTATAGAGTCTGCAGCATCATTACACAATGTGTAGAAGAAAGCATACATGACAATTTGATAAGACTAATCCTACACTTGAGATGAGAAAGCTTGCAGATTTGTGGATAAACTGGAATGGCTTGGATCTGAACAAGAAATATATGAGAAAATCTTCAAAAAGAACATATCCAAGTCAAAAGGATGTTCAGAAATGTTGAAAATAAAAGAAGACAGAAGGAGTGGCTGCACTTGAAAAAGTCACATCTGAAGTCTCAGGTTGAGACTGAGACTGAGACTGAGACTTAGATGAAAATATATGAGACAGAACAACCAAGAGAGACTCATGCTGCAGCTATAGATTCTGACAGTGCAAAAGGAAATCCATGAATCATAGTTAGCTTAGATAATGGCTACTGCACAAGAAGGCAAGTGATTTCCCACAATATGAGGAAGAGAAAGAGGCTTCTAAGAGAAGAAAACACAAAGAAATGACTCAGTTTGAAAAGAAAATGCAGAAGCTGAGCTCATCTCTACACATATCAAGCTGCAAATTCTTAAATTATGAGGATCAAATGACAACTTGAGGAATGCTTCATAAGGTACTCTGAAACTCTAATCATGATGCATATGTGATATTGATACTTTGCAGAATTCAGGATTCATGTTACAATAACAAACACATGCTTATTTGAATGATTCTTTGGTGTTTGGAATTCTGAATGATTTTCTGTCATGACCATAAATACAGTTTTGAATCTTAACTATTGTGAGTATGCTGTAATGCAACATATGCTTATGTTATGATCCTGCATCATATGATAATTTGAGTGTGAGATCTATCTGTGATGGAACATGTGCTGATCATATATATCTTTGAGTCAATTTCATGATTGTTGAGAAAAGAAAACTTGGAAAGGTTGAATTGTTTTAGTTAGGAGAAACATTTCTACAAGTCAAGCCTATATGCTCTTCTTTTCCTTAATAAAGTCAATCATCTAAATAAATGATATGAATGAAAAATACCAAGATTGATGATTCAAGAGAAGATTATGGGATAGGAGAAACCATGAAATTTGGAGGCAAAAAAGTTACTGTACTGTATGCAGAAATGTTTCTGATATAGCCTTACTAAAATGATCATAACCTGAGCTACAAAATTGATTTTCGAGTAAAACCAATTTTGTTGGAAAGCTAATTAATAAGAGTTCAACACTGGAAAGTTTGAAGCTGTTACACTAAGCACAGAAGTGCCAGAAAATTTGCTAACACAGCTGCAGTTTTATAAATGCTCACAGAAACTTGCTTACTTAAGATCATCATAACTGGAGCTGTAGGTATTGTTTTTCTGTGAGACCAATTTTATTGGAAAGATAATTTAAAATAGAATCAAACTGGAAAGTTTGAGATTTTCATATAAATCACAGAAGTTCCAGTAAATCTATGAACACAGTTGCAGTGTTACAAGCTTTAATGTAAACATGTTCACTTAAAAATGTCATAACAGAAGTTATAGAAATGCTTTTTCAGTGAAACAAATTTTGTGTGAAAGATATTCTGTATGAGTATCAAACTGGAAATTTTGAAGATTTTATACTAACCACAACAGTGCCAGAAAATTCGTGAACATAGTCTCACTAATACAAAGTCTGATATAAACCTGTTCACTTAAATTGATCATAACTGGAGCTAGAGAAATGATTTTTGAGTGAAACCAGTTTTGTATGAAAGCTAGCTCATATAAGTTTTTGACTGGAATGTTTCAGAATTTTTCATCATCTGCATAATTCCAAGCAAACACTTCAAGTGGACTGATCTATCATATAGTCAAAACTGAACACATCTGTTTTGCATGCTTATATCTGGAGCTAGGAAAAGCCTTTTCAAATGAAACCATATGGATTTGAAAGATGTTGTTCTATGGTTTAACAGTGTTAATTTTCACTATTGTTGGATGCATAGATTGATCACAATGAATGAAAAACCAGACCTGTCACAGTAAAGCACTCTATTATAGAACAACCAACTTTGATCACTCATATCTTATGATAGAAAACTCCAAATGAAATGACTTTTATGCCATTAGAAAGCTTGTGATGTCTAGTTTATTTTGTTGAAATCTCATATTTTTATGAACTGGAAATAACTCACAAGTTCAGATTAAAGTAGCTAAAGTCAATAGATGTTTTCTGATTTGGTGCTGAAACTTCAAATTAAAATATCTTTAATTGTACCAATCCAAATGAGTTGATTTTTGTGGCATTGAAAAGTTGTCATGATGTGGTTTATTGTGATAGAATATAAATTTCTAGATCAATCTATGATAGGAGCATTACTTGTCAAAGATTAAGGATATATGATAGAAAAATAGTGAGACTTGATCTCTTGAAAGTGATACCTTTGACAATGTCCTCTTGATTCCCAAATCTGTGATAAACTTTGGCATATCAAAAGTAAATTATTGTATCAAATTGATGTGCATATTATGATTTGGAATATTGGGTGAATCAATGAGTATGAAAGGAACTTAACATTGAATATCACAATCTTTGAAATATTATCAGAACAGATCTTGTTTGCTGAAAAATATGCAATGATTTGGATCTTATCTGCAAATCATATTGATAAATTTCTGTTCTATGTTCCCCTGCTGTCCAAGTATGTAATCTTGTATTTATGCTTCTATTCATGTTCTATAGATTTAACTCACTATGGGCATAAAATCAAGGTGAGTAACATATGTAGGGGGAGTAGCTGAACCAATCTTTGTGCTAAATGTATTCTTGCTACTTGAATATATATATGCATCAAATGAAATTCTTATCATCTAATCAAGTATGCAAACAGAATAAGTTATTGTTCAGGTTTAAGATTGAGTTCTGTTTTCTAATGATCTATCCTAACTGCATCCCCTACTCAATGTTGGATTAAATAATAATCATTTTGAAAGTTGAATTTTCTGCATCAGCTATTAAAGAGCTGCTAAACTAGCAACTTTGGAAATATGAGCAGAACCTTCACATCTTGAGGGGGAGTTAGTCAAATTATTTGCTAATGTGCTATCCATGTATGTTGACTCAGTTGGGGAGCGATCATTTATAGATGAATGCATATACCTCTTTCCTCTACAACTCTAGAAATCATCCTTTATCTTTTTCTGAGGAAATGTTAAAATAAAAAAAAAGAATGGGAAAATAGCTCTCTTGAGGTTTGAATTGAGAAAGATGATCAAAGAGAAAAGTGTAAGAAAGAAGTTTAAGAAGATTCTGAACTTAGTGAGAGAGATTATGAAAAATATGGATATCAAGTTACTAAGAAAATTCTGGAATCTAGACTCTAAAAGCTCTTCTTCTTACCTTAGTCCTTGACTCTTCTATTCTATCTATTATTGTTGCATCTTTTATCCCTTTCTATATCATGTTACTCCATCTAAAATTCTTGTGATCACTGTTATAAACCATATGTGTGATCTATTGTTTTATCATTCTAGGGAAATTGAGAATACTATTGCATATATCTCTTGCTCAAAACCCTCTGCTGAGATCATACATATGTTTGATAAGGAAAATCATGTCCTTGATGCCATTAGTATAATTGAAAATCAATATAAAGTGGTTATTTGACAGATTTTTCTGATGTTATGTACTTGATATATTTCTCCTTCCATCTTTTTGTTGATGCCAAAAGGGGGAGAAATAGGAAAGAGCAAAATTTTCATGCTATATCATATAATTTCTTAATCATGCTATGTTATTGATTGAACTTTTCATTGTTATACGCATGAATTCAGGGGGAGTTCATTTGAATGTGATCTCTTACATGTTGTTATGCATGAAAACTTAATTTTATTCAAATAGGTTTGTCATCATCAAAAAGGGGGAGATTGTTGGCGCAAAAACCCTCTGAGATTTGGTTTCAATGACAACAAACCTATTGATCAAAATTAATGTTTTCTGTTCTTGAAGTTACTGATGTTTTGTGTGAGATCTTAGAAAGACAGGATTCGTACGCTTAGCAAAGAACTCAGAAAGATCAGAAGAACCACAAGCTCAGACTGAGATTGAGAGGCTAGCACAAATTGAGACTGGTAGTAAGCCTCAGACTTATGTTGAAGATAAAGATCAGCCTGAGATTGAGTAAAGTCTCATCTAAAATCAGAAAGGGTCTCTACTAGAAATGCCAATCATCAAGTCAAGTCAAGATGAGCTCAATCAATGAATTAAGTTGCATCAAGAAGACCAATATTTGAAACTCAAGATGAGACACAGACTCAAGCATAAGATGCTATCTCATGTTCAGATGCAAGCTCAGTCTAGAAATCAGCTTAAGACTAATGCTCAAAAGAGATCTCAGCATAAAGCCTAAAGAGACTCAAGCTCAGCTTGAGATGCAAGCAATGAACAGATGCTAGTTCAGCTTGAGATGCAAGGACAGCTTGAGACGTCGTCTCAAGAACAGACGCAGCCAGATGAGATCTCAACAGAGATGCAGAATCATACTTGAGATGCAGTCTCAACAGAGATGCAGAATCAGACTTGAGATGCAGTCTCAACAGAGATATAGAATCAGACTTGAGATGCAGTCTTAACAGAGATGCAGAATCAGACTTGAGATGCAGTCTCAACTTGAGATGCAGAATCAGACATGAGACAGTCTCAGATCAGATGCAGTCTCAAGATCAGACACAGAGATCAGATGCAGACATGAGACGAGCTCAAGATCAGATGCAGTCTCAAGAACAGACACAGTCTCAAGTTTAGATGAAGAAATCAGATGCAGACATGAGACTCAGACTTGAGACACAAAGATCAGATGCAGTCATGATATTCAGCCCCATCAGAGACTCAGCAGCAAAAGCTAGTCAACGCAAGTACACTGTCACAGCAGAGACTGCACCAGAAAAGTACTGAGCTCATGTCAGAAAAGTGAAAAACACTTCTCTCTCTCTTCTAACGGCTAGTTTAACAGCTAGTTTCTTTCTGAAGACTATAAAAGGAAGTCTCATTATGATGAGACGGGTGAGAGACTACATCAATTATTGAACATCTACTGCATCTCATCAGATCTCAAGTGCACGTCTCAAGCAGTTCATATTCAGATCTGATCTCAACTTGAGAATCTCATTAGTCTCCATCATTCTCTCTTGTTTAAATTGAAATACTATCATTCCCTTATAAGGGAGAATTACTAGCTAGAATTTACTGCCTATCCATACGTTGTATGCTTGAAAGCTAGACCCATCTCAACTTCATATTCTTGTAACCTGTCTCATCTAAAATAGGAGTGTGCCTAGTCTTAGAGTGAGCTGTGAGCGTCCTGAAGAGGCAGTAAGAATACTTGTAACTCAGCCAAGATAGGTGGTGCCTAGGCTTGGTGTGAGGGGCGTCCTGAAGAGGCTGTAAGAATACTTGTATTGACGGGTTGTCAATAGTGAAAATCTCACAGGTGGTGAGGACTGGACGTAGCCCAAGGTTGTGGGTGAACCAGTATAAATCTCTGCGTGCATCTCTTCTCCCTTATCTCTTTATTTACACTGCACATCTCATTTATCAAATCTGCTGGTTAAAATAAACTGAGTACTTATAAAGAAAATCTATTTGTAATAACACCAAGTCTATTTCATCTTAAGTCTCATCTTACATCTTAAATCTGTTTGCTAAAATTGAACTCTTCTAGAGAAAGACAAGTTTTAATAACTTAAGAATCATCTCTACTTGGTTACAAAATTATTGTTGAGACAACATCTCATCTAACCTATTTGAGACTCCAAGTGACAAACTTGAGATCACGTCTCAGCTTGGATTTAAGTGTGTATTTTCAGGAACAAATATTTTCAAGTCTCTATTCAACCCCCCTTCTAGAGACGTCCAGCCAACTTCACAAAACACACATTCAACTTCAAAGGAAGAGCAAACCTTACTAATGTTCTCAAAATACAGCAACTCGTCCCTGCCCTCCAAACCACATTTCATTCTAAGCTTAAAACATAATTACACCTACACTACCCCTAGACACATTAACATTAACTAACTGAACTTACATTTATGAACATACTATTTGTACCCAAAAGGATAGATGGAGTGTTGATAACAGATAACAACCCAGGAACATTTTCTTCAAAGCAACCCAACAAAATATGTACTACATGTCTCCTACACCCTTAACCCAAATCACTGCTTCTCCGTCTTCACCACTTTTCTCTTTGGTCTCTTCAGCCTTTCCATTGAAGCATCAATAGAGTTGTCCAGTTCTCTTTTGTTTCCTTCACCTCCATCATCGGGAGATGATGATGTTTTGCCACCAGTTGATGAGGATTGACCAATAGAAATAGGAGACACATCCAAGACGGATGCAACAACATTCATATCAGTGGTTAAATCAAGACTGCAACTATTTGCTTTTATGTTACCCATCTTGCTGAAGGGGGGAGCAAACTTGAGCTGATCATTGGTGAAGTAAATACAGAAGGAAATTAACCAAAAGTTAGTCTCCAATAATAGAACACGTCAGCCATTAAGGAGAAGCAAATCCACACACGGGTAAAAACTATACCTTCAGAGGGGTTTCATCATCCAATGCTTCCTTAAATTCATCTATTATAGAGGGTTCAACACATGCCCTCTTTACCTTGAAGGAGTCATCCAACCCAAATACTAAGTCATCCCTGTTCTCTACTCAGAAAAGAAATTCTTTCCCTACCAATTCTTTAATTTCGGCTGGAAACTCAGCAGGGGACAGACCCTTTGACTGAAACAAATAATGACAAATAAAGGGATCAAAACAAATCATTGTCATGGCTCAGTTCACTAAACCACATTCCATTAGCCACAACCTTAGTAATGGAAAACAATCTATCTGACTAATTAGAACCATTTCTCTGCAAGGCTTACTCAACAGAGTGAAACACTCTGAGTCAAACATTATTAATTGAGCACTTTCTATTCCATCAGAAACAACTAACTTAAGCTTGTACCTAACGCAAAATAAATCAAAACAATATGAGGAACATGTCTTCACACAGTGGTGCTCAAATACTATACAATATCAAGCCGGGGCAAGAAAAAAACACCTGGGAGTGAGTTCAAACAACACCGTCTTACAATCATCACAGTAAGGGAAACCAGGGTCATAAGAAACTGCCTTCATGCACGTACATGCCATGTACCACCATGAAGTTTCCTCAACAATCTCTGTAATGGTTCCCAAGACAACAAAAGAACCCTCTTAACCAAATTTGAGAAAAAATACTTACCGGTTAATGAATCACACAATCAGATGTTAAAGTATAGAATGAACAAACATTGTCAGCGTTAATGACAATGAACAACACAACTAATTAAATGAAAAATAAATTAAGCAAATAAAACCACCTCCAAAGTCTCCACCAGCTGGCTAACAGATTTTTTGGGATACAACTTGAGGAACTCCTCCCTCAAACAGACTGGACGGCCACGGTCTGATATAGTACCTATAGAGAAATCTGTTTCCACCTCGTGAACAACAAGGCTGAAATGAAGTAATGTGTTAGGACAATCACATGAAAAACAATACTCAAAACACAAATGTGATTCAAACAGGTCAAACCTATTCTTAAATTCAACAGCTATTGGCCAATCAGGATTCCAATATATCTTGGAGGCATTCATCACATTTTGGATGCCAACATGGCCTGTCCAAATCAGGTGAGCAACAAAAAATTAATAAACCAAAATTTCGCACACAAGCACACAACTTTAAAATAAGGCTATCAATTCATTCATTCACTATCTCACCCTTATAGAAGTTGACCTTAGCTAGCTGAATCACAACAACAGGTAGACCAGGATCAGATGCAGACATCAAGCCGCACACCACATCAACCATGTCTCCAAATATAGCACAACGAACCTTTCCCCTGAAAAAAATCCCAACAGGAGATAGAAGGTTACCACTGAAAGCTAACACAAAGGAGTTAAACAAATAACAGGCAAAGAGGAAAAGAAATGATAAGCAGGGACAACTACATCTCGTCAGCTAAATCTAACAACATTAGTCTTGTCTGTCGTCCCTCCTTCTCCCGGTGCAATTCCTTCGACACGGCTGTCAGTATGCCCATAAAATCTGCAATTAATTCAATGAAAGAGTTTGTAAAATGAATGAACAAAGAGAGTTAAGAATAATGGATTACTTAGAGGATACCCACCCAGCAAGAAATCAGAGCGGCCATTTGTCTGAGCTATGTCAGAGGTCTTCAGAAGAGCAAGGCCCAAAGAACGAATTCTTGGATTCTGACAGGGAATGAGCCTTGTGGTTGCATTAAACATAATCTTAAATTCATGAGATGCGGCTCGAAACTTTCCACAGTTACGCACGAGGCCAAACTGAGTAAGCTTATATACTTCCCCCTCAAACAAAGCACGCCTAAACTTGTTCATTAGATGCTTTTGCACCGTCGCCTCAATTCGGTCCCCCTATCCAATTATAAACACAAAAGCAATTACAATTAAGACTAATAAGGATAAAAGGTATAGGAGCAATAACTGGAAATCAGAAACTAATCAAGAAACGAAGGACTGTTGGATAACGAAAACCTCTTCGTCGACGAACAACATCTCCAAAGCATACGGCTCATTAGGGGTTGCAAGAGAACACATATTCCAGAACCTCACGAGCTTCACCATCAACCTCCAATCCTCCCTTCGGCTGCACAATGCTTTTATAGGGTGAATTCCGCCTGGAATCATAGCCATGGTTATTTGCAACAGTGGAAGGCAAGTAATATTTCTTTATGGACAGAGAATGAAATTTCAGAGTGGGAGATGCATATTTATACCTTTGGTATCTCGGGAAAAATGATCTAATTCCCTCCAAATGTAAGCAGAACACTTAAATTTGAATTTAAATTTTAAAGCCCCCTTGAAAATGGGGTTACAAACCCGCCAGAATTAATCCCATTTGAACAAAAAGCAAATGACTCAGATAAATGATTATTATGGCTGAAGTAGGAGAATTTAATTTTAAAAATAGGAGCCAAATTACGTGGGATATTCATCTGCTTTTCCTTCAACATTTTTTGGAAATAATGTTTTAATCTTTTAGAATTACAAATCTCTATGTCCTTTTATTCTAATCCCATCAAACCATGACCTCACTCCTATACAATAGTTAAAAAAAGTACCACTGCAAAAAAAATAAACCCAAGAGACTTTTCCCATAATAAACTCCACTGCATAAACAAAGATTTATATAAAAATACTGACTCGTGATCCAAATTTTTTCTCATTAAAACAAATCTCACAATAACCTATAAAGATAACTCAAAAAAGTGTGAATAGTAATCCTAAAACTAAAAATCTCTTATGGATTTGTAAAGGTTTAGATTAACTAGGTGCCACGCTCTAGATTGGTTATTATTATTAGACCAAATGAAATGTCTAGTTGCCTTATCAATTTTAGAGTAAATACTCACTGGGAAATTGGGGATCTACATAGAGTGTATTGGAATGGAAGCTAAGACTTATCTTGCAAGGCAAAGTTTGCTAGCCTTATTAAGCATAAATGACTTCCAAGAGTCCATTACATGTCTGAAATGATGTTTAGTAACTAGGTCTTTAATCAAAGGGAGGCCCAAATAAGTTCCAAGATCCTAAACAATATTGATTGATGTCAGTGCAACAAGTTGATTCTTAGTGGAGGTAGGAATTCCTGAAGAGCACATGGCCTTGGACTTTTCAAAATAAATACGAAGGCCAAAGGCATCACAAAGGTTCATCAATGCATAAAAACAACACGCATTTGCCTAGCTCTACAGAACAAGAGAACGTCATCTGCAAACAGAAGGTGGGATATACAGGGACCTCCATTAGAAACTTGGATTGGCTTCCAAATATCACCATCCACCTTACGTTGAATCAGGAGAGACAATTTTTCCACGCATAAGACAAAAAGGTAAGGTAACATTGGGTCACCTCGTCTAAGACCTTTTGAAGGTGCAAATCGGTCAAGTTTGGAGCCATTCCAAAGAATTTATAGTCTAACAGACCTGGCATAATACATGATGAGATTTACAGTAACTGAAAGAAACCCAAAATCTCTAAGAGTTCCTTCCACAAAATTCCAACCCATACTATCATATGCCTTTTCCAAATCAATTTTAAAAGCTATCAACCCTTTCTTGGCCTTAGATCTGTGCGTATAATGGACAACTTCTTGGGCAATGATTGCATTATCCATTGTTCCTCTTCCAGGTAGGGGTGGAAATAAGTCAGGCCGCCCCGACAGGGGCCTACGGTCCAGCCTACTTAAGGCCTAGTTTGGCTCAGCTCGTTTAATAAAAATGTCAGGTCTAGGCTTTTGAAAAAGCCATTTAATTAAATAGGCCAGGCTCAGGATTTTTAAAAAGCCTATTTGGCTTGACAGGCTAGCCTATTGTAAATAATATTATTTTTAATAAAGATATAAATATTTTATATATAATAAATATTATAATATATAATTTTTAAAATTCTTCTGTTGGCCTATTTAGAGATAGACTTATTTTCCTATCTAAACGTATATGTTAGTGACATATTTACATTATAAAAAAGTAAGTGTTAGTTTGTAAGCGCACTGGCCTATTTAGAGATAGATTTTTTAACATGTTTAAAGGTCATAATATGAAATGAGCTTTTAAACAGACTAATAGGCCAAACCAGCCTTTGAAACGAGCCAGGCCAGACCTAAAAAAATGGCCTATGACAGGTAACAGGCCAGACTTGGGCCACAAAAATATAATGCAGGTCAGGCTTGGACCCTACAAAGCCTAGCTCGGCTCGGCCTACTTCCACCCTTACTTCCAGGTAAGAAAATACTCTAAAGAGGGCCTATAAGATCTTTTAAAAAAGGCCTCATTCTATTTACTAGATCCTTAGTCATGATCTTATAAAGAACATTGCAAAGAATTATGGGTTTGATTTCCTTAAGTTTAGTGGGATGATCAGCTTTAGGAATCAGAACAATAAGAGCTTCAACCAAAGAAAAATCGAAAGAACCATAAGAGAAGGCATCCCGCACCGTTTTCCAAACATCATTACCCACAAGATGCCAATATTTCTTAAAAAATACTGGTTGAAACCCATTCAGCCCAAGGGCTTTATATGACTTCATGCTCATCAATACTTTCTTCTCTTGTAGGGAGACAGGAGCAAGTAAAGCAGCCACACTTTCATTACTTAATCTAGGGTGATTAAAAAAATCCAAGTGAAGCGGCCTATCATTACCTTGCTGATTGAACATATTTTGGAAAAACATATTAGTCTCTGCCTTTAAAATTTTTCTTACATAAAATACTCAAGCTTATAAGTCATTTAAATATATGCTTATAGATATTCAAATACCTTATTATAAAACAAGCTTTCAGGCTAAATCTTTTTTTATCAAAAGCTTTCAGGCTAAATCAGGCTTTTAAATAGGTTAGATCATACCTTAAAATAAAGCCCACATTAGATAAATAGACCAAACTCTTGCCATAGATTCAAGAGGTAGGTCATCCTTTAGCCTTAGAAAGCCTAACTTGACCTAACTTGTTTCTACCTTGATGTATAAATTTTCATGCCCAAAGTTTTGTACAACTAGTTTCATTTAGTCATATATATACACATACATAGATTTATACTTTGTTTGGTAGAGTAGAAGTAGTGAAGAAATTGAGAGAAGGGGGATAGATAACATAGAAATGCAACATCTCATTTGTTTGGTATAACCCGGAAACATCGTACATATTCAATAAAAGACATGGACCCCCGCCTCTATGTACTCTTTTCTTCCTAGACGAGAGATAGCTGAGAAGATTGAATAACAATTTCATGTACCAAAATTGCCCACAATAAAAACAAATTTTGCAAGTCTTGTTTTCGAAAAAGGCAAAATATCTCCACTGTGCCAAGGGTAATTGGGCGTGTCCCAAAAATAAATAATATCTCTTCTCTCACTTTTTTCCAACCAAGCATCTATCCATTATTATTTCTAGTTCATATTTATTTCTTTAATACTAAACAATTAAAAAATCTTCTCTATTTCATTTATATTTCTCTGTTTCCTATTTCTCTTTATTCTATTTCTCTATACTCTATTTTCACTCTCAAACCAAACATAATATTAATGAATATACACTATCAGTGTAAAAAGTTTTACTCATATGTTCAATGATATGATGACATATTATTTAATGAATATGGTACCTTATTTATTATTAAACTCAATAAATAATGTAAAAATAGATTATTGAATGTTTATGTAATTTTTTTTTTGAATTTAATGTATATACACTGACAATTTTACACTGTCATCCAATGATGTGTTACCACATCATTTAATTAGCTTAATAACACATGAGGTGTTATACTCATTAAATAATGTGGTGACATATTATTGAATGACAGTATAAAACTTTTTCATATTGTAAATGTATACTAATTAAACTCAATTTTTTATAAGGACAATGTATATATAAAGCATGCATGAGTATAAATTATAATTTCTCTAACTCATGATAAATATGAGGTTATTATTTATTACTAAATATATATGGATTGGCGCGTGATGTGAACGAGCTTGAATCCGTCTATGAAAAGTCTTGCGTATAGAATGATTATTATGAGAGACTGATAAATATGAGACATAGGCACAACTTGACAAGAACTTTTCATTTTAACTGATAAGAGTAATACAATTACTGATATTTTAAGCGATTAATTGTGTTTAAATTTTATATTAATTATTTTTCATTAAAAATTATACAAACTGAAATGAAAACTTCTCCACAAACTAAATCTATGGGTTTTTTATTTTAATATTTTAAAGCTATTATTGTTCTTGTTTGATATTAAATTACTTTTCACAAGTAATTTTGTGTTTTAAGCTATACCATCTTTTTTTTTTAAAATAACAAAACAAATAGGGGTAGAAGGCTAGAAGCCTCAACATGGTTTAAGTGGTTTTAGAGCATGTGTCTCTCTTTGTGCTACGTCTCAGCAAATTATTTAAAGTGTGGTGGGGAATTTATGTTTGGCGCACTAAGCACGAAGGTTACCTTGTATTATTTCAGCTCATTATTTTCAAGTGAGGTGGAATCTCATAGACAAGGCCACATGGACCAACTAACTGCCAGATCAGTCGTGTATCATTTTCTTTTTGGTTTATCGTTTGATTTAAGGATTTAATATCTATCGCCACATATGCGTAAAACATGTTTTCTCTACCGTTGAAATTAGGGATGACAATTGGACCCAGATCCAGTGGGTACCCACAAAAATTACCCACAATGGGTAGGATAATTACCCACAAAATGGGTATGGGTGCGGGTATGGGTAATTATCCGCACTTTTTAATGGGTACGGGTGCGGGTACGGGTACTATGGTACCCTACCCTACCCATACCCGCACTTATATAATATATATAATTAATGTAATTTATATACATATAATTAATTTAATAAATATATATATGTTTATATTATTAATTAATATTTTTAAAAAAATAATTAATGTTATTCTATATTATAGTCACCAAAAATATTAATATTTATTACTAATTCAATTAATTTAAATTTTATAATTTTGTCCTACACACTAAAAATAGCAAAACATGAACTGATTTTCCTTTCCCCTCCCAATTTTTTAATCTCCCATCCACTTTCACATATGATAGTTGTTTTATAGGTTAAACTTGGATGATCTATGGATTATTTTTCATTTACTTTTTAATTAATTTTTATTTTCTAATCAATTTATTTTCTTATAGTTAACAAAAGTGCGGGTAATGGGTACGGGTACAGGTACAGGTACTTGAGTACCCAGCGGGTAAGGGGTAAGGGTACGGGTAATAGAATCACTACCCATGCGGGTATGGGTACGGGTACGGGTATTTTTTTAAAACGCGGGTATGGGGACAGGTATTATAGTACCCTACCCAAACCCTACCCATTGTCATCCCTAGTTGAAACGTGATAAACTCATGTTTCCAATGCTAAAAATAGTTGTTTTGGGGAATTTAAACTTGAGTTTGGTCATTTTCAACGTCCAACCAAACACACACGTAGATTATTACTTGCGTCTCCATTGGATTTTACAGTATTGTTGGAAGAAAGGTATGTACATTTACTGGCAGCGTATGTTACAAATTTACAATTAAAAGGTACGTGTTAAGGTGGATAGAAAAAGCTCTCATCTTGTAATTTATTAATTAACACTGATATAGCTTATTTTAATTTAGGCATGATAATGATATTTAGAAATTTATACTTTTACAACATCACCTATATATCCATATCAGTTGTTAAAAATAACAGATAAAACTCCTTTAAAATGAGTTTATTTTTAAAGTGAGTAAGTAAAAATATATCTAACATTCTAATATTAATTTAATTTAAAGCAGTTAAAACAAATAATAAGATTATAAGATCAATCTAATTTAATTTTTTTAATATTTAAAATATAAAGTAAGATTCTATTATATGAAAATGAACAATTTACCTAAAAGCATATTAAAATTTAAATCTAAGTTATAAGAATAAATATAAATATTTTAATTATTTTTCTACTTAGCTTATGATGGAAGTAATTTATACATAATTTAAAATTTTAAATAATATATCCTTTTAACTCAATTTAATTTAATTTCTCAATAATACCCCGTGCACCGCACGCTAAACACACTAGTAATATATATTGACTTCACAAAAAAAAAATGAATACAAAGATTAAATAATACACATATTAGTTGCAGCTTCAAGTAAAAGAAAAAAGTTTTTTTCCTTCTCTTATGCTTACTTTACAAGTGTCTTGTTTATTTTCACTAATGACTATGAGTCTAATTGCATCCTGAAAAGTATTTTTTTATTCATTTTCAAATCTTCTTGATCTTATAATTTTTTTCTTTTTAATTTTTTGGTGTTCACAAAATATAATATAACATGCGTTAAAAAAATAATCTAATTTAGTAGTTAAAACAAATAAAAAATTCTTCTTTCTGGATGTTTGGGTAAAACTTCTGCAGAAGTACTTCTAGGTGAAAATAATAGCATGAATCAAAGAGGTCAAATGCATTCAACTTCTCCATAAGTTAAAATTGGTTACTTTTAGAGAAGCTAAATGTGAGAGCTTTTGGAGGAGGTGGTCTACAAAGGCTAATTTTAACTTATGGAGAAGTTAAATCCATTTGATCTCTTTGATTCATACTATTTTTTTTCACCTAGAAGAACTTCTGGAGAAGTTGCACCCAAACAGGCTCAAAGTGTTTTCCTTAATTTTTGTTTTTTCTTTTGGAAATTTAGAAATATTTTACTGTAATTCTGTAAACGTAATAAATCACCAAGACGCAATATATTTTCCTAAGATCAAAAAACTTACTCCCTCCGGTCCTATTTATAAGACAAAGTTTGACACTTTTTAATGGTCCTATTTATAAGACAAAGTGCACAAATCTAGAAGCATTTATTGTTTTTTCTCATGTTTGCCCTTGTTGACCATTAAATGTTTCAAGATGACACAATTATCATGGTAGTGACACTTAATTTTAAATAGGAATAAACTTGTAATCTTATAGACTAATTTCTTGAAAATCAACGCGTGTTTTTGTCTGAATTGTCTTATAAATAGGACCGGAGGAAGTATTTTATTTAGTTTATCGTAGTTCTCATCGTTGTAGATATCCCATAACGTTCAAAATTGTTTAATGATTGGCCGCGTTACCATAAATTCAACATTTTGTATGACTTGTGGGATTTTAAAAATGGGGCTGTTTTTTGTTAATCACATAATTTTTGCTTTCAATTTCAATCTCAGCAATTTCATGGAGCCTATATTTCTAACATGAAAACAATAACTATAGACACAATCAAAATAATGTTAAATGTATTTTTTATCATTATTTTAATGTTAACTTAAATTTCCGATTGATTGTTTGATTGTGCCTGCAATAACTACTATGATCACTCAAGAGTTGCTCTTTTATGTATGATACGTCTCTCGATACCAATTGATGGTGCAAATTTAAGGAATGACTTGATAAAGCCTTATACCCCCGTTTAGGGTTTAACCGTTCATCAAATAGAGACTCGTTCAAGTTCTCCGGTCTATATACACTAGTGACAGGTATCACTAGTACAGATAATATTCACAATCATCAAAGACAATACAGGCTACCCTTACAAGTATTGAAAAAAACAAAGAAATGCACATAACTCTAACTAATCCAAATATCTTATTTTCCAATAATATGACATCATTTTCACCCCATTAATCATAACAATAACTCATCGATGTGAATACCAAAATATTTTCCCGAACACTTTGTTTCCTCTCATGGGACGAGCTTCAGTGAAATTACCTACGTCGAGCATGTTTGGTTTAGCATTTGAACTCACGTTTCCAACGCTAGAAATAGTAGCATTGGGGAATCCAAACTTGAGTTTTGCCAGTTTCAACGCCAAACCAAACATACACGTCATCTATTTCCACAATGCGTTGCAAACAAAGATTTATAGTTCACCTCAGAGAAACTATATGTACGTATCATTCTAAAATATAAGGTGTTGTACAAAAACCAGAGGTATGAACTTATCAAATCTTCACATGGCCAGTATTTACTGGTTTCTGAAAGAATCTTGCAACTGGCATCCCATCAGCATCATCATTCCCTGCTCTCCAAGAACGATCTTTTTTCCTCTGGGGCTTTCTATGGTGCTTATGAGATGATGGCTTGGCCTTCTTGATAGTATCTTTCTTTGAAGCAAGTCCATTTGCCATGTCAAATGATTTGAGGTCATCCAATACGTGTTCAAGATTTGGTGCTTGTTCACTCTCAACATCTGAAGAATCTTCAATACCAGATGAATCTGACACATGCAAGTTAACTGAGTCATGTCCTGTGGGATCTTCCAAAGCTAGTTCCTGATCTGGTACACCAGGAGGCATTTCATAGTGAGGCAGCTTCCCATCAATATAATCTTTCAGTATCTGACGAGCAGCCCTAGTTTCATCAGGCAGTCCACTAGAGGCAACATACCCACGAGAAGCACAATATGCTCTCAAAAGTTCAGATGCTAGAGGGGGGCGGGATTGGGACTCATATGGCTTGGGTTTAGGAAGATTAATCTTATAAATCTCCTGGATGACATGTCTTGGGACTCTATCGGCTACAACTTGGACAGATTCCCTGTGTTCAGTCATCCTATCAATAGGCAACACCCCACAAGCAATCATCTCATATCTTGAGCTTGTGAAAGATGGAAAAACTAATCCAGGACAATCACAAAGGGTCAGTTTGTCAGAAATAATTAATGTCTGAAAGTGTTTTGTTTTCCCCGGGGTAGAGGTGACACCAGTCCGTTTTTGACCAACCAAAGCATTAATAGTTGAACTTTTCCCCACATTAGGATATCCAACAAACCCCACAACTACATTACTAGATGACGAACTGCCAGAAGCATTTTCACCAGAGGATTTAATGGTAGATGGCCCTGCATCAGACGAGCCTGACTTTCTCCTCATGTTTACTATCTCTTCTGCCTCTGATTGCAAGCGGGCCAAAAGCTCATCCCTTCCATATATCTTTGTGTCTGGGTTATTAGTTCTCCCTGAGATATCAGCCTCCCATGATGAACCAAGCTTTTTGCCTTCCAGAGCTGCAGTAGCAGCTTTAGCTGACCAAAAGATGAAGAGAATATCATGAGCACGAAAATATTCTGCCCATTTCTCTCTGCAGGAGAAGATAAGAAAATCAGAGGATAAATAAATAATAAGGATATTGGGAAAATAGAAAATAAATATCAATGATTTGATGCAATATAAACCTTATACAGGACATCCAAACCTGATAGAAGCAGGTAAAAGATCTGCCTTATTAACCAAAAGCAATGTGCGTTTATGCTCATCAACCTCTCTTGCATAAGCCTGATCCAAAGTATAATTAATGCAAAATGGGTCATGCTTGATGCACATAACAGAATAACTTTTTAAAATAAATAAATAAAGTCCGAAACAGGCTACATAGATTTTACAGACATGATATCCGGTCAAATTTGTCTCATTATTTCCCATTATGTCTCTTGCAGAGATTTTTAAAGGATGAAAGTAGAGGCTATGTTATGATGACATGACTGTACAAAGTCTTCTTCCACTATGTCGGATCCTTATTTAAGTGTACTTAGAATTGCTACAGACCTAGCAATCTCTAGAGCCTTTTAACTTAAGGAACAGAAGAAACATCTTACCTCAAGGTCAGGACAGCGATAGAACAGTGGATCTCGTGCATCAACGACCATAACAAGCTGGTAAAAAAGTGTGAGACAATGAGATCATCATCTTCAAGATTTTATGCACTTACAGACAATACAGAAAATATATCAGATAAAAAAAATTACACTAGAAATTTCTATTTTCTATGTAAATACAAAACCATCACTGATGAACACAAAAGTACCAATCATCCAAATGCTCTCATAAAATATAGGCTTTCTTTATTAATTACAGAATAGAAAAGAATGAATGTACATCTGGGGTGGGATAAAAGTCGGCTTGTATTCATAAGTCCAAACCAAAGCTTTTCTTCTTCTATTTGAATGTTGAAAAATGAAATTGCTTTTAGGATCACCCTTCAGCTTGTACCTTGTATTCATGATGCATGAGTTGAGACTTTTTCCCTTCTTTTTTGTTTGAATAAGAAGCAAGATTGCAAGATTAAAAAAAAAAGACAGCTAGAAATCTAATTGATGTAATTAATACAGTTAAACAGGAAACAATAAAAAAAGATCCCACAGTATTGTGGCATATGTGGAAGTTGTTAGAATCACACAATTCATGATTTGAATTGCACGGTTTGATACAATTAAGCACACAGCAACCAATGATTTGTATCATGAGATAAATCACAAATGACTTTGAATTGTGTAATACGTGCATGAATCAATGCGATTTGTAACACTAATATGAACCTGGTGATTCAATGATTTCTTAATTATTTCCTTGCATTCCTTCAACAATTCTCATGAAAGAAATTCAAAAGTTAAATAAGCTAAAATTGTTAAATGAAAAGAAACTATAGAAGCACTACTAATTGCACCCTATTTAATTATTCTATTACTTTTTTTATTTTTCTAAAACAGGGCCTTTACACAGTCATCCACTCAGTTTCTTGCTCATATAAGGGCTTCACACAATTACTTGCTTACTCTTTTTTTGGTGTTAACCATCTCCTATTACTTGCTTACTCTAAGTGCACCTTATTTGACTATTCTTTCTCTGTTTTTGTTCCAACTTATAGCATATAATTTATGGTTTTGTTTTGTGAGTCTTATGATTAAGTTATTTTGTCAATTCCCAACTTAAGATTATTACATTAAACATTACACATCATTAATATGATATACTTCAAATTATTTTTCATTGTGTCTCTAAATCTTATGATTTGATACGGTTTATGATTCACAACTCAAAAGTTAGCTTGGTGATTTACAATTTGAATCATGATTTGAATCATTTGATAACCTTATGTGGAATTGCTTCTGTATATATTTAAATGCTAATAACAATCAATTTGTACGGAGAGAGGAGCTAATACTATTTGAGTTTTATAAATACTGCACTATTCTTAATAACACTCACCAAGCACTACATCATGCAAATAACAACAGGAAAGTGAGATTGAACTCACCAACAGGAAACCAAGATCATGAAAGAATAAAAGCTTATTTCCTTCAACAAAATGAAGGAGTATCTACACTAAGAAATAATCCATGGATAAGAAAATGTGTTGTTTGGTAACCATATTCATAAAAAGGGGAACCATGCACTGATGCAAAACTTCATTGAGTCCATTCCTGATAACTAAGTCATCATTTATCATATATAATAGCATAATCAGATTCCCACCAAAATGCATTAAAAATGGATGCACCGTCATTTCAAAAAGCATCATGGTAACTAACTTGCCTCAAAAGACAACAATTGATATTAAAAAATTGAAATCCTTCATCAAGGCAAAAGTAGATATTTCTCAGTAAAACTTCAAAGAGCATGCTAACTTACCAAATCACTACGCTCAACAACCCGCCAGAGCTGTCTCCAGATGTCAAGATTTTTCTCAAACGGAGTAAGGACAAGCCTCTTATTTTCCTCAAGTCTGAAACATTGCACGCCAACAATATAAATCAAAAACATTTAAAAAGCTTTATATTTCTTCTAATATATCGCTTAACAAAAATCATTATTTAAAATTGCCGGGGACCGAAATATGATTTCCAGCTTGCAATTCAGACATGTAAAATTTCACAATTAACATCACACCGATTAAGAACAATAAGAAAAAAAAAAGAGCAGATACTAATTAACTAACCTAGCTAGGCTGCGACGCCAGATCAAGAAAGCTTGTGTTTCATTGGCATGAAGCTCCTCAGGGGACATGTCAGCACTCCACTGTGGCCTGAACAAGAAAAAGAAAAAGGAGTCACACCAATGAAAGAAGAATTGATTATGGAAGAAAAACAAAAAATAGAAATAGAAATGCCTTCGAGGAACTCGGAGACTGCTAGCGTGTAGTGCTTCCTCTAACTTCTGCTGCTTCCTCGATTCTTCAGGTGTCGTGTCGTTAGAACCAGAGCCTGGATCCCTATTCTCACACCAAGCCAACATAAAAAATAAAAATGACAATACGCACAGAGCTAAGCTGAAGAGGACGGGAAATTGTTGTATGGAAAAGGAAGACTGACAGATTGATGAGGAAGGTGGGTGGGGCTGGGGGAAGATCGAGTTGTGGTTCGTCGGCTTGTTCGATGATGGCGTCGATGTCAGAGACCTCGGTGAAGGATTCAAGAACCTTCTTTCTGTAGAAGCGACCTTTCTCCTTGCTTTGTTGGACCATCTGGTTGTGCTGCTTCACCAGGGCCCTCCCTAGCTCCGTCTTCTGGTTCTTCCCCATTGCTAAGCTCAAACCCTAACACTAACTAATCGCCTCTATGTTATTCGCTCCACACAAACCCTAGAATGCTTCTTCTCCGGTTTCCTCTTCTCCTTTTTTGTTTCTTCGCCTAGTTGCTCGTGTTTACCGTTTTTGTTCCTTCAATAGGGTTGCAGTGGCCGATTACAATTTTGTTAGGGTTTAGACTTCTCTATTTTTTAAAAACTTTCTTTTTTGATACTTGCTGCAAACCATTGCTATTCAAGTTTCCAACTATCTTTGTCAATTTGGTCGGTAGGTCGGTTTATGTTGATTTGAATTTATGCTTGATTATATATTTTTTTTAAATTAAGTTTTTAGATGGTGCTACTAATTTGACAAATAAATTTGTGATGAATATATTGATTAAAAATTAATAAATAGAAAATTTAGGGGGTGGTTACCGTGCACCAGACATGTTTTGGCGCACGGGTACACTATATTTTAAAACCTACTGTAACAGGTAAGCTCGTTAAGTTAAATGATTTTGAAAACTGCATCCATATTTTTTCTTATTACAAAAGGGCCCAAACTGAATAAAATAAGAAACTCATATAAAAAAAATAAAACACTTTAAATTGGGGTCTATTTGGGGGTAACAGAAATATTAGGGCACAACGACAAAGAAGTCGAATACGCAGTAGGTGGCTGAAGACAAGTGATTTTCTGTTGAGATTACTATCGCGACGGTTAGTCCACGTCCTCGATAGCTATTATGGATGAGGTAGCAGTGAACAAGTCGCCCTTGGAAGATAGCATCACGACGGGGAGAGGTGGTTGTCGGAAATATCGCGTTAACAAACGAGGTAGGTGAGTCTAAATGCTTTTGTGGTGTTTAAAATGTATGTTAATAAGTATGTGTTAGCTTCTATCGGTGCCTAAAATTCCCACTTTAAATTATGTTCAGTTGATTTTTTGTTGAATAGGGATCTGTGATAGTAATCTAGTTAAAGTCAGTGAAGTTGGGAAGAACATTACTCGTATGGAGGACCACAGTGATGTTAGTGGTGATACGCAGTTGAATGGCTCAACCTCGACACAAAATGAGCAGTTAAAGGTATATCCGAAATTTCTCCTATTGGTCTAATACTTAAATTTGCTAAAGTTGGAAATTAGATGCGTGTTGAAGGAATGATGATGATTCGTCTGTTAGGCATATATATATATATATATATATATATATATATTCTTTTATGCATCTGTATATTCTGTTATGCTTATAACCCTAAGAGGCATCTGTTCTCGGTAAGAAATTCCGGGCTGGCCTCTTAGGCAGTTAACTCGACTCTCCTACCAAAATTGTGAACCTCCTATTTCCTCAGCCTCTAAGACCTTTTATAGACCTCCTTCGTAACTGTCCACCTTCCCACTATCTTAGTCCTTTGTTCCCCTTATCCCCACTATCTCCACTATGCTCTGCTTTCCCCCATGTTCCTTGATATGGGGTAAGGAGTAAAATGATATGGGCTGATAACTGAATACAATGCTCGGCCCAAAAATCCGTATAGTACACAGCCCTTCAAGCCTAAGCGTACCCGGAGGATACTGTGCAAGGCTTATAATGATCGGCCCAATATCCCGAGTAATACACAACCTTTCAAGCCCAAGCGTACCCGAAGGATACTGCGCAGGGCTTGCAGCGATTATTATTATCTATTTCATAAGTGATGCTTTAAAAACTCTGACTGTTATTAATATTATCTATAAATGATGAGTTTACCTTTTTATTCTCCCATGCGCCTCTTCGCCGTAGGTAATGAATTACCGAACTATTTTTCTAACTTAAAAATGATAAATCGCCTTTACAGAGTAATTGAAACTTTTACGCAACTTTGAGAATTTTTCAAGTCATTTCCTAATAGATTGACATAACCGGGTTACTAATGCTCTTTCACGAGTTAGTAACTTAGAGAATTTTCAAGTCGATGCCTTTTGGAGGTTGGCGCAGTTTAAGTCGATGCCTTTTGGAGGTCAGCGCAATTTTAGTCGATGCCTTTTGGAGGTCGACGTACTTTTTGTCGATGCCTTTCAGAGGTCGACGTAATTTGAGTCGATGCCTTTTGTAGGTCGACATGATTTGAGTCGATGCTTTTTGGAGGTTGACGTACTTTTTGCCGATGCCTTTCAGAGGTCGGTGTAATTTGAGTCGATGCCTTTTGTAGGTCGACATGATTTGAGTCGATGCCTTTTGAAGGTCGACGTACTTTTTGCCGATGCCTTTCAGAGGTCGGCGTAATTTAAGTCGATGCCTTTTGTAGGTCGACATGATTTGAGTCGATGCCTTTTGAAGGTCGACGTACTTTTTGCCGATGCCTTTCAGAGGTCGACGTAATTTGAGTCGATGCCTTTTGTAGGTCGACATGATTTGAGTCGATGCCTTTTGAGAAGTCAGTAACTCAGTAAAAATTCTTCAAGTCGATGCTTTTTAGAAGTCGACTTGGTTACTGATGCTTTTTAGAAGTCAGTAACTCAATATAAATTCTTCAAGTCGATGCTTTTTAGAAGTCGACTTGGTTACTGATGCTTTTTAGAAGTCAATAACTCAATATAAATTCTTCAAGTCGATGCTTTTTAGAAGTCGACTTGGTTACTGATGCTTTTTAGAAGTCAGTAACTCAATATAAATTCTTCAAGTCAATGTCTTTTCTTAGGTCGACAACGTCGAGTTACCAATGCTCTTTCTTCTCCATTGATTTTATCGGTAGCTTCTCCTTCTTCCATATTTCATTCTTCTTTAGAAACTTCACGAAAGACAGGACTTTTAAACTTGGTCAGTCCTCCACCACGACAATATATTGGTTTTGGGGGAGTAATTTGCAGATAAAAAAAATCCGTATTAGTAATTAAAATAACAATTACAATTATTTCAATTAACATCCATACTCCCTAATATGGTAATTAAAGTTTATTATTTTTATTAATTACACTAACAAGAATCATGGTAGGAAAATTTAAATTTCATCTAGTGAACACATATATTAAATAAATAACCAAATTAATGCTATTATGCTATAATAAAGAATAATTTAAAGTAATTTATAGTCATTCTATTCTACATGTGAAATAAATTACTAAACATAAAAAATTCTATTTTATTTGGAAAGCTGTATTTAAATCCAAATGTCAAATTAATCTCAAACGACATGATTCATGCTATCCTAAAGGGAGGAAATGTAAACAGATTCAGAGATTAGTAATTCAATGAGTACAATCTGGTTCAGATAATTAAAAAATAATATAAAAAATTTAATCAAATACATCAAATAAATTTAAGGGAACTCTTCATTTATGATGAGCTCAATAAGATCTGGTTAACATAATAATTCAATCTGTTGGCTGGCTTTTATTTTCTCCTACACTCAAATTGAAAAATAGAGACTACAGAGTACAATTAGTATATAAAAGAATAGTTTAATACCTTATATAAATTATAAATTAACATTAGAAAAATGTATAAGTAAGGTTTATTTTGTAAGTTTTACTGTGTAAATTAAGGAAGGAAAATTTAGTGACTTTTAAGTAATATGAAGCAAATTTAACTAATGTTTCTATTGTAATTTGTAAGGTAGTTCGCGAAAAGGGGCATGGGACAACACGAAGGCCTTTCATAACCGTAATCTCAAAAGTCACACTGTAGGTAAATTTATTCTAAATTTCAGTAATTGAAAACTGCACGCATGTTCAACTTGATGAAAGTAAAGATAAGTGTAAGAAGCATGAAACAAGACACAACATTCACAAGAGGAAATAAAACTATTCTCTGCAATTTAAACAAATAGGACATTTTCTTTTCCACTCACAGAAAATGCATCCTAATGTATGTTAACAATCAAGTATTATGTAGACTCCAGGTTGAAAATTATAATATAAAACTGTAGACATTTTATTCTGTGTTAGCATGGTCCGTTCTGAAAATTGTAGACATAAACTTAAAAGAATAAGACATGTCACCAAAACTTTTCACATGAATAGGATTTGCATGTAACAAATATTCCTTGCCAACTCTCAAAATTAAATAACATGAATATTTAAGTAAAAGATACAGTACCTCAAGCCATCTAGGAAAGCCAAAAGCACCTCTTGGGCTATATCAGGTACTTGTCCATCATTCTTGACTATAAACTGGCCTTCACGTATGATCTTATATACAGCCTTATCCTTTGCACTTCTGTTTGTAATAAGCAACAATGAAGTCTCCTGGTTTTGAAGGACAATATTGTCTGGGCTGACAGTGGATTCTGGAACAGAACTTAATTCCTCAAGCATAGATCTGGCTATCTCATTTGATGTCATAATTTGCCCAAACTCCTTTCTCCTTATTGATCGTATTACAGTGGCATCAGTTGAACCTGCAGGAATTATCCCAAATCTAAACCATTCATTGGAAATAGGAAACTCGGGAATTATCCTCAAATTTTCATCTTCCTTATTATCATCATCTGAAATCTGGGATTCTTCTTTTCCATTCCCTTCATAAGAAAATCGGACCTGTGAATAAGATCATTTGCTTGCAGCATGCTGTGACAAATTAGATCTGTCTGATATAAATGGAGCAGCAGCCTTGGCCTCCATCTCTTGATTTACATGTTGCAAAGCCTCCTCATCAGTAACGACATCCTCTACGCCGATGCTTTATTAAATCCAGATAACACTCAAAATTAACAAACTCTTCTAATTCTTCTTCTTCTTCTTCCGACTTTTCCTTGACACGCCTGTGACTAGAATCCCGAATGAAATGCCAATAATTAAGTTGATATTGGAAGCCTTCAAGCGGTGGCCGAAGAGTTTTCAAAGGAAGCTTCTGAATGGATTGCTGAGGATCGTCGCACCTCTTCGCCAAGTAAACGGTTCACCTCAGTGCACATTTTCAAGCCGCGTCCATCATGTTGTGCACCTTATTCTCCGACCTCCTCGTCTCGTGCCACATCATTCTTCTTCTTCTTCCTCCCGAAAAATCCTGAATTCCATTGTTCATCATTAAGGCAAATCTGGACGGTGAATGATCATCGTGGGTCTGCCAGGCCCCACACCTAGTGCCGTTGCTGAGCAGTAAATATCTTGATGGAAGAGTTGTCGTTGGTACTGGTTCCATAACTCGAAAGCCAGGTAAGAGGAAATGACATCATCATTCTTGTGATCGGGGAGAGGTTTTACTGTAACCCCACCGTGGGCGCCAAATGTTCTCGGTAAGAAATTCCGGGATGGCCTCTTAGGCAGTTAACTCGACTCTCCTACCAAAATTGTGAACCTCCTATTTCCTCAGCCTCTAAGACCTTTTATAGACCTCCTTCGTAACTGTCCACCTTCCCACTATCTTAGTCCTTTGTTCCCCTTATCCCCATTATCTCCATTATGCTCTGCTTTCCCCCATGTTCCTTGATATGGGGTAAGGAGTAAAATGATATGGGCCGATAACCTAATACAATGCTCGGCCCAAAAATCCGTATAGTACAACATCTGTATATTTTGTTAGGAACCTGTATATTCTGCTTGGTAAAGTTGGAATGTACATGTGTGTTAGGGATAACAATGGGTAGGGTACTGTAGTACATGTCCCCATACCCGCGTTTTAAAAAAAAATACCCGGACCCATACCCGCGTGGGTAATGATTCTAATACTCGTACCCTTACCAGCTGGGTACTCAAGTACCCGTACCCGTACCCATCACCCACGCTTTTGTTGATTATAAAAATAATAAATTGATTACAAAATGAAAATTAATTAAAAAATAAATGAAAATTAATCTATAGATCATCCAAGTTTAACCTATATAACAACTATGGTATGTGAAAGTGGATGAGAGATTAAAACAATGGAAGGAGAAATGAAAATTAGTTCATGTTTTGTTATTTTATTGTTTAACACAAAATTATAACATTTTAATTAATTAAATTAGTAATATATATATTAATGTTTTTTTGTGACTATAATATATATTAACATTAATTTTTTTGGGAAAAATAGTAATTAATAATATAAACATATATATATATATTAAATTAATCATATGTATATAAATTACATTAATTATACATATTATATAAGTGCGGGTATGAGTAGGGTAGGGTACCATAGTACCCGTCGTACCCATTAAAAAGTGCGGGTAATTACCCATACCCGAACTCAGACCCATTTGATAGGTAATTACCCTACCCATTATGGGTAATTTTTGCTGGTACCCATTGGGTCTGGGTCCAATTGTCATCCCTAATGTGTGTTGATGCTTATATTTAATTTATTTATAACTAAGACGTGGCTATATATTCTGTTAGGCATCTATAGAGGTACCAAGGGGGTATAATGATGATTCATCTAACCCTAAAGAAAATGGTGAACAAAATAGTGATGATGACAGTGAACAAGACACAGAAAATGGCAACTCTAACCATAGTGGAGGTGATGGAAACACATGTGGTGATGGATATGCGGTGAACAGTATGGTTGACATTAAAAGGATCGACATTACTTCCTTGAGCAATGATGCAGTGATGAATTATCATTTCCCAAACATAGATGTGGCCTTTTCATTTTATGAATGGTTTGCAGAATTGAAAGGTTTTGCTCCACACAGAGACAAGTTTGTGAAAAACACTAAACGTGAAGTTGTGGAGAAGAACTTTGTGTGTTCTCGAGCGAGTTACCGTGATAAACGACACTTGAGAAGGAAGGATCATAAGCGTGAGCCAAGGTCTCAGACTAGGTGTGGTTGTACAACTATGTTTGTTGTCAGAGTTTCAGAAAGTGGTCGTTGGTTCGTAAAAATTTTTCTAACAAGCATAACCATGGCCTTTTGAGTGAGAAGTATGTGAGGATGTTGCCGGCACACAGGAAGATGAATGGGTTTGATATAGTGCAGATGAACCAGATGAGAAAAGTTGGAATTAGCACTAGACACATATATGGATCGTTTGCAAAGCAGGCTGGGGGATATGAGAGAATTGGCTTTAAAAAGCAGGATATGTATAATGAAATTGAAAGGCAACGACGTAAACAATTTTCTGATGCCAAAGCTGCATTGGCTTATCTTCGTGGTTTGAGATCTAAGGATGATGGGCTGTTTTGGAGTCACAGAGTGGATGATGATGGAAGGTTAGAACATTTATTTTGGTGTGATGGAAGAAGTCAACTTGACTATCTAACTTTTGGAGATGTCATTGCCTTTGATGCCACATATCGTCGAAATAAATACATGTTTCCATTGGTGGTTTTTTTCGGTGTCAACCATCACAACCAAATAATTATATTTGGTAGTGCGTTGGTAGCAAATGAGACTGAAGCAACATATGTGTGGCTCTTAGAACAATTTCTCTACGCTATGAAAGGTAAATCACAGATGGGGACCTTGCAATGAGAAATTCCATAAGAATTGTTTTTCCTAGTGCTCACCATGGATTGTGTGCTTGGCATCTAATGCATAATGCAACAAGCAATATAGGCATACCAAAGTTCACTCAGAAATTTAACAATTGCATGCTAGGTGATTATGAGTTGGGTAGGTTTCAATAGAAATGGGAAATGATGGTTGCTAAGTTCAAACTAGAAGACCATGAATGGGTTAAGGAGACCTATAAGAAGAGAAAAATGTAGGCGACTGCACACATTCGTGGTAAAATTTTCGCAGGTTTTAAGATAACATCTAGAGCTGAAGGATTGCATGCTTATCTTGGGAAGTATGTTAATTCACGCAATAACCTTGTCGAGTTCCTTGTTCAATTCAATATTTTTCTAGAGTACATGCAGTTCAAGGAAGTTGAAGCTGACTACAATTCATTGGTCGGTGAACCGATTTTGCAAACACCTTATGAGGAGTTGGAGAGGTCTGCATCCAAAGTATATACCAGAGAAGTATTCTACTTATTCAAAGATGTGCTATGTAGGGCATGCAAGATGAAGGTGGTTGAATGCAAAGAAATTCCATCGTGCTTGATTTATGTTGTTAGTAGGCGATTCAACTCACGGACTGAGTGGCATATTTGTTATAATAAAGAGACTGTTGAATTTAAATGTTCATGTCAACGAATGGAGTCTCTAGGTATTCCGTGTGAACACATACTTGCCTTGCTAATTTATCTTGATATTGATGAGTTGCCACAAAGTCTCTTGTTAGATAGGTAGTTGAAAACTGCAAAGGAGTCCATGTATTGCAACATCTCCTCAAGGGGAGAGTCATTGGAGTCGCTATGTTGGATTCAGACATTATCATTGATTGAATATTTTCGAGACATGTGTCGCCTTTGTGGTCGTACTCATGAAAAGTATGAAAGAATGAGGGATCAGATCTTAAGTGAATGTAAACTTTTGCGTGAAGAGAGTGCTAAAGAGAATGAGAACCAAGATGTGGCGCAGAATATGGATGGTGTTAATATAAAAGATCCTGTGTGTGTCAGAACTAAAGGTTGTGGTTCTGGGTCTTCAAAGGTAAGGTCGAATAGGAAAAAGAGGTCGAACAAGTGTTCTTATTGTCACTGTGTTGGTCACAACAAAAAAAATGCCCATCCAAAAGAAAGACCGACAAACGCAGAGACTCAATACTTGATGACGAAAATTGTTATGATGAAACTGTAAGTGACAAAATGAGTTTGTATTGATAGCAATAATTCAAATTGTTTGTTTTAATCATGGCGTTTTTTTTTGTTATTGTGTGTAGTTTGATATGACAGAAGATGTTAAAGCACGTGCAACAAGTGATATGGAAGGTTGAATCAAATCATAATTGTAGATGGCGTTGGGCCCTTGTATGAAATTTAGATGACATTGTGGTTTACTGTTGTGTAACTTGAATGTTGTAGATTGTGTTTAGAATTATCTATCTGGACTTGTAGGATTGGTGGAGTATTTGAGTTATGGTTTGACCTTTGTATTTTGAACATGATGGAACCTTAAAATTTTTTTTGGTCAATTGATGAAACCTTGACTTTGTGACCATGTCTCATTGCAATGCTTGTGTAATATATGGTAGGCTTAATTGCACTTTTTGTCCCCTTATTATCATCAATCCACGATTTTGGTCCCCATACTTTTTTTTCGCGATTTTGGTCCCCCTATCATTCCAAATTCCCGATTTAGTTCAAAATCTTGGTCCCCCTATTTTCAAAATCTATGTGTTAGAGGGACCAAAATCGCGAAAAAAAGTAGGGGGACCAAAATCGCGGATTGATGATAATAGGGGGACTAAAAGTGCAATTAAGCCTATATGGTAATGTATCAAGACTAATCGTTTTCTTATCGGGCTTGTGTTGGGTTGTTCCAAACATGGATTTAGTGTATTCAATTGGATATGTGATTTATTCATGATATTTGGTCCATTGGCTTTTGAATGGGTTTTTGAGTGGAAACCCGAAATATAAATGGACCATGTTAATAGACCCGTTGGGCTGCAAATTGGCAATTCGTTACTTAGGTAAATTCAAAACATTCATTCATTAATCTTGAAAGAATGGATCATGCAAACATGAACTTGTGTTGGGTTGTTCCAAACATGGACTTAGATAATGGTCATGAAGGGATTGTGTTAGTGAACTTCACATCATGTTGTTCAACGGTTAACGTTAAGTGTTTAAAGGTTTCATTTAAGGATAGAGATATATCAATATGAAATAGAGCAAACAACGTGTCTTTCATTCAAATTAAACATTTCATTACAAAAGAAACTACTTGATCACATGTTCTTCATTCAAATTAAACATTTCATTACAAAAGAAACTACTTGATCATATGTTCTTCACTAACTAGAATACTACCCATGTGAAACCAATCCTATGAAATTGCACTTCAAAAAATGAAAGTTGTTAAAATGCGTTGATCAAGGCTCTGCAAGCATTCCATGGGTCTTCTAGAACTCTTCTGCCTTCGCCTCCAATTTCTTCTTTATCTTATTGTGTGATCCGTGAACCAATGCTAATGCAGATTTCATTCGAACACACTTATCTTTAAGCTGAGCATGAAGAGAGGACAAAATCAATCAACATTATTAAACAGAAGGAATTTCATTTCTAAAACATAATAATGAATAAAGTAAAGCACATGTCCACTCACCACTCCAATGAGGTTTGGCTGAAACATATATTCCATCTGCATCCAATCAAGGACCCACAATGCTGATTTGTCACTGTAATTATTGCCACAAAATGAAGTGATATCAGCATCGTAGAATACCTTTTTGCGTGAAAATTGTACACATTGGATACTAACCTATTTCCACAGTTAGGGATTCCTGTTGCCTCTAATATATCCCATGTACCCATCGTCTTTAGACCCATTGGTTTGAACTGTGCGTACTCATTTGCGCTCATCATAAGCCCCAAAGTTGCAGACTATGATTTACATTCTTGTGTGAGAACTAGTGATGAGTATATTGATGATAATTGACGATGTGATATTTCAAGTAACATTACCACTTTTGATATGGATTCTCTTCTTTGTGTTTTCTGATTGATCGAGATGAAAGAGTCAAGGTGATACACAACACGATTCGTGACAGGTATGCATGCATGAGGCCTCCCCCATAACTTAGTACATTGGTTTAAGGTTCTTAACTCACACCCACACGTGTCCACTAGGCCGAAAATCGCACTTTTGAATTTCTTCACGGAACCTCTCCACATGGATTCTAATGGCTAGGAGCCATCAAAAACCAAATTTTGTAATTTTTTACTATCATTTGCTATTTTTAAATTATTTTCCCTTCATTTTACCTATTTAAATCACAGTAATTACAAAACCCTTAAAAAATCATGAAAATTCACCACGTGGGTCCTCTCACGTAACCCTTACTGCATGCAAAATTTCACATAAAAATTCAAACGACAGGTATGCATGCATGAGGCCTCCCCCATAACTTAATACATTGGTTTAAGGTTCTTAACTCACATTCACGTGTCCATTGGGCCGAAAATCGCACTTTTGAATTTCTTCACGGAAACTCTCCACATGGATTCTAATGGCTAAGAGCCATCAAATACCAAATTTCGTAATTGTTTACTATCTTTTGCTATTTTTAAATTATTTTCCCTTCATTTTACCTATTTAAATCACAGTAATTATAAAATCCCACACACCAAGATTCATGTGAAGAATACCCATGATTTTATATTATTATAAAATAAAACTTTTATGCTATTAATATATTAATGTTATACTTTTTAATAAATATTTTTTATCTTTTATTTATTAACCATGTTACCAAGCGACATGACCAAATATCATTGATGCACTTGTCTATGAAAGATCATGGGAATTGGGAAGTGAGAAGTTAGGATGATTATTTTTAGAAAATATTTTTTATTTTAATTTCTTATTTTTTAGTTTAATTATAAAAAAATGTCAATTTATTAATTTTTTTATTCTATATTTCTGAGTTTTATAAAAAAAAATAGAGAAACTAATGTAAATTTATTTTCACAGTTTCTTTAAAAAAATATTAAGGGACTGTATGGTTTAAAAAAACATTTTATTTCTATTTTTTATTTAATTATAAAAATAATTTAATAGTGTGCTATCAATATTTGCTTTACAAATATATATTGTAGACCATTTTTTTTCGTGGGATAATGGTCTTCTACATTATTCAAATATATTGGTGGTTTATAAAAGGCCACGACCAGAGTGTCTTGATAGCGTGTGCTATCAAGTATCATGCCATTGTTTTTCCCATCGTTTTTTTTTTGCTATTCTCACCTCTCATTTTTTTAAATTGTAAAATTCAAAATTGCCCTTCAGTTAATTGGCTTACGGACAAGGCTGTCCGGGAACTGTTCCCGAACAACTTTACAAATGGCTTACGGTTCGGAAACCATTCCAGGACCGTAAAAAAATAGCTTACGGACAAGGCTGTCTGGGAATGGTTCTCGGATAACCTTGTCCGTAACTTACGGGCAAGGTTGTCCGGGAACCATTCCCGGACAATTGTCTGTATATACTCCAGGACAAATGTCTGTATATACTCTTAATTAATATACTAGAAAAGGGGAGGGGGGGCGAGAAGGGGAGGCGTACGGGAAGGGGGGAAGAGGGAGATATGAATCGTCTCCCGCGTGTTCAGCCTCTCTAGCAAATGTCAACTATGGAATAGCTACGAAACAGCTAGATAATTAAAATCTGTAGCTAATCCATAGCTATTCGGTAGCTAATGTTTGCTGGAGAGGCTGGAGACGCGGGAGAGGATCCCTACATGGAAGAGGAAGGGGGAAGGGGAAGGGAGAAGGGAAACAATGGGGGGAGGGATATTTTTGGAAGAAAAAATTATGGGGTTAAGAAAAGTAATGGCTATCAATATTTGCTTTTATGTCATTATCATGCACGGAATGAGAGAAGATGCACGCCCCTGTAATACAATAAGTTCAATTTTAAATGGAACTTTATTTGCGCCCACCAAAGGAGTTTAAGCTAAATTAATTAAGTTGTTTAACCAGTGAAATCTACAAGTTTCAATTAAAATTTATAGTAACATTTTGTTCATTGTCTCTTTTTTTCCTCTGCCAAGATTCGCATTCCTGATATTGGAGTCCATGGTTTTGTAGACCATTTCTCCCGCTCAGGATCTGGAGGCGTAAATTTATCTCAATTTTCAATGTGGATGGAACTGAATAAATCTCCAAGTTCAAATTTGTAGTTTATTTTAGGAGCTTGTAACTTATAGTTTATAGTTTATTTTTTTTTTTTTTATCTCTCATATTTTAATATATTCTTTTATTTGCCTTTTTTTAAGTCTTTATGTTATTTTGTATTTATTACTTAACTTATCAGTTAGTTTTACCAAAACTTTTAATTCAATAAACTAACTTATAAGTTCGGAGCTTATAAGCTAACAACTACTAATTTTACCATAAAATATTATCCCAAAAATTTAAATTATTGGGGGAATGATACATGGTTTTATATAATATATTTGTAACATAGTACACATGAAATAATATATTTCTAAGAGTCGCTCTATTAAAATAGGTTATGATGGGTTTCCTTTAACTTGCAGAGTTCTAAGGGTCTGTTTGGTTTACGTTTTCATTTCCTGTTTTCATTTTCTGTTTTCACTCTATTTCCTGATTCTTGAAATTTTACAAAACAAAAACTGAGGAAACAGAAAATGGAAACCGGAAACGAAAATGCAAACCAAACAGGTCCAGTGTTCTAGTTCTATTTTCCCATATGTACTTTACTTGTTGCTATGGCAATCCAAATGACAATATGGAAGTATTAAAGCAAGAGTCTCAATTTGCAGAGGCAAATGATTATAGCTTTATCACCGAGCACGTGAATCAGCTGGTAAGGGGCTATTCCAACTTAACTCGTGGTCTCGAGTTCGAGCCCTGAGTATGCAGCTGTGTTAAATACTCGGAGGGAGAGTTTTGCCGCCCATAGAGGTCTTACCCGGCTCGAACAGGATTGCCTCACGTGGATGATACCTGTTGGTATTGCACAAAAAAAATGATTATAGCATTATGTCTTATTGTGAATCAATTAATTGTGCATATATTCATTGACTGAAAGCCTGTCTCCTTTTCCGTTTTTGTCATCAATCAGAACAAGGTATTCCAGTTCTTTATAAGTGGATAATCTTCTACTGATTTAAATTTGTTGCTTCAAAAGGAATCAAACTTGGACCAACACTTATTTTGACAAGGTTGGCAATCTCTAGCATTTTAAATAGATAATTTTTTTCTATTTGATATAGATATATAGTCTGATTGGTTAGGCCTTGCATTTTTCAAAACCACGGTTTTGCAGAATTGATTTTAAATCACTTTCGTCTAACGTGCTTCGTAAAATGTGTATCACTCATCTTAACCATTGATTTCTAGAATAAATTCTACTCAACTGTAGACCAAACGAACACGTTAAAAGACACTAATACCTTTTAATGACTTGGGTAACCAAGCTGCAAAGCAAACACAATGTCTTGGAGGTAGGATAATCAGATATGAGTCGCAGAAAATCGTATCTTTAATTGCAATGAATAATTCAACATCAAATGTTTTTTTTTCAGTTTCAACTCTTAAAACCAAAAATTGATAAAATGCAAAAATTGTCCAAAGTAACAAGGAATTGAGAGGGCAGAGAGCAGTAGTCACAAAAATTACAATACCATCCCAAACAAACAAAATAATTCAAAGAAAGAATTTTTTTGTTTAAAAGAATTTGTTATATTGGCTGGTGAGAGAGTCCCTTAGATTTGAGTACAAGCCATAAAGGGAGTACTGCCGCAGGTTTTCCACTTCATACCATGAATTCAGCACTGAGAGATGCTTGTCTGTACCAGAAAATGCTAGCTGAATCCCAAGACTACAATCTACTGTACCTCCTCGGCCTTTACAAGAAGATGTTTTGATCGCACAATCTTGTTTGTTGAGGCAAACAAAATTGGATTTTCCCTTGCATGAAGAACATCCGTCTCTCTTCCAGTACAAGTTCTGCAGCCTACCCTTCTGAAACTCTAACACCTAATCAAATGAAAAGTCCAAGCTATTTAGTAACAAAACCAAAAGCTCGACTCATCAATTCCATGCTTTTGATTCTTACCAGTGTAAAACTTGTCACGATATATGTGCTGTTTGCAACAAATGCAGGTGGAGAACGTGCAGCATATTTCCTTCCCGCAAATGCCACCATATACCCACCATAAGTATCCTATTTATCATGATGAAAATGAAAATTAATTCAGCTTTTATGATGACACTGCTCATATGCAATTTCTATTTTTGGGTAAATACCTCAGTCATGCAACTTTCTTTAGCTTTCTTGTGATTCTTATTTTCACTTTCAGGGGAGCTAAAGTTGCTAATTATTGTAACAAAAAAAAAAGTTGCTCTAATTCACAAGTAGTTTACAGATATGTTTGCCCTTCTTTGTTGAAGCAGAAAACATAGTATAGTAAAACATAAGGAAGCAGTTAGTTTAAGGCATCACATCACAACCCAAGTGACCATGTCCTGAGATGCTCAGTTCAATCATATTGAAGCAGTAGTTTTAAAGCACCATGACTTCTTGGAAGTTGAGGGGTATAAAACTATAGCAATATGATGGAATATACTTTTAGAAACGAGAAAAGCATTGACGGTTTGGTTCATGGTTATAAACAAATAAATATATTGACCATAGCCCCATTCAAAGTCAACCAGGGAATCTGTATAACAAACGTGTGGATTTGAATGGTATAAGTAAAACACAAGCCACTTTATTACTATCTCAAGCATGCATTATTGTTCTTTCAAATTCCTTTATACATCATATGTGCTTTTTCCAACAATAGCAGCCTCCTTCTATACTTCAGAGTTCAGATTATGCTGCCTAATTATTTGAGTTTGTGATCATTGGTTTCATGTCTTTATGATGCACATGAACAGGCCTAAGCATTAATCACATTCAACAAAATTGAGCAAAGTCACTACCCTAATAGTTGATAGTGATAAATTTACTATGTTAACTTTGATGTTATGTTCAATACTGTTTATCAGATGTACATTTTAATCATGTATTAAATAAACTAGTCATGTTAAACAGGAAGTTCTGCATATAATAGTAGCAAAAGAAGGTGCTACAAGCTTTGCTTTTGATCTCACACACAACCACAATAGTATCGATGTACATATCAAACTAAATGGAGGCAAAAGATGGAAGCAGCATATATTGAGAGTATTTTAGCCAGTGCAGATTGTATACTCAAGTTTAATAACCAATGAGGAGTGGTTTTAACAACAAAAGGATAGAAGCAACATAAATTGAGAGTATTTTAGTCATTTCAAAGTGTGCAGTCAAGTTTAATGGTAATGCTAATAAGGAGTGGTTTAACTTCAAGTTAAAGCTCACACGAGATTTTTACAAATTTAATTAGCAATACAGAGAACATTATATAATTAATCTTACTTGTACCTTGGTGTCCTTAAGATGGTTAAGTAGAAATCTTACTTCAGTTAGAAGTCAAAACTAGTGACATATTGGAAAAACAAATAAAGTGACAGCTTAGAACCACAATATCTGCATTGAACTAGATGTAAGGAATATGAGGTCATGATTGGTTGAGTAGAATGGAATGGGGTCATGTTTGATCATTGTGTCAAACTTCTTTAAGAGGTCGCGGGACAGGGAGTGTACTATTGTAAGTAGGTACCACCATAATGAAGGCTGAAGCTCCATTCCTTGGCTCTGACCTGACCTTTCACATCAAATTTTATATTGGCTTAATCCATACAAATTGTATAGACAGGGTTGATATAAGAATTTCTCTTTCACCTATTCCATCCCAACTCCCCTTTAGTCAACCTAAAATTTCCTTGATGTTGTCACTCCAGCTGGCTAATTTACTTTTTTTGCACCATTCCCAGTTGATGCATGGAAAACATGCTATACATGCACTAAATACACTCTGCTCCTTAAGGGAAAATACTTATGTACTCTTAGCTCTCAACAGTTCAGATTTAATCTAAATATTACCTAATATTTTTAAATTTAATCTCTTGACAAGAATGGTTTATGTTGTGCCATGTGTTATGTTTTTTAGTAGATTGGTTCAGTACACTCAGAGAACACAACAATTTCTCTTCCATGTGCTATAAATAGTCATAATCATTTAAGACATTTTTTAACAGAAATTAAGACATTCAACCACCTCGAGAGCTATGCCTTTCACTCTCAAACTCTCATACTGCTTAATTTCTTGCCAAAATGGACATATAAATTAGAGGTGGCTCCTCTAAATACTACCCAGATTTGTGTTGAGTTCAACATCATGAGGGTCTTTCTGTTTCAGCACATAATCCTAGCTTCTAGAATACAACATCAATGGAACCCACATGAAAGCATGAATCATATATAGCGGTCAGAAAACAATTGCTAGGGCATCTAGAGGAACGACAATAACCCTGACAAGTGGCCATGTTATTATCAAATATAGAAGTACCCAAGTTCCCAACCAATGAAAAGAAGCCACAATCGCACTCTACAGTGCAAACAGGATACCCACATATAAATATAATCAACATGTCGCCTCAAAGTTCCAAACTTTTCAGCACAATGGAGTCAAACATCCATGTCACAGACCCAAACAAAAAAAACATATGGATAATGCTATTTTCAATCAGCCAAGAGCAAAGAAAAGGGTCAAAGAATTAGGTACACAGAAGGTGAGAAAATGAGAGATAACAAGGTACTTACTGGGAAGAAACTAGAGGTATTGATGGTAAGGAGAGAGATCTCATCAACTTTGGGACGGAAGAGTGCTAGTTGTGAGTTGGAAGAAGGGAGAGAGAGGCGGCGATCACAGGGAGAAAGCTGAAGGGACTGGTTGTAGAAGAATGAGTCTTTGGAACTGAAAGCAATGCCAAAAGTGAAACCGTCGGATCTCTGAATCTTGGCATCAGCACAAGGCTGGTACACCCTATTGGTGTTGGAAGCAGCCTCAACAAAAGCAACTATAGACAGTGTCAGCACCATTGGCATCAACCAAGATGCCATTTTTAGTGTCAATGTTGAATTGCAGTTGTCGCTGATGAAGACGATGGTATGTGGTAGGAGACGCTGCCAATCTTTGTCTATTCCTTCTAGGAGAGGGTTATAATTACACCAGAGTAACACCAAATATTACAACCGCTAATAATTACAAATCGAATATGTTTTTTAGTAATCCAACCGTTGAATTATGTTTGTTCATCATCAATATTATATGTGCCAAATTTCGTAAAATTTTGACACTAATAACTTGATAATCAAATGGTTGGATTTTTTATATATTTTAAATGTATATATAACGTTAATCTTGAGACATCTCAATAACATATCAAATAATTTCGGATTAATGTAAAATTTGATATGTATGATCTATATGATAGTAACTTTCAATCCAACGGTGGATTATTTAATACAATGATCCGTTAAAAAAATATTCAGCGGTGTACCATTGGTGTAACTTACACCAGTGTAAGTTACACCAAGTATTACACCGTTAATAACTACAAATCAAATATGTTTTTTAGTAATCCAACCGTTGAATTATGTTTGTTCATCATCATGATTATATGTGCCAAATTTCGTAAAATTTTGACACTAATAACTTGGTAATCAAATGGTTGGATTTTTCATATATTTCAAATGTATATATAACGTTAATCTTGAGACATCTCAATGACATATCAAATAATTTCGGATTAATATAAAATTTTATATGTATGATCTATATGATAGTAACTTTCAATCCAACGGTAGATTATTTAATACAATGATCCGTTAAAAAATTATTCAGCGGTGTAACACTTGGTGTAACTTACACTGGTGTAATTATAACCCTCCTCTATATATATATATATATTAACGAAATATAAATAAAAATTCTTGATATATATTTTTTTGTCAATCATAATATAGATTGATAAGACCTGTTATAAAAAAAGTGATGTTGGGATTAAGAGATAAGGTAAGGATTTACTCATGATAATATGTTCATATAGTGGTTTTCTAATATCATTATTTTTACATCTATCTTTAATATTTTATGGAAAAAAAAAGAAAAACAAGGAACTCAAACTTCAATTTCTTTCGGTCTTTTTTACCATAAAAGAAATGAAGCGGTTTAGTGTAAAAAATAATGAAGTAAAAGCAAATATTTATCATATTTAAATTCTCATGTGTAGCTCTAAAATTGTACTTTTAGATCCGTTTGGTGGACAAAATATGATATGATAGGTTAGGCGAGTTGGGTAACAACGGGATAAGATAAGAATATGATAAACTCTTATCATATCCCATGTTTGATGCACACTAGGATAAGAGGCGGATAACATTATTTTATCTTATCATACGTTTAAAATGGACAGATGATGATAGGATAAGATATAAAAAATATTGATATGACAAAATTACCCTTATTATAAAATTTAATTTAATTTTTCAATAAGCATACATGAATAAAAAATTATTTATTTATAAAAAATTAAATTTAATAAAAAAGAATGGAATTATTAAAAATATCAAAATTATTATAAAAAGAGGAGAGAAAGGGGAGAAAGAAGAACAAGAGAGAGAGGAGATAGGGGAAGGGGGAGGGGGAGAGAGGGAGGGGAGAGCAAGAGGAAGAGGGGGGAGAGAGATGGGGTAAAGAGAGAGGAGAACAAGAGAGAGAGGGAAGAAAGATAGAGGAGAGAGGGAGAGGAAGAGAGAGGAGGGGGAGGAGAGAGAGGGGAACAAAAGAGAGAGGAGGGAGGGAGAGGAGAGGGAGGGAGGGAGGGGAGAGAGAAAGAGAAGACAGATGGGGAAGAAAATTTTTTATCCTATCCTATCCTATCACTCCCTAACTTGGCTCCCCCCTTAGGATAAAAGTTACACTAGGAGGAAATGATAGGATAAACCACATGATAAAGTTATCATATCACATTAGTGCAACAAACACATGATAACTTTATCATATCCTATCACTTATCATGTGTTTGTTGCACTAATGTGATATGATAACTTTATCATGTGGTTTATCCTATCGTTTCCTCCTAATGTAACTTTTATCCTAAGGGGGGAGCCAGGTTAGGGAGTGATATGATAGGATAAAAAATTTCTTCCTCATTTGTCATCTCTTTCTCTCTCCCATCCCTCTCTCTCCCTCCTCTCTCTTTGTTCCCCTCTCTCCCCTCTCTCTCCACTCCATCTCTCTCCTCCCCCTCCTCTCTCTTCTTGTGCACATGATAAGTGATAGGACAAGATAAATGATCATAGCATGTCTCTTATGTTGTGCACTCAACAGTTAGTTTAAAAAATAAAGAGATGAATTTGAGTGAAGATAACAATTTCATCACCGCTCCCCCACCCTCACCCCATGTCCACCTCCCGTAACCCCCCACCAACACTCATTACACCCTTTTTTTCTGGAAATTAATTTTTAGAAGAAAAAACACTTCCAAAATAAAAAATTGAGAATGAAAATTTTCGTCTCGAAACTCATTAAAGATGAACAGGCTTATGCCTTTAAAAATTGTCACTTATTTGAGAAAGTTTTTATGAAGTTTTTCCAGAAATGAATTATAAAGTTTGAGTTTTTAAAGACTGAAACAATTTTAGAGAAAGAATTTGAAGGCATATTTATTTTTGTCTCTAAAAACTAAAACTTTATAAAAAAATTCACCTCTAAAAATTAATTTCGGTTATTTGGTAGTTACCTAGAAATGAATTACATTACATTTATAATAATGTACTCATTACATTTATGTGAAGTCTATAAATCTGTTTAAGTAATTAAACATGATTATAAGACTTAACATCCGTTAGTTTTAATGATTAACAAATAAGATTATATAAAGAACAAATAAAATTATATAAAGAACCAATTAGATTATATAAACAGGTTCTACTGAGAAAGGTATTGGTTTGTTAATTATGTTTCAGGATGAAATACTCTTTAGAAGAAGAAGACTTTGTGAACAGAATCAGAATCAGAAGATCAGAATCAGAAGAACAAGAGTGCAGAATCTGAAGAAGATTAATCCTTAACAGAGTTGAAGCAACTGAAGAATAGAAGTGAAGACTTGAAGACTGACTGAAGAAGTGAAGACTTGAAAACTATCTGAAGAATCGAAGATTAGAAGACTATCTGAAGAAGTGAAGATTAGAAGACTATCTGAAGAACTGAAGGCAAAAGATAGGAAGAAGTACATATTCAAAAATACGTTTGTCTGAAGAACAACAATGAACTGAAGAAACGAAAAAGAAGAGATACAAGAAGAAGAAGATACAAAGAAGAATGAAGCTACAATTCTATTATCATAAGGAAGAAGGCGTCTGAAGTTTCAACCAGTATGAAGAATTAAAGTTGTCTGAAGGACGCAACCCGTCTGAAAGACTTGAGCTGTCTGAAGTCATCAACCTGCCTTAAGTGTTGAAGACGTCTGAAGAGCCAAGCCCGTCTGAAGACTCGAACCCGTATGAAGACTGGAACCCGTCTGAAGGTTGGAAGCTGTCTGAAGCTTTAGTAATGACGTGGCATCTTTGCTGAAACCTTGCGTGAAGACTTTTCTAAGTCTCTGATGCTCGTACGTTTTGAAACACATTTGTGGCAACAATCACAGAGACCTTTCCCGGTGCATTTGAACTTCATACACCACTGAGGAAATCTCTGCAACGCAGCATTCGCAGCAACAACAGTAGCAGCTTTACAGTAGCACCAACGTTGTACTATGTCAGAACTCTCAAGAAGCGTGTCTCACAACGGATTAAAAGAAGACTATTTGCTATCTCTAAACGATAGCATCTCAACGAGATATTTCTTCATTTGTGCAATCTGGAACAAAGCAGAAAAAAAGCTCAGAAGACTAAGCAAAAGCAACAAGGAAGATGTTTGAATAAAATATATTCAATTCAACATCTTTATCTAAATATCAAAAGAGGAATCTGCAAACAACGACTATTGATCAAGACATCTCATTCAAAGAAGTAATGGTGTCAGGAGCAAATGAAAAAGGAGTATATGCAGAATAAGCAAAAAGGGCAAATTCAACGGATACATACTCTCAAGAAAATCAGAGGAACTCTGAAGAAAGCAGATGCAAGCTGGATAAAGCAGATACAAGCAGATGCAAGCTGGATAAAGCAGATGCAAGCAGATGCAAGCAGATGCAAGATAATGCAAGCTGGAGCAAGCAGATGCAAGCTGGATAAAACAGATGCAAGAAAGCAGAAGAATTCAAGAGAGAGAATACACATAATCATCACATCTCTCAAAATAGAGCTCATCAACAGAAGTGTCAGAACGGGGGTATTCTGAACACTCAATATGCTTAAGGAGAAGCAACCGTTTGAGAAGTTATTACACAACGACTATATGAGCCACATCATCAGAAGCTCAACGGTATTATGAATTATCTTCAACGGCTATATTCAAGAAGAACATATAAATAGCCTCAAGAAAGAAGTTGAAGATGTTGTTGTTGTTGTTGGAAACAACCATGCAGCTGCTGTTGCAACCAAGATAGATCAATCGGGATTGCTTTTCAAGAAGGTTCTTGAAATCAATCAGGATGAAAAATTGTTAACCAGGCTGAGTGTCTTACAGTTAACAAGAGTTGACTCGAGCTAAAATACATCATGAAAATGTCAACAACGATTGATCAGAGAGTGAATTCTCAATCGGGCTACTGATCAGCTGGCCAGTTAGTTAGATTGTACAGTTGGTCTGTTGATCAAGTAAGTTGATTGTCAGGAAGGCAATCATGTTGTACAAATGACTATCAAACCGGGTACGGTTTGAAGCTTTGAAGATACTTTGGTATTCCAATGATACGGGTGAGAATGTAGCCAATGGAATCCAATGGTTGGAGAATAAGGCTGAGCTTAATCTCACATTCTTAGTTAGCCTACTCTCAGAGGATGTATTCCTCATAGAAAAGACAGGGATTGTACTTAAATTCAAACACTTGTATCACTGTCTATCCTTGTATTTAGTTTGTAATGATTGTATTCTGAGTAGTACTCAGTAATCACTATGTACAAGAAGAATTTGAGTTGAGAGGTTCTAGCGAACATCTAGCTTAGACTGAGTAGTAATACTCAACACTTAGTTAAGTGTCTGAGAGCCTGGAGAGGCTTGGTGGAAGAAAGAATACTCATGGTAGAGCCTGGAGAGGCTTGGTGGAAGAAAGAATACTTGTGGTAGAGCCTGGAGAGGCTTGATAGAAAAGAATACTTGTTGTGTTGGCTTGGAGAGGTTAACATGTGTATCTGTGGTTTCAGATAGTGTGACATATATGTGGCTGCAAGGGTCTGGGGGATTCGGAGTGGCACATATGTGTTGTTGTTATTAAAAAGCTAGTGGTGGTTTGCCACTAGGACTGGATGTAGCTCACAGGGTTTGTGGGTGAACCAGGATAAATTTTGTGTCTAAGTCTTCTTTCCCTTAATCTCTTTTACTTATAGTTTTCATATTTACGTTGGGGATTGAAAAGTATTTTTCATAATAATCTTAACACAACGATTTCAATAAAACAAGTTTTCAGTCAAACATAACTTTAAAACGTCTCTAGTGTAGGTTGAAGTATTATAGAAGAATATATTCAGAGGGTTGTCTGAAATACCTGTCTGAAGTGAGCCCAACAGGAACTCAGTTCAGACACATGATATAGATGGTCTCTGATCATCTAAAGTATTTCAGAAACAGTTCTGAAGGTACTCTTAGTAATATTCTTCAGAAGACACTAAGAGAAGTTTGTTTAAAATCAAAATCTTAAGTGTAAGAGAAAGTTTTTAATCTAAATCTTTCATATATTCCGCATGTTCTTAAAATAACTCTGATCTTAAGATTGGCTTTGTATAATGATTACTTAGCGTGATTGTTTATTTTAAAGATTTCCAAAATTGTCTTAAAATGTCTAAAACACTATTCAACCCCCCCTTCTAGTGTTGCCTGTGGTTCTAACAATTTAGAACTAAAACTTTACAATGTACAAATTACATTTACCATGTACAATGCTTATCTACGTTAATGAAGATACACAATGTACCAAAAGAGATTTATTATACAAAAGTTGCATTTTTAAATCTTACTCATATACAACTCAATAGTTTGGACGAATTTTGCTACAAAAAAAGTTGATGCAGAATCCCGTTAAATACACCTCAACCATGGTAACTAAAGTTAAATTTGTGCTCTGTTGGAAGAAAACAATTAGTTGTTGCACATAATACATCTAAACCATGAATTTCAATTAGCATTCTTGTTTAAAAAAGTAAGATAATGACATTTATATCAAAGAAGAAACAAATAACTCATTATTGAAGATTCACATTGTCTAATTGGATTGATTGTGTCTCAAGACTATTTACTGGTGCAAAGCAACTCCAGTGATGCAAACTTTATAATTCAACTAACAAGACTTTAAATTTGTTCTAAGTTTAAGCCATAAGTGATTGTCCACATTTGCAAACTTCATTTATATTCAAACCATATTAAAACTACTTGCTTTTAACTACTTGCTTTATTGTATGACATTTGGGGGTGATGGGTTTCTGGCAAGCGAACCAAAAATCCAGTAGTATAATAGTAAGAAGAGTATCGTATCCACAGGGAACGGTCAATTTATGTAGACTGTGATCTAATTATCAAGGAGAAACAATGGTTTGATAATATTGTTGCGGAATTGTAAATAATAGATTAAATATCAATGGAATTAGAAAGGAAAAGTTAGAGACACTTTACTTGGATTAAGATTGAACTTCATCTCATCACACCCCTCATGTATGTCGAGACTACCTACTATTTATAGGCTTTGAACTATAACGTTGTAGACAAACTATATAGCTTATGACCCCGAGTTACCAGGCGCCACTCACACTCAAAGGTAATCCATGCGGGCTCTCCCAGGCGACAGACTTACCCTCGGCTTATTTTGCTCGCTTTTATTCCGTTTGTAAAGGACTAATTGAAATACGAGGCCTACCAAATGAAATATACCTTCGCTAGAGTACTGTCACTACCCATCACTCATTAGATACATACACCTCTCGCTTCCTGGATTGACAATCAACTAACCCTTTGCTACCGGTTTATCAATACCAAGCCTATCCTTTAGATGCCCTTCGTTAGGATACTCACACTACCCATCAACATTAGCAACAACCATGTGTCGGTTCACTGGTTAACCGAGTATTCTCATTCACTCAGAGGTTGAGTTTCCTATGTCTAGGCTCCCCCAAACTCAATCCTAGTCGTAACGTTAATTAAAAACTAGCTTATAACTCCGGCGCAAGCGTGAAAGTTAGGAATAAGCACAGAACGAGATTATCAGCATTATAATTAGGGAACTGCATAAATAAAATAGATAGAGTTCAACATACACTTGGGAATGGAATTGATTACATTCAATCCTAATGGAGAGTTAACTACACGAGGTAGCCATACAAACCACCGAAGATGCTGTCACCATCTTCAATCCTTGTGAAGCGCTCCTCCTCTCCTACTCTAAACTTAGCTTTGGTGCATTATCACTGAAATAAGACTGAATTACAATAATCGTGCACACTGGATTTGGCACAAGAGGTTCCTATTTATAGACTAAGGAAAGACAAAGCAATTTGGGGAGAAATCTATCTAAAAACGGACACAGGGAGCAAATCAGCGTGACCTGCGCTACAGCGCAGGATAGAGCGCAACTTCCAGAGAGTCTGCGCTATAGCGCAGGTGAAGCGCAGGTAGCGTCATGCAGCTCCAACTTTCTCTTTTTAATCTTGATCTCTCCCCGAGACTGGTTTTGGCAGATTTGTCTTTCCTTGTTTCCCTTTTCTTGATAAAATCATTGCATTTATTGAGCAATCTTTGATTTATTTGGGAAGCTTGTCTGTAGAATCCTTGATTGATTGGCAGTGATCTCCTCATTAATTGCATTATATTTTCTTCAAATCTTCATTAAATGTCTTCAATCAATCTCAAATCTTGCAGATATCTCCCTCATTTAATGTTATCTATCCTTTAAATCAAATCTTTGCAATATCCTGCAAAAATCAGCAATATTTCTATCAAAATAGCATCAAATTCAAATCTCGGATTAATAAATATAATTTCTCTAATATTTAATAAAAAGGGATTAAACTGGGGCAAAATTACCATTTTATTCTTGATAAGTGAACTAAAAAGTGCTCTAATTTATCAACTAATTTTCACTTATCAGGGGGCAAAATGACACCGCACAAGAGTTGACTGTACGGTGGAGCTCTACTAGAAAGACTCAATCTGTATGGAAATGGGAAATCAAAAACTTTTTGACCTACATACTTTTTTACGTTTTAATTATGTAATTAAATAAGCACACTTGACATTAAAGTATAATAGCTTGTCTAAAAAAATGAAATTGTATTTGAAATTTCTTATTATCAAATAGTTATGAAATTCCTAGGCCATTGGTTCAGAATTTGTTTTGGTATTGTTTTTTTTTCTCTTGATAAGGTTGCTTGTATAATTCATGTTGCGCAAATAAGCTCCATATAAATATGCTTTTGATACACTCTTTCAAGAAAGACACTATTTAAAGGATACACTATGCTTAATATATGACTTTACATTCTTTGAGATTGCAAAACCTATTTTAAAACTAAATAACAATAAAACTCAATTAGTTGAGTAAAAATTTGGTTCAAAACCAATTTTTCCCTTAACTTATAAAGTTTTTATTACCAATGACACGAGTCATTACTAACTAGGATTAAAATTTAGCTTTATTGCATAAAGTTGCATTTTTAAAACTTGTTCGGGTACAAGTCAATAGTTTGAACTTAATTTTGCTGAAAAAATTAATTATTACATAGTTTTAAATTAACATATACCATGGTAACTAAATGTTAATTTGTGCTATGTTGGATGAAAACAATTAGTTCTTGTACATAATACATATAAACCATGAAGATCAATTAGCATTACTATTTGTACAAATGAAACAACAAATAACTCATTATTGAAGATTTATAATACTTAATTGGATTAGTTATGTCTTAAGACCGTCTAATGATGCAAAGTTACGACCCATGATACAAACTTTATAATTCAACTAGACAAAACTTTGTTCTAATTCAAGCCACAAACAAGAGACTGTCCACTGATGCAAACTTCATTTATATTCAACCCAGCACTAGAACTACTTGATTTGTTGTATGACATTTGGGGGCAAAATGACACCACAAAATAGTTGACTTTAGGGTGGAGCTTTGCTAGAAAGACTAACAATCTGCATGGAAAGTGGAATTGAAGAATTTTCAACCAGCATACATTTTTATGTTTTGATTATGGAATTAAATAAGCACACTTAACATTAAGGAGTAATAGCTTGTTCAAAAAAAGTGAAATGGTATTTGAAATTGCTCAATATCAAATAGTTAGGTGCTTAACCATTTTCTGCATAATTTAGAAATTCCAAGGCCATCAATTCAGAATTTATTCTGGTATTGTAATTTTTCTCTTAACAGGGTAGCTTTGTATACTTCTTTTTACTGCGTAAATAAATTTCATATAATAATGTTTTTGAAATACTTGATGTTTCAAGACATGACACAATTCTAAGGATGTACTATGCTTAAATTTTGACTTTAAATTCCTTATATTACAGAACATATTTTAAAACTCAATTAGTTGTATAAAAATTTGATTCCAAAAACCAATTTTTCCTTTAACATATAAAGCAATTAGGGAAAAATATGTTTTTCGTCCCTATAGTTTCGGTCAACTTGGGTTTTCGTCCCTATATTTTAAATCCTTGGTTTTTTGTCCCTGTACTTTCGAAACCCCTAAACATTAGTCCCTGCCGTTAGTTTGGACCGTTAAACCTGTGACGTGTCAATTACCTAGCATGCCACGTGTACTTAAATGTAACAGCCAAATACGAATTCATTTAGAAATAAATGAATTTGTTTGTTAGTTCCCCAAGTGCACCTTCATTTGCACACCAAGCACCAAGGTGGTTCAACAGATTGGAGAAGACATTCTTTTTGCCTTGGCTCTATCAAAGCTTGTGGGGGAAGGAGAAGAGGAAGAGGCATGGTAGACATGAGTCAAGTACTCATTCTAGTTTAGGATAGTTTCCTTTCTAATGTATGAAGTACTTAGAATAGTTTCCTTTCTAATTTGTATTTCCAATGTATTCGAACTTATGTAATTCGAATTGGAATCATGAATAAAAGAACTATCTTTTACTTTTCTGAATACTGTAAATACCATATTCTCGAATTCACCTTTGCCTTCTTTTCGAATTCCTAGAGTTTTCTTTGTATTAACTTTAACCAAGAACTTTCTAAGTTATAAACTCATTATCATAATTCGAAAAAGGTAATATTTAACCTCTTCTGTGAATTCGAAAAATACGAAGCACTTACAACTTGTGGAATTCGAAATATCCAAGATTCGAATCCCAACAGTCGTTAAAAGAAGGGCGTGCCCAGAAACGCTCTGACGGAAGTCAATAGAGGGCGCTTAAAAAAACACGAAATCGCCCTCAGCATAGTGTCTGTTTGGGAGGGCGTTTCCTTGGAGCGCCCTGGTTTTACACAACAAGGGCGCTTCCTTGGAGCGCCCTCCTTATGCACAGGACGTGCTTAGGGAGGGCGCTCCAAGGAAGCGCCCTTGTTGTGTGAAACCAGGGCGCTCCAAGGAAGCGCCCTCCTATTATTTATTTTTTAATAATTTTTTGCATTTTAAATGAATCTGGGAACACATTAATCGATTACAATAGTACAATAATCGATTACCGGAGAGTTTTCTCATGATACATGAAATCTGGACACCGTATAATCGATTACAATAGTTTATGTAATCGATTACCAGAGTTTGGCAGAGTTTTCTCTGTTCATACAAGTTTTCACAATTTATCAAACACCTGTAAAACTCCATACCAGCAGCCAGAATACATCCTTGAAACTAATGTCAAAACTTTTGCATAGAATATGCTTAACAACATCCTAAACCATGACTTATAAGTTCATTAACTTTAGTCATCTAACCTATAAAAATTTTGGCAGAGTTTCCTTTGTTTATTCAACATTTCCCAATGAGAGTTATTAAACACCTGTAAAACTCCATACCAGCAGCCAAAATTTATCATTCAGAGGGTTATAATCAGCTCGGAGTATAACATCAAAGTTAGGGGTGTTCATTGGTTCGGATCGATCCGATGAACCCGACGAACCAAACCGAACCATTCAAATTGGTTCGGATTCTTTTTTCTCATTTGGGTCCGAACCGAACCGAACCAATTAGAACCGAGGACTATTGGTTCGGGTAACGGGTTGGGAAATCCAAACCTGTTACCCGAACCAAACCAAACCAAACCCATATATATATATAAAAAAACGCATTTTTTTGAGTTAGTGTTTATGATTTTCATGATATCAAGATATTTGAGGACTAATTTTCCTATGATCTTTAATTAGTAATTTGGTCAATGTGTTAATGTGTTATGCACTTATGCTGGTTTGTAATTTTCATGTTTGAATAATATTAGTAATTTGGTTATGTTACCACTGATACTTGGTTGAAACTTGAATAATGGTCGGTGCAAATTTGAAGCAACAAAACAGTCTTGTGCCTTTTTATATCAGGTTATATGTATTATTTTAGGAAAAATCATGCATTTTTTCTTTTTTCTCGAACTGGTAAAAAAATGGCATTTTCTTAGTTTCTGATCCGATTGAACCGAACCGAACCAACCCGTATTTAATTGGTTCGGTTTGGTTCGGGTCAATGCAGAAAAAATAATGAAATCCGAACCAAACCGAACCAAACACTTTTGTTTGGTTCGGATTCGTTTTTCCTCTGAAACCAAACCAAACCGACCCGTGAACACCCCTAATCAAAGTATACAAAATTTACAGAACTTATCATTAATAAACAACTTTGTACAGCATTTTCAAAGTACAAGTACACGTGTTTACTCACCATCAACAAGTACAAAACAATCACATACAAGTGGTTATTACATGTTTTGCCCATTCTTCTCTAACCTCATCAAGTTGCTCCGTAGTGCAAGTCGAGCATCGGTTTTGAGGAAAGTACTATAAAACCCAAAAATTGATTTCATTAAAAGAAGTTCTAAATGAGGAGAAAAATACTTGTTACAACGATTCCAAATTACCTCTTTTGGTATAGTGAGTGCATTTTGATTGATTATCTCCTTCATGAAACGCATAACAAAAAGCCCGCAATCATTGTTGTTTGTTTGCCGTGGACACTACAAAAATAATTTATAATCAAATCAACTTACGTAATGATAAGTTACGAAAGAACACAAGAGTTCGCGCAACATTACCTGTATGCGGTACCAAATGGGATCAGGTATAATCCTATTCTTTGCATTTGGAAAACCGCTTAGCGTTCGATATTCATAAAAAGATCTAAACCAATAAAACAAATAATGTGTATGAGAACTCTAATTAAACAATGTAAGTGTGATTGTATAATGTTACTTAACATAGAATACTTACTTCTTAATCATAGTCTTCATCGGTTCGTAATGTGTAGGGTTTTTGCGCAAGGAGTAAAAAAAGTAAACCTTGCCAAAATCAGTTAAACTCAAGGCCATAAGAACCCAGTGTCGCCTACAATCATATTGTCAGATGTGCCAAACATATATTTTTTTATAATTAGTTATATTGAGAAATAAACATATACTTCACATACCCGTAATGATTGTACGGAACCAGTTACAACTTATCTTGCCCCGTTTGTTATACAACATCCTACCCACAACTTTGTCATGCTCAGTTGTTGCAACAAAAGCTGTGGTCAGTTGTGGAGATATGAAAACATATCTATCCGTGCGGCCAAATGAAACTAATATCTCCTTATACAAGTAACTATGCAATACAAAATTTGGATATTGTAAACTAATTTTACAATCTTATCATTAAATGAGAATGACATACTATGAATTTTTAGAATTTAAAATACCTGAAGTAGATGTCTATGACAGTGTCATCTAACCAATCACGATACAACACAGAATGAAGACAATTTGCATCAATCCATGTATTTACTTCATTTTCTTGAACAATATCCACAACTATGTTGCAATTAATGGTATAACCACTTTCTTGCATCTTTACAGAATAAAACATATCGAGTAATTGCAAGTTTGTGGAGGGAGAATTGGTGGGTTTTGAGGTGACGACCTGTGGAGTAGTTCCTCTAATTGGAGACTTATGTATAGGTGATTCATTTGAATAATGTGTCTCCATATGTGCTGCTGCTGCGGAAGTCTGGGGAGTCTAAAAATTCAACACATTGAAGGATTAGTATTTGAAATTGAACTTATATAAATGAACTTTTTACACATAAAACTATACATGTACCAATGCATCCAATCCAATATAAGTACATGGCCAAGCCACGAAACACCCTAATGCATCCCCAACAGTACTCGATTCCCCAAAACGATATGGGCATAGAAGCGTAGCATGTGGTTCAATAGCAATTTGAACCATGACCTTCAATTGGTTGGAGGGAAGTGGGCAATTGTGTAACATCTGGCTTGGGAAATTGTGTGCTTGCCCCTTACCAACCACTCGTAAGACAGTGTCTCGCAAATACAATATACATTGAAATAAACCCTAAACAATTGAGATAAGTAAATATGTTTATGGATAAATAGTGTGTAAAAAACAAAATTCTTAACAAAATTCTTAACAAAGATAGAAACAATTAATTACCTCAGGAAAGGCAGGTCTGGGAGAAGTATTAGAATCTCTCATGCTACGTTCTCTGGTAACTTCTTCAAGCTTTCTTGTAGTATTATCAAGTTTTTCTTGCATCTGTTTCCAACCAGTTTTCATTTCCCTCCATTCCTCTAACATATGATCATGTTTCTCTTTATTTACTACATCTTCTTTGGGTTTAGGCGAAGCTTTGAAATATTGTCCAGGATATACACCAAACCCCATAGCCCGAAAACGTCCCCTATACACATCTTTCTTAAGAACCGTGTCAAGGACGTGTTTCTCATCAGAGTTACCAGACTCATCAGCTTGAGATAATATTTCATCCTAATAACAGAATTGCAAAATATAAAGTCAATGATATAAAAATAACCCTAAATTTAACACACAATAACATTAAATATTTACTTACACATTGTGTGAAGACCTCTTCGACTCTTTCATTATTGGCATTCTTTTTCTTGTTAATCTGAGCGGCTTTCCACAACGTATGTCACGAAACTTCACCGTTCTCATCACCCGCTTCTTTTAACTGTATAGAATAAGTTACCCACTATCAGTACTAACAAAAAACACTATTTTGGTATTTTATGTTAATGACAATAATCACCAATTGTTGTTCAAGTCGAGCATAACCCAAGCGTGAACCTCTATATGGGTATTCGGGATTTGAGGCTCTAGCCTTGTTTTTCTCACTTATTTCCTGCAATGAGTTATATAAGTATTAAACATATTCTTTAACAAAAATAGAATTAAAAAACATGGAGCATATGGTTGATTATAGTACCTTGAAATATTTATGTGTTCGTTGGGCAACAAAGAAATCCCATTGCTCTTGTGATATTACACCCTCATATCTCTTAGGAGGATGCAGGATTACTTCACGGTTCTCATCAAAAACATGTTGGGTGGATAATATTGACCTGAAAGCTCTATGTCTTTTACCAGCCAACATGAGTACATATCTCTTATGGCAATCATCAATTTCAAAAGTGGACTACATAGAAAACAAAACAAAATACCACCGTATTACTTTAGGTGTCCTTAATTATCTTAAAATATAAAGAGGGGACATAGTAGGTACCTTTATATCCTCCCATATCATATTCTTATAATCCTTCATTTCTTCATTTTTCCATTGTCTAATGGTAATTGGTACCTTTTGACGAACAAGAGCATCAATGTAACTACTCAATGTAGTGCCACTGGGTTTAATAGGTTGACCCCTGGCATTCCATGCAACCTAAACAAAAGGACAAACTATATAGTTACATAATTCAACTTAATAAACATAATTTGATGTAAACATACAATTGGTTACCTATATTTTGTTTCCCTTATTCCTCTCTTTGATGACATGGGCCATAGTTGTCGCCCCACGTCTGTGTTGGTCATCCATGTTTTCACCATTATCATTGTCTGATCCTTACATGATATCTGCATGAGAAACATAAGACATTAATTAGTATAATCTTTTATTAGTATACAAGACAAAAGAAATAGTTATTTAAATAAGTCAAAACATACATGGCTCATCTTTTTTCTTTTTTTAGTTAGTTTGACACTAGTGGGTCCCTTTCTAAGACGAATTGATGGGTTAATCCAAATACCCTCATTATGGTCCGCTCTTAGGTACAACCCATCATCTGTTATGGAGTCACCCTGTAATAATTGTGATGTCGTAACAAAAGGATCATCTTCAACATCCTCATCTTGATTATCATCCACATTTGGGTTGTGTTTGTGGTGAAAAATTCAGATTCGAAAAGAATGAATTTTAAAACTTTGATTCTACGAGCAATCTGGGGATTAGAATCAAATCCTCTTACGGGACTCTTTTAAAAAAGTAGGTTCATGGTGTTTAGATTTTCAAAAGTTAAATTTTCTGGAAAATTTGGTTGATTGGTACAGAATTTCACCAAATCAATTGTTATGGTTTTTTAAAATCCAGAAGTGATAAGTTTTTCAAAGATTGATTCAGAATTCTATCAAACTTATCTTTCAAACAAGAATAAAATTTACTTGATCCAGAATTTTATCAAGTTTCAAGATATTTGTAATTTTTTAAAGAAGTCAATGAAAGTCTCAAATAAATGTAAAGCAAAGAAGAATTGCAGAAAGTAAATTGCAGAATGTAAACAAAGAAAAGAAAACGAATTGTAAGAACAATATGCATTAAGATAAAAATGGATGGGTTCATCACATACTTGCTTCCCTTTGTAACCTGTTTCGTCGCAGTGTGATCGGACTTGTAAGGTGTTTAAGAGAGTATGAGTATGAGTGATTTGCCAACCCTTATTACATTGTAGGTTCTACTATTTATAGATTCCTAATCCTAACGGCTAACTAATGCATGTTTGACACATCAGCAAACCTATGTGTTGGCAGCGTAGATGCTTGCCACATTTTCTGCTATCCAGAAAACTGATTACAATTTTCAAAATAAACCACTAATTGATTGACACCTGTCTTTATCTTGTATAACTTCCATTAACTGTTGTCTTGGTGTCTTCTGTCTTCTCGAAATCTTATCTTCTAATTTCTCGAAGTCTTGTCTTCTGATTTCCTCGAAATCTTCTATCTGTTTCCTCGAAATCTTGCTCTCTGATTTCTCGAAATCATTTCTCTATTTTCTCGAACTCTTGCTTTCTGATTTCTTCTTCATGAATTCGAGAAAATCTCTCCTCTTCAGACTTAGTCTTTTCTTGTCATTTAAAGTCAATAAGTCTTTATTCATTTTCAAAACCTGATTATACTTTCTTCAGTACCATGTGCCAAATTCTATTTAACCATTCAAAAGTCATGAAGACCACCAGCCACCGTCCTTTCAATTTGCATATGTGACTTTTCTCATTGGACGTTAGCAATGGCACATTAATTGGCTTTTACTCTTTTTACTCCTATAAATAGGAGTGCCTTTACACAATCCTTTCATAATTCTTCATTCTTTTCTTCTTTCTTTTCTAAATTTTCTAAAGAATCTCTTCAAAGAATATGAAGAAGTTAATCCCTTTGGCTATTGCGTACAATCTAATCTGGAATGATTTCAATTTCGATGAGATTGACGAAATAGCCAAAGCTATTAGGTTTTCTAACCTTTCTTTTCGAAAAGTTTTCTTTGGGTTGTACGTAATAGCCAAATATAGGTTCATTTACATAATAAATGAATCTATTTATTAGTCCCCATACTGACCTTGATTTCTTCCCCATGTCGAAGGTGGTTCAACAGATGGAAGGAAGAATTCTTCTTTGTGTTGGCTCTATTAAAGCTTGTGGAGAAGGAAGAAGAGAAAGAGGCATGGAAGACACGAGTCAAAGACTCATTTTAGTTTAGGACAGTTTCCTTTCTAATGTTTTAGGGACTTAGGATAGTTTTCTTTCTAAATGTATCTCCATTGTATTCGAACCACATGTAATTCGAATTTGGATTATGAATGAAAGAATTGCCCTTTACCTTTTGGAATACCTCTTATATACTTTTCCTTGAATATTCGAGTTCACAATTACCTTCTTTCTCAAATTTCTAAAGTCTTTGTATTAACTTTACCTCAAATATTCTCTAAGTCATTAGACTTATTACCAAAATTCGAAATAAGGTAATATTAACCTTCTTCTGTAAATTCGAATGACATCATATTGTTATCACTTTAGGAATTCGAAATAATTGAAAATCAAATCCCAACAGGTTGTCATTGAATTTGTTACTTAACATCTCTATGGAGCAATTCACGTCTGCGGGATCAATAACATAGAAAACGTGCTGAGCTTGGGATGCTAGGATAAATGGCTCATCTTTGTAACCTTCCTTGCTAAAATTAACTTGCATGAAGCCAAGGTTATCGACCCGAACACTAGTATTGTTGTCAACCCACTTACAACCAAACACAGGCAACCGAAAGTGAGTATAATCCAATTCCCATATGCGATCATTCACCCCAAAATATGACATATTAGCATAAACTGGATTTCTATCTTTTGCACTTGACATGTGCAATGCTTGGGCAATTAAAGTCACACCACTGTTTTGGACTGTTGTTCTATCATCATGGGCCTTTGTGTAGAAAGTGTAGCCATTAATCAAGTAAGCCTTGTAAGATATTACATTCAAACTTGGGCCATATGCTAAAAATCTTAGTCTAGTAGAGACTGAAGTAGGATTGTGGTTCATGTCATGAAAAATCCTCGACTGAAACCATGAGATAAAGCTTCGATTGTGTTCCCTTGTGATCCAATTATCTCCTCGGTTAGGATTCGAGTGCCGAAGTATCTCCTTGTGAATTTCAACATACGACTCTACCTCATCATCATTGTGCAAGACATAAAGGTGTGCTTGAACCCATTCCTCTCTTTGAATACTTATGACTTCATTTGCCCCAATCCCTCCTGATTCCAAGCTTCTGTTGTGTCCAGAGGTCGGAAGCCCTATGGAGTTCACACCACTAAGGTATTCTATGCAAAACTCAACAGCTTCTTCAACAATTAGAGGTGTCAAAATGGGCCACCCGGCACGACCCGCATTGGGTAGCGGGCTTGTGCGGGCAGGGCTAAAATACCCGACAAAATTCGGTCCTGTGAACTTAGTGCCCTAGCCCGGCCCTATGCGGGTAGCGGGCTTGTGCGGGCCGGCCCGTTTTAAAAAAACTAATTTATTAAAAAATGTTGCTCATTAAAAGTTGTAAACAATTATGCTTTTACAAAAATAAAAAAAATTACAATTTAGTTATAAAAATCATTTAAAAACATAATCTACCCTAATAAAACACATTCAACACTTTAATCAAATCTCAAACACATTAAAATACATTCATCCATCAATCCCATGAAACTAAAAAACATTCATTTTAAATAAATCTCCATCACATTAAATTACATTACATTCATCCATCAATTCCATGAAAGTAATGAAACTAAATAAACATGCAACTAAAATGAAATTATGAAATATAAAACTTCAAGTTGGAGTTGCTTGAGAAAGATTGGTGTCGTCAAACACAATTTCTTCCCTCTCACCATCATCATCTTCACCTTCAAATTTTGAAATATAAAAATAGACTTTGTTAGTAATTAAATCTATATATTTATATCCTACAAATAATATAGTGACATCAATTAAATTGACAAAGAAAGGTTGATAACTAGACAAAGACAAGGTTCTCGCATACTGGTTGATGAAAGGTGCAGGATGTGAACCAGATGTGATTACATACAATTCTTTTTATTAATACATCATGCATTGGTTTATTTTAGGATGGTCACCACCTCCCCGCCGTGAGACAAGAAAGAAAAAGTGTTGTAATTAAAATTGTAGTCCTATTAACTATGATATGTATAAAGCCAGAGGAATGTTACTTGATCGATTAATGAAATTTATGGTGGGAGAGAGTTTACATGTGTGTGCATTAAAAAATTAAGGTAAAAACATTGGAGTAATTTCTTGATAAAGAGAGGCATTTTTTAAAAATGCAAACGGGCTGCCCGTTAGCCCGATCGGGCAGCCCGGCCCGAACCCGTTTAAGACCGGGCTTTTTCATCTCCGGGCTAAAAAGCCCTGCAAAAATTCGGGCCTCTCATTTGAATGCCCAATCCCTCCCATATTTCAAGTTCGGGCCGGGCCGGTCGGGACGACCCATTTTGACACCTCTATCAACAATGTACCTTTCAACCATACAACCCTCAGGCCTACTGTGACTTTTAACATACCCTTTTAATATCTTCATGTATCGCTCAACCGGGTACATCCATCTTATGTAAGCTGGTCCACACAATTGAGTCTCACGAACCAGGTGAACTTGAGATGAATCATTATGTAAAAAAGAGGGGGGGAATACATTTCTAGCTCACACAGTGTTGTTGCACATGATACATCTAAACCATGAAGATCAATTAGCATTCTTTTTGTTGAAAAAAAGTAAGACAATGACATTTGATTAAGAAAATAGAAATAACTCGTTATTCAAGATTCAAAGTGCTTAATTGGAATGGTTATTTCTTAAGAGTTAAGACCGTCTACTGAAGCTAAGCTATTGTCTACTGATGCAAATTTTATACTTCAACTAGACAAGACTTTATTCTAATTTCAAGCCATGAGTGTATCATCCCAATTTCCATGAAAAACATTTTCATAAATGAAATTAGAAGTGTAAGAGGTTTTCATAAAATGAATTAAGTGAAAGAGGGTTAAAAAATGTTAAAAAAAAGGCATAACAATGTCATTTTTCCATTCAAGCGAGAAATGGCTCACTTGAGCGAGTAGGAATGGAAATTTGGAGTTTCCACTCTGTGAGATTTTCGCTCAAGCGAGAAAATTTTCTGTTTCGCTTAAGCGAGAGCCTTCTCGCTCAAGTGAAAATGAGACAGAGAGTCAGGGGGTTCTCTGCCTAATTTTTGCTCAAGCGAGGAGGAGCTTGCTCTAGTAAGAATCAGCTTGTCGCTCAAGCGAGAATGCGACAAAGAGCTACTGCCCGATTCTTGCTCAAGCGAGAATGTCTCGCTTGAGCGAGAACGCGCGGTTTCAGTTTTTTAAAACGGATTCTATGGTCATTTGACCCTAATTGAAAACATTTCCCACAACCCCCTCTTGTGCCCAAGGAGAGAAAGGAAGAAGAGAAGGAGAGCCTTGGATTGACTCATCAAGGGAGAAGAAGGTCAAAGAGCTCAACCTTACCCCCTCAAGATCTCTATTTCCCTATTCTAGAGGTGAGTGTGGTTCACCCACCCACTTTCATTCCGTGTGAAATTCCATAATGACCCCTATTCTCCCTTCCTCTTCTTATTTTGCTTGAGGTTGGTTTTAGTTTGTCCTAGGGTCTATGTAATTCTATATGTAATGTATGACTTGATGTTTGTTCTAAGTACCCTAGGTTTTGGAGGTTGGGGTTTGTATGAATTATGTTTATTGAAGACTAAATTATCATGAATTTGCTTAGCAATATATATACATTCATGTTCACATGTTTTATATCATGAATCACACGTTGAAAACCCTATTAATGTAAAGAGGAATTACATGGGCCTTTGGCCAAGAGGAAATGAGGTTTTCATGGCAAGATAAAATGAATTCATGATTGTTTGCTAATAATCTATGAGATTAATAGCAAGATCTTTATGGCCTTCAAGAGAGACGTTTCTTGTTATAGTCCGAGCTCAAGTCTAGTCACATTTAAGTGATAAGACCCCAGGTGATGGGTTAAACACTAAAGGACTAACCCTTGCATATTATTACTTATTGTGATCGTGTTGATAATGACACTGAGAATATGTTGACTTGTTGCACCTCATCTGTATGATTGTCCACACTGTATGCATAATCACACCCACTAGAACTTTAGTCTCACCACACGTTTGTGGTTTCATCTTAGTGTAGTTTGTAAAGTCTCAAAAAGGGGGTTGAATTGAGACGCGTCTAAGTCTGTCTAAATATTTTAAACTCTTTTCTGACTTTGATTCTCAAGTCTTTCAACTTGGATGTCAGAGTTTTTAGTCACGGTAAGAAGCAACAGTGTCTAAGCAAATGAAAGACTTGTTTTGTTAAAAATAGCTTCTGATCTTTTTACCAAGAAGTTAATTAAAATAACTATTATTTGAGAAACTTATTTCTGAATTGTTACTTAAGTTTAGATTTAGTTATAAAACTCAGAAATAGTTTCAAAACAGTATGAGCAAGTATAAGTTAGGGTCAGAAAAGGATTAACACAACAAGATTTATACCAGTTCACTCTTATCAACAAGAGCTACATCCAATCCTCACCTCAGTGAGTTTTTCCACTAACTTCTCAAAGTTACAAGTATTATCCATCAAGAGCCTCTTCAGGCTTCTTAGTATTCTCCTTCAAGAGCCTCTTCGGGCTTATGAGTATTCTCTATACAGCCTCTCTAGATGTCTAAGCAGTTTTATACTAGCCTCTCCAAGCTTCTCCACTCAACACTATAGTCCAGAAATGGCTCCTGACTTGGTGGAAGAGTTACAACAGAATGAGCTGAAAAAAGAGTTATTTAGCTTGAGGTTTAAACACACAGAGTGTTAATCAACAGCTAAATGCTCAAGCTAAGTTACAGATATATATGTTGAGTCTCAAGACTTTAAAAGTCTAAGACATCCCAATAATAAGATTTTGATGATAATAAACTTAAGAAAAACTCTTTAAGTCTTCACGTAAATCTAATGAAGTTCTGTTGTTTCAGATAAGATCAACTATCTTATATTCAAAGGGTATTTGAAGCAAATATTGGTTCTGAAGGAAGCCTGGTCTGAAGTGTCCAAGGTGTTCTGAAGCAAGAAGGTTCTAAAGCCTCTTTTGAAGTCTGAAGTGTGATCTGAAGACTGAAGAGTTGTCTGAAGCCAAGACCCTTTCTGACGTGGCAAGTCAAAGTCTGACCCATTCCTTCATGCAATCTCAGAACACAAATCCGGAAATACAAAATATCACTTATGCATACTCTTGGGGGTTGCAAGCTCATGATTATGGTCTTTTAAAGAAGATGTAACAACATATTTTCCACTTAATTCCCGACCAATAATAACCGTGTGTGCTAAACATTCAGTTCTGATATCTTTGCAGGTCAATTTTCCTTCTTCCTCTTTATTCCTTTTGAAGCCTTGTTTAAAACAAACAAACTTTTGAGATATCACAATCATCTTATCTAATTTGCTTGTATTTCTTCATTATTTTCTAATGTTAAAACCTAGGAAGCCAGCATACATATTATAAAATTCATATGCAAATTTATATCTTCTTGACTTTTGAGTTATTTCATGCTCAATGTCATCATTCCATTTAACTGCAAAAAAGAAAATATATTAAATAAAAATATGCTTAATGCTTAAATTTTGACTCAATATTTTAAAAAGAAAGCAATAAGCAAAGAAGTAAATTAACATGTAGTACTAAGGAAAGCTATCATTATTACATAATTTGTGTCTCAAATATCAATGAGAATAAATTAGTGCATAAACTAAGGTGTTGTCTAGTTTGCAAGAATGAATTAATATTTTTTGGATGATTTGTTTCAAAAATAAAATTTTTGAATTTTAGAACAGAATGTGTTTTGGAAATCAATCAATCATAAAAATCTATTCCCCTTTCCTTGTAACATCTTTAAATTTATCTAATACGTACAACAACAGCATTTAGTTTTGTAACTTACATCCCCACTTTGACCCATTGTTACCTCGTGTAAGGATCCTCTCTAGCCCTCCAGTCGTCTCGAGCCAAGTTTAGCTACCAAATAACTACGGAATAACTTCGGATTTTGATTTCCTAGTTATTATGTAATTATTCCGTAGCTAAACTTGCTGGAGGGAGCTAGAGGGCCGGAGAGAATCCGGATCCTTGTTACCTCTCCTAATTTTTTATCTCACAAAAAATTCTAAATAACTCCAGCAGAGATGACAGAAAAATAAAAGCAAAAACACTCACCATTAGAATCCAAATCAACAGGAGCATTATTATCAAGTGTTGATCCATGAACATCAGTGACAACACCTTCACAAGATGAATGACTTGTGATTATTTTCTCCTTCTCTAGAGCGAAAGTCGACACATCCATTGTCGTGAGAAGTTGGGTGCAAAACAAGCAGCGGGTATGTCTTCCTTTTCCATGAGAAAGTAGCGACTGAGAATACAAGCACGATCATGAACAAGCACAATCACGAGCAAGTAGTGATTGAGAATAGAAGCATCATCGTGAGTGAGTAATAATAGAGTGTAAGAAGCGAGAGTATGGTCCCCCCTCAAAACGTGATACAAAGAGCGATAATTTTGGAATAGGAGTATGATCATGAGCATGTAGTGACTAAAGGTTTAACTCAATATAAAAGTGACTAGTGGAGAAGCTGGACGACGATTACTCACTTAATCTGACATGGATAATATATCCATTTGTCATATTATAATTGGGAATAGTATCAATAGTATCCATGGTACTATGTATAAGTTTTTTCCTTCCAAACGTACACTTAGTCATGGAAGTTAGTAATTACTTTTGCCTAAATGTAGGTTTGGAAGAAAGTCGACTATAAAACTATTGAGATAAACAGAAGTGAGAGACATATGATAAAATTTGTGTGATAAAATTTGTGTGTCCTTATTAGAGCCTATCCTAGATCTGTTATTAGGCTCTCACCCGTAGATGTCCATGCTCCAGAGCCCTGAGTATGAGGGGGCGTGTTGGAGAGTCTCACATTAACTAGTGATAAGGACAAACGAATTCTATCACATGTTTCTCGCTATCTCTTTATCTCAACAAAAACAAACAAAATCAAAGCAGTTAAAAGAATAATTAATTAACTAACCAGGCTCCTATGTTCTTTTCAGCTGGTGTTCCATTTTCTTAGAAGATCACAATATCTAGGAACAAGACAATAAAATACCTTGCAACTTGGCAATAGCAATTACATGGAAGACAATGGCACTCTGAAAGTTGTATATTTGAACATAAATATACCGCATTATCACATAGCTCACAACAATAAATATGAATAATTACAACAGGGTGTGTATCCCACCGGGCAAATCTTATGACCATGAAAACCCAAGCCAACCTCAACAATCAAACCACATCAGCATCTTCATGGAGGAGAGGAACATATACATTGTGGTTGCAACCCATCAACGCTTTGCATTATGCATTACATGCACAGACAGACAAATTGTCATGTCAGAACCTCAATGGAGAATGGAGTAGTTTCTACATGACCGTGCGCTGTGCAACAGATTTAGTGAGATTCACATCCCCTCCTCCATTGAGCTTAGGTTTATCCCTTATAGGCTTTTGAGGGCCATGTGTCCCTTTCACATAACTTCTTGTAGGATGTCTGGTTGTTTGAACCCCAGGACCTCCCCCTGCTAAAATAGATGGTAAATTAAATTTAGAAATGGCTAGTTTAATTAATCTAACATAATCATTCAACAGGATTTGGCAATATCATATTGCTTATCACTGCTACCTTATCTACACAAGTATTTCAAAAATAAAGAAAACTGTATCATTTGTGAATTTAGTCCTACCAAAAGATATTGAGTTTAATAGATATATACAGTCAATGGAAAAAAAAAGCTTAATACTGAGTCCAGTGATGTACTGCCACATAATGTATTGGGTTTAATAACATATGAGGTGTGTTTTACTCATATTCATTATATGATATGACAACACATTAAATGATTTATACTAACAATGTATATCCATTAAATCCAATTATATTTACATAAACTTTCTAATCAAAACTGAAGATTAACTCCTCAGAGGGTTTAAAAAAGCATTAGTAATCAAGTTCTATGTTAATCAAATTCCAATGATGTTATGCAACTTGGTTGGAGAGCTGAGAATTTAATTACATAAATAAAATGTACAGAAAGAGAACAAACTCACCACTGTTAGGCAGAGATAGTCGCTTTTTTGCCTGTTTATCTACCTGTGTGATTCTCTCCTTTGGATTACTGTGAGATCTTCGAGTTTCAGATTTTGAGTTGGTTTCTTCAATGGGATCTTGAACATTTGCATTAGACTTTGGTTTAACAGACTGTATGTTTGATGTCTCTAGCAAACCTGCTGACTTGCTAGGTGAAGAAGAATCACAGCCATCAGAAAGAGAGGGACCAGTTTTCTGACTGTCAAGGTTTGGATGAATACTTGGTGGAATTGATTTTGTGTTAGCAGATCTTAACTGAGGTCTGATTCCTTTTTTACCATCAATAGCTCCATTTCCGTCTGCCATTACTCCATCCCTCATATTAATGTCAAGAAAGCGATTCTCCCATGGACGTACAGCCATCCACCTTTCCAACCAATTCCAACCCCAACTACTTTTATCAGGTTCAAAACCGGAGGACACAGCCTGCTGCCTTGTTCCTGCCTGCCACTGCAAAGAGAAAAGGAGAAAGAAAACATCTTATGCCCAAGCTTGTGGTCTGAAAAGATGTACCAAAGAAAAAAAAAATCGTACAGAGAAAATAAGAAGATATTATCATATCAATGACTGACAGGGACTACCATATTAGAATTCAGTTTGACAAAATGCCATCTTAAACATTCAGTTTCTTTTGTAATCACCCTTCATAGTAATTATTACATGGAAATAATTTTGAAAGAACTTTTGCCTTACTTATCATGTACGATAACACATTGGGAAATTAACATATATGCCTATCCATACAAAATCATGAGTATCATGCTTTTCCCACTGTGCATAGCATGCATATTGTTCTAGTTATTGATTAAAACAGACATGTCCAAATTATTGCAAGTGAAAGATGCATCTGAAGTTCACTCTTAAAGTTACTGACAAGAATTTGCATGATGGACCAATATAGTTGTACCATGGTTTCCCTTATATAGCAGAGAATGATTAGGACTATGAAATGAGAGCTCACTTTTCTAGCATTTTGTTTTTATATTCCTTGACTCAACAAAAAGGAGCTTCCTATAATAATGCACATCTGCATAGCTTGCACCTCATCCTATTTACAGTTAGATAGCTATCTAACTGTACAAGATTGATTTTGAAATAGATCTCAGTGAATTATAAAATTGGATACTATGAATGCAAAGTTCACCATCAACTGATGAGGAAGTGCTATACTTTTAGGACTTTCTATAGTTCTTACCTACTGATAACATCATCAAGTAACTTTATTATTTTATTCTATCATCATAACTCATTATAAGCAACAAACTACCTTGCGTGCTTTAATAGGGTTTACATTGGCTTTTTGCCTTTTATGTTTGTATAATAGTATTGGAAAACTGTGGTCCGTATTTATCATTAGTATTCTCTTACGTAATTCTAGAAACAAGAAGGTGTTTAGGATGGGCCAAAACAAAGAATCTAGAGATTTAAATTAACCAAGCACCTCCTATTTGATGTTTTGAACCTTCAGGTGGAAGTTCAAATATTTGCATAAGAAGCAATTACTTTTAGTGCTCAAAGTGGAGAATAGCAATCAAGGACATATGAGATATACAGGTGATTTCTTATTATGCAAGTTACATAAAGATTAATTGAAGTAATGCCCATTCTCATAATTCAATGAGAGGTTATTGTAACTTTACCTGATGAGCTAGAGCATATGCCATGGCTCTCTCACGTTTGGCTGCAGCCTCCTGTCTCTTTATTATTTTGGCTTGAATTTCTTCAACAGATCCCACACTGTCACACCAACCTTCCTGTATCAAACGAGTATGAGAAAAACACAACCTAAGCTGCTGCTCACTATTATCATGTTAATAGGGTCCTTGAAAATATTTTGAAAAAATCATGAATTTATCACCTTCATGAAAACATTCTAAGTACAAATAGGATTCACAGTTACATGATATTTTATTTTGTTTTGTTAGTTTTGGACTTGATTTTTTTTCTTCTTCTTTCCTTTCTTCAATGCTTTCTTTTCAGTGTTGGTTTGTTAATAGGTCCCTTCCTTTTTATATACCAGTCTTTAACAGTTCAATGATTTTGCTTATTTCGAGAGCAGAGCAGTTCTCATCTAGTAATTTCTGTTCTAGCTGGCTTTGTCACCAATTAGTTACCTTCACTATTTTTCTTGATTCACAAGCTCCCAAAATCTTGCTCTCTTGGTTGGTATCTCTAAAATACAACGATAACAATCTCAAGACTCCACTACAAATTTTCTGCAATTTTCATTTGTCTCCCATTTCCAAGACTTTTTGTTTCTCAATCTCATCCAGATGCTCTCATTAGGCATGTATTAGATCAAACTGGCATGACGCAGCTAATTGTTTTATGTTTATAGTTTATTCTACATGTAGTTTAGTATCATGCTTCAGTAAACACTCGATTTCTAATAAGTATTGATAGATTAGTTAACAAATAAGAAATAGGGACCGCAGGTACTCATGGGATTTTTTTTAGAAAAAATTATAAAAACTAAAACAGAATAAAGGAACGAGCAGATAATGCCAATAAATATTATCTCTAAACCTCTACGTTAAGTGAATTTACACATTATTGCAATTTGACTGAAGTGGTCAAAAGCAAGAAGGAAAAAAGTATATCTTATTTCTTAATCTCACCAATTAAACAACTATCTCAAATTCATGAAGCTCATTTTTTCTATACTTATCACCCTGTGAAATAGATAACAAAACAAGGAAAAGAATAATGAAAGAGTTGAAGATATTCCATATTAACAAAACAAAATCGCTTTGGAAAAAGTGCTGCTTACTTCAATTTCTCGAACACGAGCTTCGTTTGCAAGCTGTTGCTGGAGTTTCTGTTGTGCTGTTTGACTTTCCAATGCCAAGCGAACACGCCTTGCCCGAACACGAGCTTGAACCCTCACCAATGCTTGCATACATCGGAGAGTTATAGCAGCTTGTTTTCTTACGGCATGGCCCCTTACAAGGGCCTGGAGCCTTACCAATCCTTTCAAAGCTCGTAGTGCTCTTCTGGCCTGAAACATAGAATAGCTTCCAGTTTGGTCAAAGTTGTTGGCAATAAGTAACTGATAAGGAGGATATTAAACTGATCAGAATAAGAAGCAAATAAGGGGAAAACAAAAGGAAAGAAAGAAAGAAAGAAAGACAGAAGTAGGTTTCACATTGATATGAAGTGCATTTCAAGATAAACCAAATTAAATTCTGATTACAGAAGTATAACTGCATTACATCCTAGAGGTAGATATAAATCATATAATCACTCATTCTACCAATAAAATTCTTGAGTTTTCAGAGCAAAAAAAAATTTCACTGATAAAAGTGATACAAAGAAAAACTAAGTGTACAAAACAAAGAACAAGCTATCCTCTTGAAGTATAAAGAGAAGGGGTAAAAAAAGAAAATGTTATTAAAACAATCCTGCCCTAGAACCACATAGAAATAGATGAAAATTAAGTAACATATTCATTTCAGTTCAGATAAATTAAACCAAACAGATATGAAAAATTACCAGGAATCCTCGAAATGCTGTTTGAATGACTGTTGCAGCCCGTTCTTCCCTCATGATTTGATGATTATATGCAGCATCCTGTGCTTGTTGTGAAGTAGGTGAATAATGGATATCAAGGTTTGAATGAGGATTTGCATTGTCTGAATCTCTATTAGGCGGGGTACCATCATCATCAAACTCATTTTGAAGTTTGCTATTGTTAATTTCAATGGAATGCTTTCTCCGATGCCGAAACTTGCCAACCTTCTGATCATTAAAAAGTTGAAATCTTAACTTTTTTTTTTAAAAAAAAGGTTCTTTAAGATATGTAACATAGAGTTATATAATAGCTGAAGGAAGAAGTTTGTCAAGCAATGCAATATACACAGGCAAAAAGCTTACATTAACTTAGACATAAATTGTTTAACAATATGAAAGTGGAAGCATAATTCAGAAATGAAGTCTTGTAAAGCATTTCCAAAATTCTTCCATTGTTCATAGAGATGGAAAAGGACAAAGTTCTGATGTTAACATTAGATATTTTGGTTTGTCAACCAGGGTGCTTACAGAAAAGTTACTACAGGAGTTAACAAGGGCAAGTAAAAGTGTTACAATCAACATCACTGAGAGATAAAAGCAGAGCCCTACTCACAATTATTTTGCATGTCTTACCTACATGTTTTGCAAAATTGACATCAGGGCCATGTGTGTTGGGATGGGATAGATACCAATATATTAAAAATGTACTCTCAGATTAATACATAAAACACATATATCTAGGTTTCCATAAAATCGCATTACAGGACAGAACAAGATTAGAAAATTAATGTGCATGCATTCATTACAGAAGTGAATACGGGTAAGTGGGTAACAATTTCCATAATACTACGTTCTAAAGGTTATTTAAGCTTCATAGTGTTTATTTAACAAGGATAGACCAAAGTTTCAGGTCCTTAACTGACATACAAAACTTGTTATATACTCGCTTTTAGCCTTAATATGCAAATTTGAAGGATAAAATGAATTCACTTATATTTAACAAACACACTTTCTCCATGTTTCAGGAAAAAATCCATGAAAAGGATGACATATCACAGAAAATAATAATAATAATAATAATAATAATAATAATAATAATAATAATAATAAAAGAAAGAAAAGAACTACGCACAAGCCATAACCAGCAAACTTAGATGTTTTTCTTATGGTTTTTTATGGCAGGGAGGAGGGGGGGACAGGTCATGAGAAATAACTAAGTGATAACACACAACTTAAGCCAAAAGCACCAATGTGATAACTAACAAGAGTCCATTTGGAAGGCTTCAAATGTATGTTGGGGCAAAAGGAGCCTTGTAGTTCCTTTGTCTCAACATACGTTTAGAGTCTTCCAAACTGAAAAACAAACAGACTCTAAAACTCAGGAAAGAAGTGACTAGATGGAGAGAGATTGAGGGAGAGCTAAACTCACATTTCCATCCTTCTCTGAAGAAGACTCAGGCTTCTCTGATTTCTTTAGACCAACCAATGACCTAATCCACTTCCCTGAGACACCCATAGTGTCATTCACTTTACCTCAATCTAGCACAAACCTGGAAAAGGAATTTTCTCTGGCCAAGTCAGTGCAAAAGCAGTTGACTATTATAGACGACCTTAATTAGTCAAAAGGTAAACAGTATTGAACTATGAGGTATGGAGATGATGAAGCCAATAGAAAAGGATCAACAGAAGCACATGCTTAACTAATAAAAACTATTTAAAAGTTACAAATAATTCAGTTTTGTCATAGTACTAGGTCATCTAGGGACCTCACAGTTCACAGTCTATACTGGTTATGATTGGTCTGTTTACTTGCTTCCTAAATGCTAGTAGTTCATTAGATCAGTTCATAGAACATGGATTTTTAAGCAATCATAAGAATTTGGGAGCCACAAAGTTAATGCAGGATCCCAGAGTCACTCAAGTTGCATTCAGTGTGGATAAGGACTTGATTTGACACAGTTATTACACATTAGATGAAAGTCCACCTTTTTAAAATGAATTTAGCAGTATGTTCCTTTGTGATTTTAGGACCCTTGTTTTTAAAACTAATTGATCCAAATCATGAGTGGCATATAAAACAAAGAACATTTGTAGTCAAAATAGGGGTGACCAAGTGATGAGTAGCTCCAATATTGCAAAGCCAATTTTGGTGTTATAGGAGATCAGGCATTAGCTTCAAATCAAAAGACACAAGGCCAGCCAAGTTTATAACCCCGGATGAACTTTATCTTCCCTCTTCAAACCTAAACCATCCCAAAACCTGAAACCTTCTTTCAACAGCTGTGAATAGAAAACCTAATGAAATAAATAAAAGCAGTCCAACACTACATTGTTCTCCTCCTTACAATGTGAAAGCCTATGCTGCAAAGCTGTCATAGTCCATCACACACCTGACTTTGTATATCAATACCCAAATCAAAAGACTTTGAATGCTCTGAAGCAATCATTAATTCACTATGACAAAGGATGACCAGGAACACAAGGTCAAACTCCCAATCAGCTAAGCTCCCCAAATTTCCCTCGAATTCTACAAGTTCCAAGTTAAAAGTAAATCCCCCACAAGGCAAATCTCAGAGGATTCCAAACTCCAAAGTACCAAAACAACATTTCCACAGGGAAGCAAGCATAGACCAAAGAAGAAGAAAGGTACTCAAGTCGTCCACAAACTATTAACCAATAACAAATTCAACAAGACCTTCATAGAAACTGTGCCTGTACAAAGCATGGCAAAAGTGTCTTTTCAACAAATGTACAAGTAATTGCATACCATACACGAAATCGTTGCTTGTAACATCCGGTATAAACAATCCTAAAAAGCGACAGATCTCACAACAATTGAGATAATGGCAAGTAAACATATGAATAATTATCATTATAATAATAACTAATGAACCAAGGATGTTGACAACCCCCAACCCCCGGTTAGGACAATAACTGTTTGATTCGGTTGCTTATAAATCAACTCGTTGTTTGACATAAAAGCTCAACAAACTCGGTTGCTTAAGAACAATATAACCCCAGAAAATCTCAAGTTCATGGAACAGAACAATGTCGAAGTCCAAGTCCAAGTAAGTAAGAGAATATCAATTATCCAATGCCGCAAAAAAAGATTGAAACTTTTTGGAGGAAAAAAGGAACCCAATTAATTAGCAAGGAAAAGAGTGCAGATCCAGAGATGGGAAAGCTGAAGCTCAATTCACCTGAAACACTGAAACTGATGGCACAGAGAGAGAGAGAGCTAAATCAAAAGCAGGAGGCGATACCCTTTTACTTTTAGCCGATGATCCATCACTCACTGAGTCAAATACCGAGTTCTCTCATCCAAAATTCTGCAGCTTTGAGTTGACAGTATTTCCAGGTGTTCTCTCTCTATCTCTCTATCTTTTATGGAATTTTGAGCCCCCTTATTTTTTTTGGTTGTAAGATGCTTTTGTGTGTTGTGTTACTAGACAAGATTACTAGTGATAGAGGTCGTAGGAAAAAACAAGTGCCGGCAGAGGAGGAGGACAGGTGTCGTCTATCCTGCGCCGGGGTAAATGGGGAGCAGAGAAAACGATGTCGTATTGGGATCGGCGAGAGTATTACTGAGGAATTGTCGCTGTCACCTCCCATGCTCGTGAGGGCCATGGCCGAGTCAATCACGGGGACCAATCCCTTCATTTCATTAAATTAATCTATTCCATCTTTGCTTATGAACAAAACAAATTGCACATGCCATTAGGCATTAGGCTTTCCTCTTTTATTAAACCCATGTGTATGTGCTTCAACCATATGCTCAACTCAAGGGAGCTTAGAATTTAGAATTCAAGCTCACCATTCATTATGGTGTGATGTGTAGTGTACTTAAATAATGATGATTGTATTAAAGGGTTACAGTGTAACATCCAACAAGCAACTTTATTTTGAAAAAGGATAAAATAGAAACCTTGTACTCTATGGATCTATGCAACCACAAATGCTGAAATCTTGCATTTCAAGACATTTTTATACCAAGGAAAAAAAAAACTTCTTTCTTGCAAATGACCGACTTGGTGATTCTCTCAGTGCTAAAACAAATAGGTATAATGAGTATTTGTTTTAGTATTCTCACATTGTCCTCACTCGGATTACCTCCCGTGGAAGATACATGTGGTCTTGCACAAAAAAAAACATTGTCCTCACTCTTTTTTGGCACAATTTGAAGGCGGTGACTAGGGGTGATCTTGGGTCGAGCCGGGTTCATGGGGTTTGAGAACCCGAACCGAGAAAGGAACATGGGTTGGGTCGGGTCGGGTGAAAGTAAAAACGTGGGTCAAAACCGACCCGACTCGACCCGAGGAACCATGGGTCGGGTCGGGTAGACTTGGTCAGGTTGGGCCTCCTTTTGGGCCAAAAAAAATTGTTTTTTTAAGCAGTTTTTTGGGCATTTTTGGGCCGATTTTAACACTTAAAAATAATTTTTATTTTAACCTGCTCATGTTTCTTGTTGGACCATTGTATTGGACCGAAAAAATTAAATGAACAAACACTCAAACAACATATATTAAAATAAACATAAGTCCGATTTTAACACTCAAACAGCATCCCACAAAAACCACAAAGGAACAAACATAAGTCTGAAATCTCCATAGTGTGGCATAATCACACAAACCACAAAGTACCATATAGTTAAAATAAACATCACAACTAAAAATTAAAGCTAAACACTAAAGATATTTTAAACAAAACAGAACTAGCAGCCCACAAACACAAATCTTCATTACTTCATATGTCATCAACTAATCATTACACATCCTGCAAAATCAAATTAAAAGTGATTACTTAGTGTCAATAGATAATTAAATATATTAAAATAAATTAAATGGAGCTATTGAGTAATTAATATTACCATATCACAAGGATTAATTACCCATATCATTAAGAATCTCCTTTTCCTCAACCAATGTAACACCTGACATTTCTAAGAATGGAATAGATTCATTAAAAAACGTTAAAAGTAAGTCATGGAACATATAATGAAATCGAAAAGTTAATAACAAACATTAAGTAGTAAATAAATGTGATGAAATGTGAGCAATGGTTTTCTGTTTCTTATCATGCTCCCTATGGGGGTTCTTTGGACAAACCTTGAGATGCTTAAGCAAATTTGTAGTTCCATGATTAACACTATTGCATGCATACTCCTTCCCACAATAATTACAGTCAGCCTTATCACTCTCTCTTTTAAAATGTTCCCAAGCAGTAGAAGTAAGTCTAGTGGATTTTCTTTTCGTACCTGTCTCTGTCACTTGTGTAGATGGAACGTTTTCTGTTGGAGCTTCAACAGATTGTGGGGGAGCTTCAGTTGTTTGTTGCACATCATCAGTGGTGATTGGATTTTGTGTTTGTGGAGTAGAAGTACTCCTAGTGATTGGAGTGGGAGTGCTCGCCACTTCAGTCTCATTTGTCCCAGTCCCAACAGTTCCCATTTGTGGCTGTTCAGCATATAAATATCACTAATCACATAATGAAAACCAACATCACAAGCTGCAATTTAGCATATAAATTCAGCCAAATAATCCAAATTTAACAAGATGGAAGCAGCTTGAAGATCAAAATTGCAAACCACATTATACCAAAAGTCACACAGTTAGGCAATGGACAAAAAGAGAGAGATGTAAGTCAGAATATGTATGGTACTGAATGTTAGGCAATATTGTTACAATGGATGAACAAACAAATGAGAAAAAGAAAAAACCATGAAAAATTGGTATAATCATGCTTATAAGATGATTTCCCATGTGAGAATACAACCAATAAAGTCCCAATAAGAAAATTTGATCATACAAAGGACAACCCAATAATATGAGGCAGAGGAAAACATAAAAAAAAACCAGTAAATGAACCATTAATAATGACAGATCTAAATAGCTTCTCTGATAAAAACAAAAAACACAGTGAATTTGTTTGATCCATGAAGCCAAATAGCCAATCCCCATCCAAAATGTAAAGAACTATTACCTTTAGAAAGGGAAATTTCTTCCTCAATTATTATAAAAAAAGAAATGGTTAATGGATAAAACAATTAACCCTACTATATTATTATCAATCCTAACAATTTGGCCAGAAATTTTGCCACTTTCCAGTCATAAACATAAGAGCCAGAAGCAATAAAGAATGAAAAGAACCACATTCCAATCTATGGACACGGTTAAATGAGAATCAAGAATCATCTTACATGACAAACCAAATAAGCTAAAACCAGCAAAGATCTCTACTCAGACTAAGATAAATGAAGAAGGAGAGGGAGATTGTCGAAGACAACTTACCCCAAAACTCCAAAACCGGCGCGCGCGACTGAGGGAGACCGAGAACGGCTGAACGTTACCGGCGCGCGATTTGGGTCTTTGACAGCGTCACAACTCACAACGTCTCTGAATGTTACCGGCGCAGCGAGGTGGGATTTTGGGTCTTTGACGGAACGGCCGAACGGAGGAGGGAATGGATATCAACTGAATCGGATGGCTGAAGATCAAAGGATCAACGAAAGGGAGGTGGGATTTCACCTCGTCGACGGCTTCACGGCGACGGCGCGGCGGTAGGGATGAGCTCGATAAAGATGAAGGAGGGTGGGTGGGGGGGCTGTTGTGCTAGGGCTCGGGTAGAAGGAAAAAAGAATTTGGGGGGAAATGGGAAATGTGATGTGTATTGTTGTGTAAGTCAGTAAGTGACTAAGTGTAAACTAAAAAAAATCCTGGTCATTATCTCTCTCGGTTCGGGTCGGGTTGTGTGGGTAAGCAAACCCCAAACCCGTCACCCGACCTACCCACCTTCGGTTCCTGTTCACTCGGGTTGGGTCAACCCGAGAACCCGATGGATCCGGGTTGGATGGGTCGGGTTGGGTAGAACCCACCGGGTTGGTCGGGTTACCCATACCCATGAACACCCCTAGCGGTGACTAGTGAAATCATAGACAGGCCAGCAAGATTCTAGGACATGTGTTGAGATGAAGAGAAAACGAGAGACATATGATAGAATCCGTGTGTTTAGAATACACAGCGGAAAATATTATATATACACATAAGTGTATTTACAAATATACATAGTGATAGGTCCAAGCCCATATCTATCATATGATACACTAACAATAACAATCTAACACTCCCCTCAAGTTGGAACATATAAATCATATGCACCAAGCTTGTTACATATATAATCAATCCTAGGACCCCTCAATGATTTGGTGAAGACATCTGCCAACTGATCATTGGAATTAACAAACTGAGTAGTAATGTCTCCAGATAAAATCTTTTCCCTGATGAAATGACAATCTATCTCAATATGTTTGGTCCTCTCATGGAATACTGGATTAGAGGCAATGTGAAGGGCAGCTTGGTTATCACAAATGAGAGACATTTGTGTAACCTCCCCAAATCTCAGTTCTTCAAGTAACTGTTTGAGCCAAATAAGCTCACAAGTAGCTGAAGCCATAGCTCTATACTCTGCTTCTGCATTGGATCTCGTTACTACATTTTGTTTCTTGCTTTTCCAGGAAATCAAGTTGTCATCAATAAAGACACAATATCCAGAAGAGGGTCTCCTATCAGTAGGGGAACATGCCCAATCTGCATCTGAGTATCCCATAACTCGAGTATGTTTATTGTCTTCATATAACAAACATTTTCCTGGGGCTCCTTTAATATATTTTAGAATGCGAATGACTGCATCCCAATTACCTGCACAAGGAGAATTAAGAAACTGACTTACCACACTAACTGCAAAAGAGATGTCTGGACGAATGACTGTGAGGTATTTCAGTTTTCCAACCAGTCTCCTGTATCTTTCAGGATCTAAAAGTGGCTCCCCCTGACCTGGTAGAAGTTTAGCATTTGGATCCATAGGTGTGTCAACGGACTTGGAATTCATTAGCCCGGTCTCCTCTAAAATATCCAATGCATACTTTCTCTGAGAAATTACAATTCCATTCTTGAATTGTGCTACCTCAATCCCCAAGAAGTATCTCAGTCTGCCAAGGTCTTTAGTCTGAAAATGATGACAACTTAGACAGACTCGGTACTAGTTGTTGCAGCTTGGCAAGGCTACGGTGACCCAACTGAGCATGGATGAGAAGGGGAGAATCCATCACCGAGCCAGCATGAGCAGAAGTACGAAGCTGATAAAGGCCATGAGACTCACATCCGGTGCCAATCATCCATCCCGGACTCCGGTCCTGTAAGAAAACATAGTCTTTAGTAAAAGAAATGACACAATCAAGAGAACGAGTGAGACGAATAATGGATAATAAGTTAAATGGAGACCCAGGGATATAAAGGACATTATTAATGGAGAGAGAAGGAAGAGTGTGGACACTACCAACACCATGGGATGAGGCCTGGGAGCCATTAGCCAAAGTCATAGATGGTAAGTAACCAGAAGTGGAAAGGGTAGAGAAAAGGGATTTATTACCAGTAATATGATCGATGGCACCAGAATCAAGAACCCAAGGGCCAAGGGAGGTGGAGTGAGTGAGACCAGCAAAGGAATTACCCGTGTGCGCAACAGAAGCAGTGGAACCGGAGGCCTGACGATCCTTATACCATTTAAGGAAGTCATTGAAGATAGCCGGTGGTACTGGAGGATCAGAGGAAGTGGCATCAACATCAGAAGGCACAGAGGGAGCAACATGGGCAACATTAGCAGACCGAGAAGGGCGACCATGCAATGCAAAACACCTGTCAATATTGTGGCCCAATTTGAGGCAATGATCGCACTTGTAATAACCCTTGCCTGGTTTGCGAGAGCGGCTACGGTCATCACGCTGGGATACCAAGGCAGAAGAGTCAACAAGGGTGACAGAAGAAGGTATGTCAGTGGATGACTTGAGCGGCACACGCAACAAGGTTGACCAAGTGGAGGTCAAAGTAGGCACAGTCGGAGATCCCAAAATCTGATCACGGACCAAAGAATACTTGTCGGGGAGCCCATACAATGTCATCAACATAAAGAAAGTTTGGCATTGCTCCAGTTCTTCGGCAGGAGTGGAAGCAGGGGGCAAGAGTTCATTGAAGTCATGTAAAAGACCATGAACTTTGCCCAAGTACTCAGCCATGGATCCATCAAGACATCTAGGGAAAATGGTACTCAAGAGATTGTGGCAAAGACCATAGAGGCGTTGAGTATCATTGGTGTAAAGCACCCCTAGCCTGCTCCCAAACCCCAACACGGGTCTCATGGGCTCGAAATATCTGCTTCAGGGTAGGATGGATAGTCGACTTAAGAACACTGCAAATCTGAGCATCAACTTTGGACCAGCGAGGGCGATCTTTTTCGTCGATAGAATCGGCCTTCTGAGTAAGATGATCAAGATAATCTTGTCCCTTTAGCCAAAGCTTGATATCAGAGGCGTAGGTATCATAGTTACTGCCATCTAACTTGTTAATAGAGCGTGGGACATCGACATAGTTAGTGAAGATGGGAGTATCAGACTTAGTAGCAGCAGGATTAGCCATGGGTCAATTGTAGGAGAGAGAAACAGCCACAGGAGAGAGAGAAACGTCCAAAAGAGGAAGAACCCGCGAGTACCAGACATGAAACTCACAAACAAAGACCAGATCGGGATAGAGGACACTGAGGCGAGTCTGGCGGCGGCAATGGTGGACGGAACGGCGTCCGGACGCGCCTCCACGCACGGCTGACGGCGACTGGCGGAGGAGAAACGCGCCCGGGAAGAAACGGCGCGTGAGAGAGCGTCTCTGCTCCGATGGACGCGATTCCGGCGGCGTTGGACTCGGATTGACGTCGCGAGTCCGATGGTGGTGGCTCCGGTTGGATTCACCGCGGGAGGCGGAGGCAGCGACGGAAAAGAGGGAAAAAAGTGCCGGAAACTGGAATGAGACACGGTTTCTGGAGAAAAAAAATTGACACCAATGGACAGTGGGTCCACTGGGAAGGCACGGACTAAAGTTATCTCTCGTTAGGCTCTAAATACCTTGTTGAGATGAAGAGAAAACGAGAGACATATGATAGAATCTGTGTGTTTAGAATACACAATGGAAAATAATATATATATATATAAGTGTATTTACAAATATACATAGTGATGGGCCCAAGCCCATATCTATCATATGATACACTAACAATAACAATCTAACAACATGGTTTATAACCCGTTTGGTTGGGCGTTAAAAAAATCAAAACCATGGTTTTTTGAAATTGATTTTAAATCACTTCCGTCCAATGTACTTCGTGAAACGTGCATCACTCATCTCAACCATTAATTTTCAGAATCAATTCTATTCAACTGTAAATCAAACAGACACTTAGTCTAGATAATACACTAGTTTTAATGTATTATATCAGCAGTGTTATATGAGAAATCCTTTGGTGTGAAAAAGTCATGAATGATTAGATAATCAATTAGAGAAGAATGATTCAATAAATTACAAGGGAATAAATGTGAGAGTTGATTAAAGATAAACGCAAATTAGTATATATAAATATTGGACCATCTTTGAGTTGAATTACACTTGATCTAATAAAATTCAAAAAGGTAAAGTATGAAAATCACACAAAATAAGTAAAAATATATGGAAAGATAAAAAGCTACATACATATATAATACATAATCCGTACTAAAAAGCATTCCTATTTTTATGCTTGTACTTTATGCTAACATTTCACCACCTAATATTTGTAGGTAGGAAGAGGATCGAATTGCATATCCATTAGATCATTTAATATTCTCATCTATTCGAAGTTCTATTGAAGACAGCTTTTGAGTCTCATTACGTTATAATTTGCTTACACCTTTTCTCCTATTCTAGCTTTAGACCACTATTTTTTTTTTGGGTACAGAAGGGAAAAGAAAGGAGAAAAAGAAAAGAAGGACAGAAAGGAAAACACTTAATGTCTCATGAAACAGGTTCCTAAAGCATCAGCTACTAACAAGTTCCTCATCTCTAAAGGTGGGTTTTCCACCATCTGGAGAGGGGTGTCTTCATGAGCGCCCTTTTTGGCCAAGTAGTCAGCAGCAAGGTTTCCTTCTCTGAGGAGGTGGCGGATGACAACATTCCAGCTCTTGTTGAGTAAGTCCCTAATCTCGGCTATGATTGGAGCATATTTATGAAAAGTGATGTCTTCTCTGAAAATCAAGTGAATCGCATGCGTTGAGTCTGTATAGCAAATTAGGTTTTTGAAATTTCTCGTCCAAGCTAATCTGAGACCAACCAATATCCCTTGCAGTTCGGCTCGAGTGATGTCCGAAAAACCTATCCTTCCATGGAACCCTAGAACCCAAGCCCCAAGAGAGTCGCGGAAGAGGCCACCGAAACCAGAAATTCCAGGGTTTCCGATCGAACTACCATCACTGTTCAAAGCAATGTAGTTATTGGGAGGATGAATCCAGCTAACGGTTCTGAGAGGTTTGTTTGATCTTTGATTGTTAGATGAGTCTGCAATTTCCATACTTAATCTGCGAATTTTCTGTAAAATTTGTTGATTTGTCTGACGATCCACGGTTCCCAAAACAGTTTCATTACGAGCCAGCCAGAGGTGCCAAAGAGTGGCAGGGAAATGGATTGGGTTTGAAGTGCAACTGGTAATTACCCAATCTCTAAATTGATCCATTGTTATGTTTTCAATAATATGCACGCCAACTGTTTGCCAAAACTCCTTAACCGGTTTGCAGTCCCTGAAATAGTGAACTAAGGTCTCGGACTGAGAATTGCCGCAGCAGCTACAGGTATCTGAATTAGCAAGGCCACGCGAAGCTCTTGTGGAATTGACAGGTAGGGAGTTGTGCCAAATCTGTCACAGAAAGAAGCGAATTTTCTCAGGTATGTTGAGCCTCCAAATCCACATCCAATCATTTTGTTGATCATTGTGTTGATTGGATTTAGTCAACCACTTGTATCCTGTTGAAGCTGTGTATTTTCCATTTGTTGAATTAATCCAACGAAGCTTGTCCTGAATGTTGTCATTTAAATGAACCTGTATTTGATGAATATAGTTTGGATAGGTTCAGGAATAATTGTTGCGAGTCTGTTGAGATGCCATTGCCCATCTTGCCAAACATTCTTAATTGTAATGTTAATATCTTGGATATTTACATAATCAACAAGGTTACAAAGATTTTGACCATTCAACCAAGTATGATAAAAGAACAAGGATGAACCATTACCAATTCTTAAGTCATAACCATCTTTCAATATTTCTTTGGCTTTAAATAAAGAACGAAAAACATGAGAGCCACCACTATTAGGGGAGTAAAGATAGGAAGAATTAATATTGTACTTATGATGTAAGAGTTGGACCCATAGTTTGTCCTTGTTGTTGATCATGTCCCAAACCAGTTTTCCTAGGAGAGCTATGTTCTGGTTCCTAGCAGATCTAATGGCTAGACCACCCTCTTTTTTAGGTCTAGTAACTTTTTTCCAATTAATTAAGTGGATACCTTGGCCATGATTGCTACTCCAAAGGAAATTTCTAGCTATAGTGTCAATTTTAGAACAAATGTTTTCAGGCAGCCATTGAATTTGCATGGAGTACAGAGGAATTGAGGTTAAAACAGACTTAACCAAGGTTAATTTACCTGCTCTATTTAGCATGTTACTCTTCTAAGAAGCCAGTTTGTTGGAAATATTATCAATAATGTAATTGTAGTCTTGGTTTGTACGCTCACCAGCCTTGACAACGAATCCCAAGTATTTACCTAGGCCATTGGTGAAACGAACACCTGAAATGGAAGTGTTCTTGTCTTTCCTTGTAGTAGAAACATTCTTTGATGTGAAAGTTCGAGATTTGTCTGTATTAATCTTTAAACCTGAAGCTTGGCAAAAAGATGTTAAGATATCATTCATGAGTCTAACCTGAGAGGCCTTACCTTTTAGGAATAAGATGGTGTCGTTTGCAAAAAATAGATGTGAGATTTTCGGACCATTTACAGAAATTCTTATAGGCTGCCAGCTATTATTATCAATAGCTTCATTAATCTGCAAAGCTAGGCGCTCCATAACCATCACAAACAAATAGGGAGATAAGGGGTCACCTTGCCTTAAACCTCTAGTAGGAGAGAAAGCAGGTTGCTTATTTCCATTCCAAAGCAATGAAAGAGATGGGGATGTTACACAGAACATAATAAGTCGAACAATGGACAAAGGAAACCCAAAAAGGATAAGAGTTTGTTTTAGGAATCCTCAATCCACTCTATCATAGGCTTTTTCTAGGTCTAATTTAAAAACAAGATCAGGTTTATTTTTTTTAGATTTGTGAATGTAATGGAGGATTTCATGAAGAATAATGGCATTCTCAGTAGTCCCCCTTCCTGGGATGAAAGCACTTTGAAGGGGGCCAATGAGATCAGAGATATAAGGTCTTAGCCTCTGGACAATAACCTTAGTTAAAATCTTATAGATAACATTGCAGAGACTAATAGGTCTAAATTCCTTAAAATTGTTAGGATTATCAACTTTAGGAATTAGAACAATAAGGGTTTCAGCAAGCCTAGGATCATACTGCCCATTAGTGAAAGCATTTTGTATTAGTTGACAAACATCATCCCCAATTATGTGCCAATATTGTTTAAAGAAAAGAGCTTGAAACCCATCTGGGCCAGGGGATTTAAGAGGTTTCATAGAATTTATAGCAGTAAAAACTTCTTCCTTGGCAACAGGTTTAATTAGATTATCAAGACCATCAGATTGTAACTTTGGGCACATTCTAGGAATAAAAGCATTATTGTTAATAATAGTGGGGGGAAAAAAGATTTTTATAAAACCTAACTGCTTCAAATTGAAGAATTTCAGGATCATCACACATTTCCCCATTGGGAAGAGTGAGTTTTTGGATTTTGTTCCTTTTCCTACGAATAATAGTTTGGGCATGAAAATACATGGTGTTTATGTCTCCAAATTTAACATGATCTTCTCTAGATTTTTGGTACCAGTGGATTTCCTCTTGCTCCAGAAGCTTATTGTATTCTTTGATAAGGTCATCCTGGAGATAGGTGAGAGAAGCAATGTCCACTGATTCAAGTTTTTTTTGAATACCCTGGATCCTTCTTTCAAGTTTAATTTTCCTGAGTTTCAAATGACCAAAAACGTTAGTATTAAAAGTATTAGAATCTTTTTTTACCTCTTCTAAAGATTCCATAACATTGTTTGCTCGGTTCCAAGCTTGGGTAACAACATTCATGTAGTCTTCATGAGTTATCCAGGCAGCTTCAAAGCGGAAAGGTTTTTCCCCTTTACTTTTCGGGCTCATCCCCATTCTTAGAAGTATTGGGCTGTGGTCAGAGTGAAGTCTAGAAAGGTTTTCAGCTATAGCATTAGGGAAAGCAAGTTGCCAATCTAAGTCAGCCAGGGCGCGATCAAGTTTTCTGGAAATTAATCTGTTGCCCTGGCATCTTCTCTGCCAAGTGTACCTATTCCCTATAGTGTGAACATCAACAAGATTACATTTATCAATAAAGTCAGCAAAAATATTAGCCCTGGCAGCATTGAAATTCCCCCCTGACTGGTCAGAAAACAGGAGAATATCATTAAAATCACCAATAATAAGCCAAGGCTTGTTAATGATAGATCTTAGATTTTTAAGGTAGTTCCAAAGGAGGTTTCTATTAGTGGGGTTAGGACTTGCGTACACACCGGTGCAAATCCAGGTATTTGACCCTTTAGAAATGGAAATAGTAATGGTGTGGGAATTGTGCCCAATAACAGAAACAGAGAAGTTATGATTCATCTTGGACAAGGCCCACAAGCCCCCAGAATGCCCATTAGCTTCCAAAATATGAAGTGGATAATAGCCACATCTATTCCAGAAATTTTTAGTTTTTGAAAACTTAATATGAGTTTCCATGCAGAAAAGAATGTCCGGATTATGCTTTCTAATAAGTTCCTTTAAATGACGATGGCTAGTATTACTACCAGCTCCTCTAATGTTCCAAGAAATTAATGAAAAATCTTTGAATTCAGAATTCATTATAATAATAGTGATAATATAAAATAAAAAAAAAGGATACACCCTGTAGCTCTTAAGTATTTGCTGGAGGTGTTTCCAGGACCAGGTCTTCATCTAAATCATCATCTGAGCTTTCATCCATTTGTAATTCTTCATTATCTGATTGTGTTTCATTTTTATCAGGTGGTTTTTCCTCTTCTTCCATGGTACAACGCACTTGATGAGGGATTTTGTTTTGATTTGCATGATGATAAAAATCTCCTTGAGCAGAATGTTGATGGATATTTAATTTGGAGAGGGCTGCCACATTGGGATGGTCAGGTACTTGGTCATCATGGACGACCTTTGATTGGGCTGGAGTTATAATTGTTTGTTCCATGGTTTTTGGTTTTTCACCTTCTGGTTGCTTGTATTTGGCTTTTCCTTTGTTGGCATTGTCCACCAATTTTGCGATGTCAACGATGTTAGGTGGGTCTACTCTTGGTCTCTTTTTCCTGACCCATTGAGAATTGATTGTGTTTTGAATTTTGCTGGGCCCTTCATGATTAATAGGCAAATCTGATTTGGCCGAAATATTGTCCAGGACATTAAATTGATTGAATCTGGATGATTCCTTTTTTTGATTGACATTGTTTTGGCTGATTTTCTTTCCGTTATTTGGCTGCCTTTTTTTGCGCTGGACCGTTAGCCAATCACAATGGGGAGTATCATCTGCATTAACCACCATATTAGAAAATAAATTATTACCATAATTAGGATTATTACCGTTTTGAGAATTATGGGCACTGGTAGACGCGTCGCCCAGCTCTGCCGGAGTTGGTGGTTGTGCCGCCTCCTTTCCACTTGTTTTTCTTTTGATGCAGTCTCTTGTGATATGGCCATAACAACCACAATTAGAGCAAATAATGTGTAGGCCTTCATACTCTAACTTGTACCAATGATCATGAATTTTAATCTTTCCCACAACTGGTTGATTAAGATCTATTTCGACACAAACATGAGCAAATCTCCCTCGTTCCACTTGTAAAGTGTTGGTGTCCACTCGGACTGGAGAACCTATAGCTGCAGCCATTGCTAAAAGAAAACTTTCGTCATACCAAGCCAGGTTTAATGAAGGGATACGAACCCATACCATCGTTTTATGTACTTTAGCCTCTAAGGATACGAATTCTGGAGTCCATGCTGAGACAGCTAGGTAATGATCATATAGCATCCATGGTCCCCCATCAATAACTTTTTCCCTGTCATCAGGACGATCAAACTTCACCATGAAAAAGCCATTATCAACATCCATAATTTCAAATCCCCCAATTAGCTTCCATAGCTTGGGAAGTCGCTCTCGCAAAGTACGGTACCTAACCATTTTTCCCAAGAGTTTGATGATCAAAGCATCATACCAAGGTGCACATAGGTCATGAAAGACTTTTTCATCCACGTGAACTATAGGAAGTAGACGATTGCCATCTTGTAACGTTATCTTAACTAATTGTTGAGCCAACAAATCAGTTTTGACGCATTGCATGGGGGGGACTTTGTCACCCAAAACCTTGTCACGGAAGGATATCTTTGGTGGTATCTTGTCTGGTGGTTTTGCTGGTGGTGGCTCAGGAGGATCCACACGGCTGGTGGTAAACTCAAAGGTAGACATGAGCAGTAAGCATCCGTGAGAGAATATGCTTTAGACCACTATTTAAAGATACTTATATATCATTTTGTTTTGAAAAACTATTAATAAAATGTTGTTTTAAGAAATAAAGTTACACACACATATATATAAAGTTATATGGGAGAGGATCAAATGATATCATATATTAAATAAATTTGTAGACTTACACCACTTAACTAATAACTTTTTACATAATTTGAACTTGACCAATTCAACCAATAATTCTTATGAAATAGATCAAGTTTACCAAATTTTAAACAAATCAAAAACTAATTATTAATACTCTATCGCAGTACTTTATTTTAATGTATAACATGTTTTTAAAATATAAGTAAAAGTCCATTGTTAGATAACACATCTATAAATGTCCAAATTATCTGAAATTTAATATATATGATTATGAAGGTAATACAATGTGATTCAATGGTTGGATTAGTTAAATTCACATTTTACAAAAAAGTTATTAAGTTGTGTAACTATACAAGTTTGACATCTAATGTCAATTGATTATGTCCCAAGTCTTGGTGCACTAGTGAGCCCAAATGGTATGACCAATCATTCATAAAGTCTATGTTTTGTTTGAATGTAGCTTTCCACTTATCATCCCCTTCCTTCACCATAATTTGATAATGGGCCAATTTGTTTATGCTTAAAAAAACACTTTTTAAAAGTGCTTAAAAATTGATTTTTATGTCTTTCTTTCTTCATTTTGAGTTGATCTTCATACACTTGCCTATGAGACAAAGGTGCAAGAGCAATGGGTTTATTGTTCATTGTAAATGAGTATCCGTTGATGTAGCCATATTTAGTTGCCCTATGATCAAACTCCCATGGTCTCTCTAAAAGAATGTGCCCAACATTCATTGGAACTACATCACAAAGTACTTTACCACTATATCTCCCAATTGAGAAAGAAACCAAAACTTGGTTTTTAACCTTGAATTCCTCACAATCATTCAAGCATTGCATGAATTTATAAGGCATGGGGTGCTTAATGGTAGAGAAGTTTAGCTTCCCAACCAAAGTACTACTTGTAACATGTGTACAACTCCCCCATCAATAATCATGTTAATTACATATTATTTATGAGGTAGTAAGTATGGAAAATGTTTTAACTTTGTAACTCCATGTCATTCTCTTTAACTTGGGAGCTTAAAACACATCTAGTCACAAGTTCTTCTCCCTCCGTTGCATTTTCAATTCTATTATCACTAACATCTCCAAGTGAAGGCATGGACTTATCGCTATCACTTTCAATCACCACTTCATTGTCATGCGAAATCCTAACTCTCTTGTTGGGGCATTAAGATGTTATATGACTTGTTCCTAAACACTTGAAACATTTAATATCTCCATTTCTAGAGGATTTGTAATCAGATTTACCCTTGCCTTTTTAAGCTTAATTCGTCTTTGCCTTTTGGAGCTTATTTTCTAAAAGCCTTCTCTTTTTTCTTCCAATTTGATTTGAAAAAGGAACTAGAGCCCACACTGTACTTTGATGCTCTCTTTTTTTTTAATTGTATTTCCACCTTTAACATCACATGCATTATACCTTATAACTCCATATAGTGATGTAGATTCACTATACGTGCTATATTTATTCAGCTTGTTCAGAAACCTTGCCATGGTAGCTTCACTATCTTTATTCACATTAGCCCTTATAATAGCCATCTCTATTTCTTTGTATTATTCATACACACTTTAAGACTCTTATGTATGACTTTGCAATTTTTTATAGAAGTTCTTATAGTAATGATTAGGAACAAACCTCATTCTCATTATTTGTTTCCCTCCACGTTTCTACAAGTCTCTCATCATCTCTTCATATATTCAAAACCAATTTGCGCCACCAAATAATTGCATAATTAGTAAATTCAATCACAACTAATCCCTTTTGGCTTCGGAGTAGTTATGGCCATAAAAAATCAATTTCATCTTGTTATATTACTTTAAATAAGCTTCAGGGCCATTTCTACCTTGGAAAGTAGGTATCTTCATATTTTAATATTACCAAGGTTTCTATCTCTCCATTTTTTATCTCTAGAAACAACCATTTTTATTACCCCTCTTATACTCTTATCCGCTTTAAGCCTATTTCCTTTCATTTCAGCTTCAAATTCATACTCTTCCTAAGTTTGACCCAACTTCACTCTCAAACTCAGAATTTTCTCTATCTCTTTGGTTTCTCCAATTATACCTCCTAAAAATTAAGATTTGCAATCATATCCTTTTACCTATCCATCTTATCCCTTATTTCTTAAAAACCATTTGAGAACATTTAAATTCTTGTTGCATGGCTTTAAAAGTGAATTCCATATTCTGTTGGTTTCCTGTAACATCCCAAATTATAGCTATTTTCATAAATCAAATTAATAAGAGAAAAGGATTTTCATAAAAGAATTTGGGGAAAAAGGAGTTAAGAGTGAAAATGAGTGTTCAATATTCCGGTACTCTCGCTCAAGCGAGAAGGCCTCGCTTGAGCGAGCATATCAGTAAAAATCAGAAATTTTGGTTACATGGGGTTTGATCTCTGACTTATTCTCGCTCAAGCGAGAGGACTCTCGCTTGAGCGAGACGAAGTCAGAAAGGTTAGGGGTTTTTACTGAGGAATTGCTCTCAAGCGAGCACGTCCTCGCTTGAACGAGAACCCGAATCTTTTAGGGGCGAGAGCACGTGAACTCTGTTTTTAAAAAACAGAAGCCCCGAGGCCCCAACTTCATTTATTTCCCTAAAAAATGTTTTAGAGAGATAGAGTGGAGAGAGAAGGAGATACCAACTAGGAGAAGAAGGAGAGAAGAAGATTTGGCTCAACCTCACCCTCATCAACTCTTCCATCCCTCATTCTTGGTCATTCCTCCTTGGTGGGTAGAACTTACACACTTCACCTTTTCTTGTGTGAAATCCTCTCATGTGCCCTAATATCTCTTATCCCTTTATACTTGTTTGAGAATGAACTAGTTTGTATTATTATTACTTGTGGATGGTTGTACTTCTTAGTGATTGTTCTTCATTAGGTCCCATTGGGAAGAAACCCTAGGTTAGGGTATTTGCTATAATAGTTCATGTTCAAGTTTGATGTTAAGCAAATGCATTCTTATGATTTATGTACCAATCAAGTGAAAACTACTCATGTAATCATGTTATCAAGTATCTCAAGTGAAAAGAAAATTATGTTAGGCTTCGGTCATCAGGGGTCCAGGACCATCATGTTAATGTTAAAACTAGGCTTCGGGCGTCAGGTAACGACGATGACTTTATGTCCCTAAGGGAGATATCCCTTGTAGTCTGAGCTCAGGTCTAGCTGCAGGAAAGTGATAAGACCCCTACTGCTGAGTTAAGTTCATGTTAAATCAAGTTTCAAGTCATCATTGTTTATGTGAATCAAGTGTCACTCCATGTCATGTTTATATTGTTGCATATCTGATAAGTGTAAAATATGCGTTATTTTCCTATAGTTTTTATTACACTTACCAAGGTCGAAATATTAATTTATGCCCAAAATTATCCCTTTTTGTTAATATTTATAATAATTGTAATTATTTGGTTTAAATTTGAATATGATGCTATTTTAAATAGAAATCTGTTATTTTATGCAGATTTACAGAAGATTTGAAATAAGAGAGAAAATAGCATCAGAAAGGAGGGTGTTTGCAGATTCAGAGTTTAAATAAAGACCAAATAAAGAGGAGATTAACAGTTAGTTAATCAGAGAATCTTGTGGATAACCTCTCCAATTCAAATCCAAGCCAATCAAATACAAAATCAATCCAGAAAAAGGGAAATAGGAAAATCAGTCAAGCAAAGGCAAGATCAGAAAGAGATCAAGAAGTTAGATCAAGATCTGAAGAAAGTCTGCAACGCATCACACGCTTCACTTGCGCTAAGCGCAGGTGGAGCGCAGCCACAGATTAATCAGGCTTCACCTGCGCTAAGCGCAGGAGCGGAACAACAGATCAGTCGCGCTTCATACGCGTTAAGCGCATATGAAGCGCAGGACGCGCAACAGCTTTTAAACCTAGATCCAGATTGACTTCTTGAAGGAGAATTAGGGTTTTCCCACTCTATAAATAGAGCCTTTTGCACATATCACAGTAGGTCCTCGGGACCCAACACAGAAATAGAGAGAGTAGTTCTATGATTGAGAAAGGTGACAGATTTCTCAGTGGTTTGTAATGGCTACCATGAGTAGCTAAGCTCTCTAGTAGGATTTGATGTAGTGGATTCAATCCCCAAGTGTATAAGAATTCTCTTCTTTTTAATTATGATTCTCTATTTGTAATTTATCGGTATCTTTATGTTGTTTGTAATGCATTGCCTCCGCGCGTGCGCCGGGGTGGTAGGCTAGGCTCTGGATACAAAAAGTGAAACTCCGGCTAGTATTAGAGTTAGGTGAGCATAGAGCTGTCTATGAAGCTTAATCTCCGATTGCTGAAGATACTCGTTTGGTTCGTATCGTACTATCGTTCTTCGCTGCGATTGAAGCGTTTGGTGAGTGACACACCCCTTCATAGTTGTTCGATGGGAAGGTATGGATTAAATTGATAGCACTGATTGCAAAATACGGGGAATGTTCGGGGTCGCCAAGCCACTTTGAATGCCTGTAGAGAATAGCTTTTGGCGTTTAATTATGGTGTTATAGGGGAATTTGCAGGTACGATAATTGCCAGGAATGCCTTATAATTATTGTAATTAAACAATGCTAAGGTAATTACAAGTATAATCATAATTAAAAGAAGGGATTCGCATACACGAGGGGGGAGATGAAACGAAGTCAAATCCTAATCCAAAGTATCCTTCTCTCATCTCGTTTATCTGTTGTTATCTATTATTCTGCACACAACCAATTTCATTGATAAACTGTTTTCTTGAAAATTCGATCACTATTACTTTACAAATTAAAATCGCTCCCTGTGGATACGATATCTTACTCACTCTATTACTGCTGGACTTTTGGTACACTTGCCAGGAATCCATCAAGTTTTTGGCGCCGTTACCGGGGAGCGGTGTTTCAATTTGTATAGCCTTAGGAGGTCAAATTTTCAAGATTATACTTTTAATTTTTTTTATTTTCGTATTTTATTTCTTAATTTTTTTATTATTTTCGAAAAAAAAATAATAATTTTTTTAAAATATATATATATTTGAAATTTGAAATTTGAAATTTGAATTGGTCTTATCTTATCTTCAATGCTTATCCTGTTTAAGTTCTTTTAGGATTTCAGGATAAGTAAATATCAAATTTCAAATTCAAACTTAGTTTAATCAAGTTCTATCTTAGAATTTTAGGATTTTATTTTTTATTTTCATTTTTTTATTTTCATTTTTTTCAAAAAAAAATATTATTTTGTTCCACCTTCCTGAGCTGACATCTGTTTGAGATTCTTGAATAATTGTGAAGACAGGTATCTCAAAATCAATTAATGGCAGGAGCACAACCCAGAAGGACTTTGGGAGATTATATCATGCCTCAAGGGCTATGTTATCGTTCAAGTATTGCTCCCCCAATTTCTGCAAAGGCTGTGGAACTAGAAGCATCACATCTTCAACTTGTTAAAGCTCAACAGTTCGCAGGATTGGCACATGAGGATCCAAATAATCATCTTTTTACATTCCTGGAACTAATTGAAACTATGGGTTTTGAAGAGAAGGACAAAGAAGTTGCATGCTTACGTTTATTTTCCTTTTCTCTTGCAGGAAAAGCCAAAGATTGGTTAATGTCACACCCCAGCCGAAGTCTGAACAATTGGAACGTGGTAGAAGAAAAATTTTTAAGAAGATTTTGTCGCAAGCCATGTTACATTCAAACCAAGACAGACATTTCTTCATTCAAGCAAGAACCAAAATATTTCTCTCATGCACCGATTCAAGATGTTGTTTCATCCCATGAGCAGACTTTTGAAGATGAACTCAGGAGGTTGGAGCAGTCATTAGAAGCACTCAATAAGAAGATAGCCAACCTTTCTCAGCCACCGCAGTCAGTTCACTATCCTGACCAGCCTCCACAATTAATTTGTGATTTTTGCGGAGGTAACCATCTCAATGGTAACAACTCTTACCCAGACATTCAAGAAGAGGAAACTGAAGAAATACAAGAAAGAGAAGCAAAAGAAAGAGAATCAGAAGAAGTGGATGAAGAAGAGGAAGAAGAAGAAAAGGAAGAGTTCACACATGCAGTGCAAGTCAGAGATTTGCCATATCCAAAGAATCCCTCCATGAAAGATCTACACATGCTATTTGCAAGCTTCATAAATAGTATCAACTGTGTGCAAATTACCAGCCCAATGTTGGAGGCCATGGAGCAAAGGCCTGTCGAGTTCAAGTTGTAAATGCTCAACAAGAAGAGAGAGTTTCCTGATGCAACAGTTGAACAGATAGCAGAAGCAAGAACCAACCATCAGTCAGAACAAGTTTCAGCAAAAGCACTTCCCAAACCTGAAGAGCAGTGTGATGACATTGTTCAGCTAAAAGGGGAGGAAATCAATAACAATATGACTGATGAAAAAGTAGAAGAAGAAAAAGGAGAGGATGAAACAGAAAAGATGGTGCTTGAAGAAGAGATTGACTGTGAAGGGGAGAAAAAGAACAACACATATGAGGGGGTACACGATGGAAAAGATCAAGAAAAGGAGAAAAAGAGTGAACAAAGAGATAGTAAATCAAAGCCCAAAGAAGGAAGGGAAGTGGTATCCAGACCAAAGACCTTTCTTTATCCAACCAGTCCTGCAAAGGAAGATCAAGAAAGGCATGGTACAAGTGATAATCCTTCCAGACCTCACAAAAGAAAGGCCTGCAATCACACTGACCAGAACAGAGAAAAGAGAAGAAAGGTCAAGATAGAATCACATTCAGAGCCCAGAGCCAAATTGAAGATCAAGTGGTCAGGTGTGTTTCATGTCAAAGACCCTTGCGAAGCAAAGAAATTGAGAGCAATCAATTGTGAATCATTTAAGCTTCAGGAAAAGAAGACTCATGCACATGAGAGCAAATTAATAAAGAAGAAAAGAGTCAAGCCAAGGGAGTCAGAGGCATGGTCTAATTCCAGAAAGAAGCCCAAATGGTCAAAGTCATTTCACACCACAGGTTGCTCCAAGGCAACATTATGGGGAGGATTAGGGGCGAGAGAAAGGAAAGATGCAGCTCACAAGCTCACCAAAAGATTTCAGTATCAGCCACCTTAACAGAGCAGGTGTCGAGCTATCAGATGTTAAACAAGCGCTTTCTAGGAGGCAACCCAGAGATTTTTAAGTTTTTAATTAACTTTAGTTGTTGTTAATTAGGATTTTTCATTTCTTTTAGGATCTAGGAAATTTTCAAAATTGATTGGAATAAGTTTGTGGAAAACAAATTTTTAAAACAATAGGAAGTAGCAGAAAACGTGACTGAAAATTGCAAATTCTCATTCTGTTTTCTGCGCTGAGCGCAGGAGAAGCGCACAATTGCAATTTTAGTCATTGTTTTCTGCGCTTCACCTGCGCTGAGCGCAGATGAAGCAGCGCAGGTGAAGCGTAGTAGTACAAAATTTTAAAAATCTTCTATTTTCTCATATACTGTTTCTCTATTTCCTAAGCTTTCTTTTCACTTTTTCCACTCACAAACTTCAATCAATTTTGAAACTTTCAAATTTCATGCATATTTTTCTTTTATTTTTACCAATTGAAATCTTCATCTATTCTGTTTTCATGATTAGCACTTTAGGATAGCAACTTTAAGATTATGAATATTATTGATTATCTGCTATCTTTAATGTGTTTTTGGTTGTGTGGAACATGAAGAACAATTTGCTTGATTGGAATACTCTTTGTTTTGTGAGTTATTAAATTTGAAAGTGTTATGCTCTATCTCTTTCAAAAAAAAATTAAACTCTCAACTTTCCATGGATTGATTGAATACTTGCAAAACAAATGAGTATATTTTGTTTTTAGGAAGGCATTACCAAGTGCAGTAAAATTTTGTTGAGAGTAATTCTTTATGCATGCAAATTGGTTAATAATAGGCTTCCATGTTCTTCATGAATTGGTTTGCAATAAGGCATCATAAAAATAAATGTGTTTTTAGCAACTAATTGTTGTTATTTGACTTTTCAGATTCCCAGGATTAAATTGCTAGTATTTCTCGTGGCTTTAGCTCACCAGGAAAAGACATGAAGAAAAGGATCAGAAAATATGATCTCATGTGATTCAAGAATGCACAGGCTGCTGCAAAGTATAAAGGTCTTAAATCATGCAAAAGACCAGTTGACCCCAAATCAATCAAGAGTTACCAGACCCATACCCAGGCATGTTGCTTGAAGACTTCTAGATATTCTTGCAGTGGCCTGGGGACAGGCCTATTCTTCCAGGGGGAGTTGAAGCAGCAGCAGTTGGACAGGACCTACAGGATACAGAGGATGAAGATTGATACTGGTGTTTTCTTTCTTTTTTTTCTCCTATTTTACAAATTTTTTTTATAATTAATTAGGAATTTTTGTGTTGCATTTAAAATTTTTAGGATATTTAGGATTTTTTAAAAAAAATTAGGAAATAGAAATTAGGAAAATAAAGGAAATTTTTTTCAAAATTTCTGAAATTAGGCAGTTTAACTAACCAGATTAGGAAAGAAGAAAGGGACTTGTGATTAATTCCATAATCAATTAGGATTAGGATGCTTCACATGAAAACCTATCAGGGTAGTTAATTAAAACCAGTAAATGCTTTATCAAGGAATTTAGCCAAGAAGCCGGTGAGTTAAGAGCCCAAACACTGAATTGAGAGTTTTTCACCGCTGTTTGTCAACTTTTATTGCTTGAGTTTTTGGATCTTATTCAATTTGTGGAAAATATGGAAATGACAAAGGCAATTTTTTGTTTTTCAATATATTTGATCAGTGCCAAAAAGCCAACCTTTGATATAATTTTTTCAATTATTTGATAACCCATTTGAGCCTTTATTGAATATTCTTGTTCACCCAAGCCAAAATGAATATATATATCCTGTCCCTTACACATTTGGGATAGAGAGCAATGTGGCAAGCAAAAATAATGGAAGAAAAGGTTGAAAAAGAGCAGGTACATGAAAACAAAAAGAAAAAGAGGATCACTCCTCCTAAAATCAAAAAGAAAAAAAATGAATAAATTGAATAAGTTGGGGGAGTGCATCTTCAAACAAGGAAAGAGGCCTGCAAAAAAGTGAAATAAATCAAGAAAGAGATGGTGGAAGGAGAGAAATCCAAGAAAAGCAACATCCAGAGATACTCTCTATTCTAGATGTTCATTGTTTATCCAGAAAACATTGAGGGAAACAGTACCCGTGAGCATGAGTGAAATTCCTTGGTTTATTGTTTATTGCTCTAATTGCTACTTTTGAGAAAGTTCAACTTGTTGATTGTGTTCTAGTTTGGTTGAGTAATGGTAATATCTCTTGACTCTAATTTTTTTTCTGATATTTGGAAAGTGACTTTTGCCTAATAAAGAGATAATGAAAATTTTTCCTTATAGATGTTTTGAGAATTGTACACAAGGGTGATTGGAAATTTGATTGCATAAGGTGTCTTGCTTGAGGACAAGCAAGAAGTTAAGTTGGAGGGTATTTGATAAGTGTAAAATATGCGTTATTTTCCTATAGTTTTTATTACACTTATCAAGGTCAAAATATTAATTTATGCCCAAAATTATCCTTTTTTGTTAATATTTATAATAATTGTAATTATTTGGTTTAAATTTGAATGTGATGCTATTTTAAATAAAAATCTGTTATTTTATGCAGATTTACCGAAGATTTGAAATAAGAGAGAAAATAGTATTAGAAAGGAGGGTGTTTGTAGATTCAGAGTTTAAATAAAGACCAAATAAAGAGGAGATTAACAGTTAGTTAATCAGAGAATCTTGTGGATAACCTCTACAATTCAAATCCAAGCCAATCAAATACAAAATCAATCCAGAAAAAGGGAAATAGGAAAACCAGTCAAGCAAAGGCAAGATCAGAAAGAGATCAAGAAGTTAGATCAAGATCTGAAGGAAGTCTGCAACGCATCACACGCTTCACCTGCGCTAAGCGCAAGTGGAGCGCAACAACAGATCAGTCGCGCTTCATACGCGTGATAAGTGAAAATTAGTTGATAAATTAAAGTACTTTTTAGTTCACTTATCAAGGATAAAATCGTAATTTTGCCACAGTTTAATCCCTTTTTATTAAATATTAGAGAAATTGTTTTTATTAATCTGATATTTGAATTTGATGCTATTTTGATAGAAATATTGCTGATTTTTACAGGATATTGCAAAGATTTGATTTGAAGGAGAGATAACATTAAATGGGGGAGATATCTGCAAGATTTGAGATTGATTGAAGACATTTAATAAAGATTTGAAGAAGATTTAAGGCAATTAATGAGGAGATCACTGCAAATCAATCAAGGATTCTGCAGACAAGTTTCCCAAATAAATCAAAGATTGCTCAATAAATGCAAGGATTTTATCAAGAAAAGGGAAACAAGGAAAGACAAATCTGCCAAAACCAGTCTCGGGGAGAGATCAAGACTAAAAAGAGAAAGTTGGAACCGCAGGGCGCTACCTATGCTTCAGCGCAGGGTGAAGCGCAGACTCTCTGGATCTTGCGCTCCAGCCTGCGCTGTAGCGCAGCTTGGAGCGCAGGTCATGCCGATTTGCTCCTAGTTGCCGTTTTTAGTTAGATTTCTCCCCAAATTTCTTTGACTTTCCTTAGTCTATAAATAGGAACCTCTTGTGCCAAATCTAGTGTGCACGATTATTGTAATACAGTCATATTTCAGTGAGAATGCACCAGAGCTAAGTTTAGAGGAGGAGAGGAGGAGCGCTTCACAAAGATTGAAGATGGTGACAGCATCTTCGGTGGTTTGTATGGCTACCTTGTGTAGTTAACTCTCCATTAGGATTGGATGTAATTGATTCTATCCCCAAGTGTATGTAAACTCTATATTATTATTTCATGAGCTCTCTGTCTATAATATTGGTAATCTTATTCTGTACTTAATTCCTATCATCCGCGCTTGCGCCGGAGTTATAGGCTAGTTTCGACTAGGATTGAGAGTGGGGGAGCGGATTCTGAAGAAACTCATTCTCTGAGTGAATAAGAGGACTCGGTAGCCAGTGACCGAAACATGGGCGTTGCTAGTGATTGATGGGTAGTGTGAGTACTCTAATGAAGGGCGTCTAAAGGATACGCATGGTTATTAAATTACCGATAGCAAAGAATTAGTTGATTGTCAATCCCGGATGCGATAACGTGGGTGTTTCTAATGAGTGATGGGTAGTGATAGTACTCTAGCGAAGGTGCATCCAGAGAAGTAGGCCGCGTTTATCAATTAGTTCTTTTACAAACGGAATAAAAGAGATCAAAATAAGCCGAGGGTAAGTCTGTCGCATGGGATAGCCCGCATGGATTACCTTTGAGTGTGTAAGGCCACTGGTAACTCGGGGTCTTAGCAATATAGTTTGTCTACAGTATTATAGAGTAAACCTAAAATAATAGACAATTTTTACATGCACAAAGGGTGTGATGATATGAAGTCCAATCCTAATCCAAGTAAAGTGTCTCTAACTCTTCCTTCCTAATTCCATTGATTATTAATTTTCTATTTACAATTCCGCAACATTAATCTCAAACCGTTGTTTCCCTTGATAATTAGATCACAAGTTTATGTGTGTTGACCGTTCCCTATGGATACGATAACTCTTCTTACTATTATACTACTGGATTTTTGGTTCGCTTGCCAGAAACCCATCAAGTATTTTTGGCGCCGTTGTCGGGGAACGCTTTCCAATTCGTGTAAACCTTGGCGGTCTAGTTATCAAGCTTTTAATTATCTTAGGAATTTATTTATTTGTGTTCATTAGGATTTCTATCTATTATTCTTATTATTTTTAGGACTTATTATATTAGGAATTTTATTGTTTTTCTATTATTATTAAATTCTCTTCAACACTTATCTTTTTAAAGTTTCTTGTCTATGCTTCTGAGAGGTCATGCATCTCCCAATCAATTACAGTTCGACCCGGAAATAGAAAGGACGTCCCGAAGGAACAGAGGTAGGAACTCGAGAAGGAGAAGAAGGAGAATAATTGTTGAAGAACCAGAAAACATGGCAGAGGAAGCTCCAAGAAGAAGACTTGGAGATTACATCTCCCATCAAGGACCACGTCACTTCTCAAGCATTGTGTTACCACCAAATGCCAGAACTCTGGAGTTGAAGACTGCACACCTCAACCTCATTAGTGCACATCAATTCGCTGGATTGGATCATGAAATTCCAAATACTCATCTCTCTAACTTTTATGAATTGATTGGTACTATGGGATTCGAGGAGGGTAATTTAGAATCTGTTTACTTACGCTTGTTTTATTTTTCTTTGATAGGTAAAGCTAAGGAATGGCTGCAATCACACCCAAATCAAAGTCTAACCAATTGGGGTGTGGTTGAGGAGAAATTCTTGACAAGATTCTTCCTACCAGGGAAGCAGATTGAAGCCAAAGCAGATATTTCCACATTCAGACAAGGGATTGATGAGCCACTTTGTGAAGCTTGGGAAAGATTCAAATCTATGTTGCGCAAGTGTCCCAATCATGGCTATGAAGACATACAACTCAATATATTCTGCAAGGGACTGCGTTCAGATTCAAAGTCATTTATAGATGCTGCAGCAGGAGGAACAATCTTATCCGTAGAAGTTGATTAGGCACTAGAAATCATTAACAACTTCGCTCAGAACGATCAACAAGCTTAAAGTGGAAGGCAGCTCGCGCAAGTACCAAGGAAAGGGATACTGGAACTCAATCAGAATGATGCCTTGTTAGCTGAAAACAAGCTCATTAAACGTCAAATAGAAGCACTCACTGAGACGTTAAAGGCACTCCCTCAACAACTCAAAGCTGTCCACTCACAACCCATCCAAGCCCAACCATTGATTTGTGATTTCTGTGGAGGTGACCATCTAAATGGTCAATGTGATAACCAAGGAATACACCCAGAGCAAGTCAATTACATGGCTAACCAGGGAAGGCAAGGTAATTTCTCCAACAACAACAACAACTAGTACTCTCAAGGTTGGAGAAATAACCAAACCAACTCAGGTTGGATTCAGAATGGAGGAAGACAACCACCTTACCAACAACAGCCTTCAACATATGATAAATTTAATACTTTGGACAGTAAGATTGATGACTTGGTTCAAGGATTTAGTGGATTCAAGAAAACTACAGAGGCATCAATCAAGACTCTAGAGAATCAAGTGGGTCAGTTAGCCAATGAGATGGCAGAGCACAGACAACAACACTTCTCAGCTGTGACCTAAACCAATCCAAAGGAACAATGCAACTTGGTTGCTACTGATGACAACAAGTCAGAGGAGAAGGAACTTGATGAGGAAGAATAAATCATCTTCGAAGAACAATTGCTTCAAGAGGAAGTTGTTCATCAAGATGAAGAAAAAGAAGCCCAACAAAAAGAGGAACATCATGAAGAAAAGGCCCTAGTTACAAGTAAGTCACTTGACTCAGGTAGGTTTACTATACCCATCTCTATTGGTAATCTACCCTCTACTCATGCTTTATTAGATTTTGGAGCGAGCATCAATTTGATGCCGCTATCGTATTTTAACAAGTTGAGTAATGTGAAGGTCAAGCCTGCAAATGTGAGATTACTTCTTGCAAATAAATCTGCTCAAAGCCTACATGGGATAATAGAAGATATTCAAATCAGAGTAGATAAATTTGCATATGTTGTAGATTTCTACATTGCAGAGACAGAAAAGGAGGATACTGAAGTCCCCCTAATTTTAGGAAGACCCTTCATGAAGGCTGCTAAGATGATCATTGATGTCGATCGAGGGAAATATGCATTGAGCTCAAAGGATGAAACCATTGTGTTTCATACTGACAGGGGCATACCCAAATTACAACAAACTAATGTTATTTCCAAAAATTCTTCAAAGCTGCCAGGCTCCGAATTTCTGAGGAAGCCTAGGATGAGGGTAAAGTACCCAGAGTCAACTTGGGAATTCAAGTTCAAGAGAAGAAAAAGATCAACATCTGATACTGAGGAAGACAGTGACAGTGATGAAAGAGTCACAAATTGGCATGGAGGATGAGAGCTCAAAGGAAGAACTGGTATGAAGTCAAACATCATCCTCCACTTGAGGCCACCATAAAAAGGTTGCGTAACCAGGCGTCGAGCTAAAAGACGTTAAACAAGCGCTTCCTGGGAGGCAACCCAGTTTTTGTGAGTTTTAATTTTTATTTTATTTTCATTTTGTTAATTTTTAATTTTTAGGATTTACCTGTGTAATTAGAAAATTGTTAAAATTGGGATCTAAATTTTAAAGGAATGCATGGAATCAATTAGGAGTAGCAGAAGTAGAGAGAATACTGCAGATCTGCGCTTCAGCCTGCGCTACAGCGCAGGTGAAGCGCAGAATTAAAATTGAAAACCAAACTCTCTGACTTTTGCGCTTCAGCGCATGGTGAAGCGCAGCGGCACGCTTCACATTTTGAAGCAGTACGCTCTCCACCCTGCGCTGTAGCGCAGGGAGCACAGCTTTAAATTTTGAAATTGGAACGAGGAAGTTCATTTCGAACTTCCTCTCATTTTCTCCCTTGCCTTTTCTCTGATATTCCTAACCTTTGTTTTGACTTTTCTCACTCATATAGCCCTCATTTTCAGTTTCTGAGCTTATACCAGGTATGTTTTTATAGTTTTCTTTCTTTTTAACCGATTGAAATTTTGATTTTTTGTTTTATTTGAGCATAACCTTAGGACAGGAAGTTTAGGATTTTAGGAACCTTTAGGAAAGAAATAATTGTTTATAATGTTTTAAATTAGTTTGCATGTGGTTAGGATTCATTGTGCGTTATTCCTGTTTGCTTAGGTGGTAGTTTTTGAGTGCTCAATAATTTCTGCAAATTATTCTGTTGGTGCATGTATGATTGATTAATTGCTCTAATATTTTGCATGCCCTTACATAAATAATTATGCCTTATTGCATGCTACTGATGACATGATTTTTTAGCATGAGTTTAATTCTCACTTTTGCCTGTTTAGGATTATTTAGGACTACTTTAACTTATCACTTTAGAATGTCTTAATTAATTAATTGGCATTTATTGGGTAAGGATTAAAATCAAAATTTGTATGCACAAATTGTTTGATTAATTTATTGCTCTAAATTTTTGAAATTAAATTGGCCATTTATTTCATAATTATGAGTAATTAAATATTATGATGCATAGATAATTTTGAGTTGTTTCTGATTTGTCGATGGCTCGTACAAAGAATGTTGGTGTTCCTAGTTCCTCTAGGAAGGGCACAGGGGGTGCCAAGAGGAAGGCCCCCCAGAGGAAACCTGAGTTCGACCCTCACCGCTTCAAGGACCTCAAGTCCTTTGAAGCTTACATTGGCATTGTTGACTGCAAATTCATCAAGGAGCGACCAGTCGTCCTTGAGGAGGGCGAGTTTGATGAGTTCTCAGCTGAGATTCATAGGAGGCGTTGGGGCCGCCTCAGCCGCCCTGACAGCTACTTTGACCCGGATATCGTCAGGGAATTCTATGCTAACACCATTGGAGACCAAGGCGTTAACATTAGAAAGGAGTCTTATGTGAGGGGACAGGTGATCAGATTTGATTGTGACGCAATCAACACACTCCTAGCACACCCCATAGAGGAGGACAAAGACCTGGTGGAGTGCCAATAGCAGGATAGGATGGAGGCCGTTGGAGTCAACGACAATGATCCTCTTGACACAGAGACCGCTCAGCTACTCTGTTTACCAGGGCGTTCCTTCGAGAGGAACGCATATCGGCATGCTGCTAGGATGCATAGGAAGGACATGAGGAGCATTTCTCAGATGTGGACAATACTGCTACTGGCCAACATTTATCCTACCGGGCATGTTTCTGATGTGGTTATGCCCATAGCCCACCTCATTTACTCCATCCTCACTAACGTCGTTATCGACGTCTCGCAGATCATCACTCAGAAGATAGCAGACTATGCTACTGCTTTGGAGCATCGGACACCCAACTCCAGGATCAGACTTGACTTCCCTTCTCTTATTACATCCCTCTGCAGATCTAGGGGTGTAGAGGTGAACCCAAGGGTTCGCATCTTACCACCTATGACCAGAGCCTATATTGAAGCCAACTGTATCGCAGCTGCGGAGTTGGAGGTTGAGGATGAGCAGCAACAGCCACCACCACCACCACCAACAGACATGGATGCTCCATCCTGGGCCCAGCGACTTGGGGCCCAGCATACTCACATGATGGCTCAGATGTCCACTCTCCACCGAGCCGCTGTACACTTTCAGAGCAGTCTGTGGATCCCGCGCTCCCTGCAATTTTTCATGACTATTTACAGTGGCCTGGGGACAGGCCTATTTTCCCAGGGGGGATGGAGCAGCCGGAGCTGAGGATGAATCAGCTCACATGGATCAGGACCAGGAGGACTGATTCTTTTTCTTTCCTATTTGGTGCTTTTCCTTCTTTTTCTTTTCCTTTTTCTTTTTATTTTCTTATTTTTTTCCTTTTATTTTCTTATTTTCTTTTATTTTTTTATATGTATTGTATATAATCCTCCACAAATACATTATATATTATGCAGTAATTATTCAATTATTTTTTGTGTTTTTCTGTTAAATTTTTAAATTTTTAGGATTTTTAATTACTTTAAGACCTTAGGAAACTAGGAATCAAGGTAACTTTTTCCAATTTTCTGTAAATAAGTAGTTTAACTAACCAGATTAGGAAAGATGATAGGGTCTTGTGATTGATTCCATAATCAGTTAGGATTAAGGTACTTCTCAAGAGAACCTATCAGGATAGTTAATTAAATCCATTAAGTGCTTTATCAAGGAAAATTTAGCCAATAACCGGTGAGCTGAGAGCCCAAACACTGAAATTGAGAGCTTTTCACCGCTACTTGTCAACTGTTATTGCTTGAGTTTCTTAATTTTGTCTTGCTAGTAGAAGGTATGGAAGTGACAAAGGCATATTTTGTGATTCTAATATTGTGCTCAGTGCCAAATAGCCAACCCTGATTAAATGTTTCCATTTATTGATTGCCCATTTGAGCTTGAATATTTCCTTTGATGCACCCTAACCATATTCATTGAATGTATCTTGTCCCTTAACACTTGGGATAGAGAGCAAGGTGCACCACAACAACATGGGACAAGAGGTTGGTCACAGAGATTCAAGAGAAGGCACGAGAAATCACAAAAGAAGGATCCTCCCCCACAAATAAAGTTTCTATGTTATTCTCCCGGTCTAAAAAAAATCTGCACAAAAGTGTGTAATTGAATAAGTTGGGGGGAGAATTTCTTCAAACAATGAGGCCAAGCTGAAAAAGGGTGACCATTCAAGAATGACCAGGTGAATTGAGAGAAGTCCCAAGTACAATCACAAGATGCTCTCTATTCAAAGTGTTCCTTGAATATCCAGAAAAACCATGATTTCTTGATAGCCCAGCTCATTACAACCTAAGAAAGACCTTTTGATCCATATTAACTGCTTGCAGGTTCAGATTTTGGAAACGACTGTCAATTCTAGTTGTTCAACAGTGGTGAAAAAGATTGAGGGAAACACTTACCCGTGAGAATGAGAGATTTCTTTGGTTTATCACTTACTGCTTTAATTGCTATTTTTGAGAAGTTTGATTGATGTTTGTATTTCTATTCTGATTGATAATTGGTAACATCCCTTGATCCTGAGTTTTTCTTATGTTTGGAAAGTGACTGCTACTTAGGAAGAAGTTGAAGAATAGTTCCTTGAATTTGTTTTAATTGTTAGAAATACACTGGGAATAGAATTGATTTCTGATTGCAAAGAGGTCTCTTGCTTGAGGACAAGCAAGAAGTTAAGTTGGGGGTATTTTGATAAGTGAAAATTAGTTGATAAATTAGAGTACTTTTTAGTTCACTTATCAAGGATAAAATGGTAAGTTTGCCCTAATTTAATCCCGTTTTATTAAATATTAGAGAAATTGTATTTATTAATCTGAGATTTGAATTTGATGCTATTTTGATAGAAATATTGCTGATTTTTGCAGGATATTGCAAAGATTTGATTTGAAGGAGAGATAACATTAAATGAGGGAGATATCTGCAAGATATGAGATTGATTGAAGACATTTAATAAAGATTTGAAGAAGATTTAAGGCAATTAATGAGGAGATCACTGCCAATCAATCAAGGATTCTGCAGACAAGCTTCCCAAATAAATCAAAGATTGCTCAATAAATGCAAGAATTTTATCAAGAAAAGGGAAACAAGGAAAGACAAATCTGCGAAAACCAGTCTCGGGGAGAGATCAAGACTAAAAAGAGAAAGTTGTAGCTGCAGGACGCTACCTGCGCTTCAGCGCAGGGTGAAGCGCAAACTCTCTGGATCTTGCGCTCCAGCCTGCGCTGGAGCGTAGCTTGGAGCGCAGGTCACGCCGATTTGCCCCCTGTTGCCGTTTTTAGATAGATTTCTCCCCAAATTTTTTTGTCTTTCCTTAGTCTATAAATAGGAACCTCTTGTGCCAAATCTAGTGTGCATGATTATTGTAATACAGTAATATTTCAGTGAGAATGCACCAGAGCTAAGTTTAGAGGAGGAGAGGAGGAGCGCTTCACGAGGATTGAAGATGGTGACAGCATCTTCGGTGGTTTGTATGGCTACCTTGTGTAGTTAACTCTCCATTAGGATTGGATGTAATTGATTTTATCCCCAAGTGTATGTAAACTCTATATTATTATTTCATGAGCTCTCTGTCTATAATATTGGTAATCTTATTCTGTACTTAATTCCTAACTTTCGCGCTTGCGCTAGAGTTATAGGCTAGTTTCGACTAGGATTGAGAGTGGGGGAGCGGATTCTGAAGAAACTCATTCTCTGAGTGAATAAGAGGACTCGGTAGCCAGTGACCGAAACATGGGTGTTGCTAGTGATTGATGGGTAGTGTGAGTACTCTAATGAAGGGCGTCCTGGAAGCGATAACGTGGGTGTATTCTAATGAGTGATGGGTAGTGACAGTACTCTAGTGAAGGTGCATCCAGAGGAGTATGTCGCGTTTATCAATTAGTTCTTTTACAAACGGAATAAAAGAGAGCAAAATAAGCCGAGGGTAAGTCTGTCGCTTGGGAGAGCCCGCATGGATTACCTTTGAGTGTGTAAGGCCGCTGGTAACTCGGGGTCTTAGCAATATAGTTTGTCTATAGTATTATAGAGTAAACCTAAAATAATAGATACTTTTTACATGCACAAAGGGTGTGATGATATGAAGTCCAATCCTAATCCAAGTAAAGTGTCTCCAACTCTTCCTTCCTAATTCCATTGATTATTAATTTGCTATTTACAATTCCGAAACAATAATCTCAAACCGTTGTTTCCCTTGATAATTAGATCACAAGTTTATGTGAATTGACCGTTCCCTGTGGATACGATAACTCTTCTTACTATTATACTACTGAATTTTTGGTTCGCTTGCCAAAAACTCATCAACGCGCTAAGCGCATATGAAGCGCAGGACGCGCAGCAGCTTTTAAACCTAGATCCAGATTGACTTCTTGAAGGAGAATTAGGGTTTTCCCACTCTATAAATAGAGCCTTTTGCACAGATCACAGTAGGTCCTCGGGACCCAACACAGAAATAGAGAGAGTGGTTCTAGGATTGAGAAAGGTGACAGATTTCTCGGTGGTTTGTAATGGCTACCATGAGTAGCTAAGCTCTCTAGTAGGATTTGATGTAGTGGATTCAATCTCCAAGTGTATAAGAATTATCTTCTTTTTAATTATGATTCTCTATTTGGAATTTATCGGTATCTTTATGCTGTTTGTAATGCATCGCCTCCGCGCGTGCGCCGAAGTGGTAGCCTAGTGCTCTGGATACAAAAAGTGGAACTCCGGCTAGTATTAGAGTTAGGTGAGCATAGAGTTGTCTATGAAGCTTAATCTCCGATTGCTGAAGATACTCGTTTGGTTCATATCGTACTATCGTTCTTCGTTGCGATTGAAGCGTTTGGTGAGTGACACACCCCTTCATAGTTGTTCGATGGGAAGGTATGGATTAAATTGATAGCGTTGATTTCAAAATACGGGGAATGTTCAGGGTCACCAACCCACTTTGAATGCCTGTAGAGAATAGCTTTTGGCATTTAATTATGGTGTTATAGGGGAATTTTCGGGTACGATAATTGCCAGACATGCCTTATAATTATTGTAATTAAACGATGCTAAGGTAATTACAAGTATAATCATAATTAAAAAAAGGGATTCGCATACACGAGGGGGGAGATGAAACAAAGTCAAATCATAATCCAAAGTATCCTTCTCTCATCTCGTTTATCTGTTGTTATCTATTATTCTGCACACAACCAATTTCATTGATAAACTGTTTTCTTGAAAATTCGATCACTATTACTTTACAAATTAAAACCGCTCCCTGTGGATACGATATCTTACTTACTCTATTACTGCTGAACTTTTGGTACACTTGCCAGGAATCCATCAATATCATTCGTTGTTTCCTACACATGCATGATTTTCTTTACTTAGTGAGGCATTAGTCTCACCCCATTGTGGGTTTACATTTTAGATTCTCAGGCAGGTCGTTGAGGACCAAGATGCAGTTGGAGCATAGAGTTCATTTGGCTTTGGAGCCTATCATTTTGATTATATTTTGTTTATGGTTGTATATTCTTTTGGATGGATATTGAGTACATGTGTTTCTCATGATGTTTCCACTTTGATAGGACACATGTATTGCAATATCCATGTCGCAGTTGTATATGTAAACCCTCATATTATGTTTAATTAAGCGTTGGATTTAGTTAAGCAAATTTATATTACTGTAATTGATATCGTTAATGTCACAAAAAATAATTCCCTAAATTCGGGACTTATGCCACCAAAAGGCATAATTTATGAGTTCTGGAAATTAGGACGTTACATTCCCCTAGTTGATGGTTCTTCCTTGCTTGCTAGTTTGAAAGCTGAAAAAAAATGTTAAAGAATAAGTTCCTCACACATGTTCTCACATGTTTACCTCAATAGATGGTACTCTACACTCCTGTATCACTCTTGATTAGGCCTTTTGCTTTTATGGACACACTTTTGCCTTTTTTTTTCCACTCTTACTCTTCTCTATAGGTTCTTTAGAGAATTTAATCAACAAAATCATAGGTAGCCATAAATCTTGTAGAATTCAGGAACAATAAGGACTACCAACAAGATGTGTAGAAGGAAAATAACTTAAGAATTAACAAGAATTTGCAAAGACCCAACTCCAATATCCAACAAGACAATAATTTTTAATTTTTTTTTTGTCTTTTTTCACCTTTTTTGTATACATTTTTAACTTTTTGCGCTTTTGTTCTTTTTGGGTAAAATATGTTTTTAGTCCCTGTAAAATACATTCAATTTAATTTTCATCCCTACAATTTTTTTTTCTTTTGATCACCAGAAAATAAGAAAATGTGATATTTTGATTTTAGCCCTTGTAAAATATTTTATTTTTTATTTCAATCCTCACAAAAATAAACTAATCTTGGTGATTTTGTGAGTGTTAAGGACGTCAAGGACAAACTTCAACAATTTCTTATTTTATGAGGACCAAAACCAAAAAAAGAAATTGAAGGGACGAAAATCAAATCAGGTGTATTCTATAAGGACTAAACACATATTTAAGTTTGTTCTTTTTTTTCAAAATTGAAAGAAAAGAACTTTAGATGGAAGGACAAAAAATCTGGACAAGGAGAAGATGAACAAACACAAGAAGGACAAATAAAAATTCAAAATAAAATTAAAGAGGATAATGAAGAAGACGAAACAAAACAAAACATAGAGATGGTGAAGATGAACAAACACAAAAAAAAAACACACACACGCACTTAAAGGAAACGATGAACAAAATGCAAATGAGATTAAACATAAAACCTGATTTTAGAACCGAAGCTTTGATAACCAAATTATGTGAACACAAGAAGGTTTATAACCTATGAACCCAAAACCTTCGAATTATACTCACCCAAGAAAGCTAAAGGTCGAGTTTAGATGATCCACTCAAACCAATGAGTACAAGAAAATAATGACCCAGAGTGTTTAGGATGCCACAAGGGTGATCAAACTTTGATAAATCAAAAAAGAATATAATGAATAACCAAAGTAAAACTGCTCTCAAATTTGAAAATCCAGAATTATCATTCAACATTCATCATTGGATTTCAAAGATTTTTGGATATTTATAAAGACTAAATCTTCTTTGTAATTGCTGAACTAAGGACTTAAAGACCCTTAATTATCCTAGAGAAGTAACAGACTCTTGAAAAACTACCATCCACCAAACTGTGGAAACTGTTTTGGTTCTAGTTACAGTTTTGTTGGACTTTGGGAACAGATACCACAATAGTCCATTATTTCTATAGGAACCAAACCTCATCCATGTATGTGAGATACAAAAATACACAAATAGAAAATAGATCTTCTTAAGTTTTAATTTTAATTGCACCCGGTGGGATGTGGATTCTCTCATTTTGAAACTTCAAATACCAATGAAGTAACTTAAGCTTTGAAAACCTATAAATCGGAAAGGTAGCACAAACAAAATCCGTATTCTAGCCAAAATTCAAGGTCATCATAGAAAAAGAGAAAAAGAAGGAAGAGAAATATTGACCACGGGAGCTCAATGAATGGAACTCAATGAATGGAATCTGCTAAAGCACCGAGGAGAAAAACTAGAGAAGAAACAAGAGACATATAATTATAATTATTCCACAAGCAAGGTATTTAAGCAGATAGATTCGTAAAGGCAAAACCTATGATTTGAGTAAAGAATGAGGAATATCTCAAAATGAAACAATAAGTGGGATTGAGAATTGGGGTTACCTCAAAAGGTTATATTTAGGGTTGGGAGCGGTGGTGGTGGTCTGGGTGGCTCAGTGGTTTGGATGCGTAGAGAAGATGAGCGAAGGCTCGGCTTCAAATTCAATGGAGAAAGAACTTAGATTCAGTGAAGTGAGATGAGAGAAGACGCAAATGGCTTCGGATTTTGTGAAAAGAAAATAGGGAAGACATGTCGTTCGTAGCGCGGAATATGAAATTAGGTAGTGTCCGCTAGCCTATGCTATGTTTTTTTTGCAGCTAATTAGCATTTTTTTCATGTAGCCTAGGTTGGCCTATGCTAAGAAAAATATAAAATAAATTAATAAGTTCTTATCGGGGGTCAGGCGAACACAAAGTAAATGCAGTATTTGAAAAAAAACAAATGACGTTCTAGCATCCGCTTAGCCTAGGCTAGCCTACGCTAAAAGAAAAAATTCCAGCCACGGCCTCGTAGCCTACGCTATCTTTTGCAGCTAAATAAGGTTTTTCTTATAGTGATTAAAGCACATGGCTAAAACTATAAAATTCGTCTAAATACCTCAGTTGATTGTAAAACATTATTTTCAGCCCAAAAACAACAATGGTAAAGCTAAATTAAGTATGTGTATGCATGACCCATGATTAAATTTGAAGTGTTTTGGCCCAAAACTTGTAACACCCACCCTAGGGGTAGACGTTACTTGGTTTTATGTAAATATCTAACAACACTTTAAGGAAAAAATGAGAGTTTTTTTTTTCAAAAGGAACAAATAGAAATAAAAACAAAGATATGTACTAATCATTTTTAAAAAGGGAAGTGAAGTAATTGAAATACTTGTGATAATATTTAATCAATTAAAATATTATCATTCTACATGTTGATCATTTTGGAAAATAAAATACTTGAGGTACTTGGAAAATTTAGTTCAACAAATACACCTAAATCCCAAATTTGTTCATAAGAGAGTTTTCTAATTATACAATACAAATTAGAATACCCTTGAATACATAACTCAAGAAATAATGATAAAGACTCTTAACGTAACTATGATCCGGCTTGACTCGATACAAAACTTCTACCTCGGCCCAAGCCGCGGTCCACTTGAATGAGATCAAATTTCTTCTAGCAATCCATCTAGCGTGGCAACAATTATCAAGAAATAAGCAACAAAACACAAAAACAAAGCGGTGAGAGAAAGTAATGAAAATCATACTGGCAGAAAGTAACGAATGAGTTAAGGCATACACATATTCCTATAATAACCAAGAAATACATAATCACTCATAAAAATAAGTCACAAGAATTTCATTTCATATTTCAATCATCACAACAATCGATGTATGCAATGCAAGGACTCTTAGACACAACATTACCAATGTCATGAGAATGCAGACTCAATGATGAATCTCAGGTGCACCTCCAACAATCCAACATATTCATATTAGTATCTTCAACAATACCATTGCCAACACCTTCCAAGATGTTGATACTAATGTCTTCAGCAATACTAATATCAATATATTGATCCAAGCAATGATTGGGCGAAGCGATTAGGAGTTAGAGTTCTTCCATCGCCAACTCAGGGCGTAACCAGGTACACAACATCCATTACTTGCAAGATTTAGAGGCCAGAACAATCTCCACCAATCCTGATTATGGCCAGGGGATCGTCAGGGTGGACCAGTGTCGCTCGGTACTCGCTCCGGCTTCAGGGCGCTCACTGGACCATGGCAGCATATTTCCCCACCAAGTCCACCCGCAAGGCAACACTACCGGCCTCCCCTCTAGCCATATCGCGGTTGTACCATACCGTAGCTTCCCCATGAACAAAGCCATGAAGCATGATCACACAACAACAGGGCCATGCCCAACATCACACTGTGGGATTCTAACGGTACATCAAAGGCACTAAGGCCATCATCACAAAGGCACCAAGGCCAACAGTCTCAATCCATTTCTCTCGAGAATCCGGCAGAACTTCCCTTATACTTTGGGGCTTTCCACAATGCATAACATTCACCAATATGCATCGCAAACACTTAGAATTCAAGATCTTCAATACAATTCCAATAGTGCATATCAACAAGAAACATGCTTCACAAACACTTAGAGCATGGAGTCTTTAATAAATTGTTCTAAGTGTTGACAACAATCAGAACCATGCATCACAAATACTCAATTAAATTTTTCTAAGTTCATGGGCTAGCTACTAGCATTCTATTCCAGGTTATAAACCTTTTTGTCTAACGTTATAAACATTTTTGTGCTCTGTTACAAACTCCTCCACAATGAGTTATAAACTCTTCTGTTTCAGGTTGTAAATTTCTATTTTGATGTGTCAAAACATTTATGACATAAATCTCTTTCTATGGGTCACAAACCTTTCCTCATCTATCATAAGTATTTCAACTTCATATTATGAACTATCTTCTTCACAAAACATCTTAAATTCTAGCTTATGATCATTTTTCCTCTTGTTATAACCATTTCATCTTAGTCTATCATAAGCATTAGATTCTCTATCATAGTTATTGTAGCCTTAGCTTACAACTCTATTAATTCTAATGTTATGGCTCCCTTAGTTTTATGTCATGAATTGTTTCCCTTATGTTATAACTCTTTTAGATTTATTTCAAAATCCTTTATTTCTTCTAGTATAAGCTCGTTAGTATTGATGTCATGTTACAGACTTTTAAAATTTACTGTCATAAACTCTGCATACCAAGTTACAAACTGTTTTAGCCTGCAGTTATAAACTTTCTACTTACTCGTTACAAACTGTTTACTCTTCAGTTATAAACTTACCTTGTTACTGTCATGAATTTCTCATCTTATCATATCAGTCCGACATTTAGGGTATTCAAGGCTTATGAGATTCCTATCTCCCTCACTTATACTCTTCCTCATGTTTCCAACTCTTAAAGTCTTTTATGGTTTCTTACGACTTATTTATTCAATTTTTTGAAGTTTGAAAGTCATAGTTTTGAGTCTTCAAAGTCTACTTTTTATATTTCAGCAAAATTTTCTCTACTATTAATTTTAAACCCATCAACAACCAATTTGGAATGTCTCCATTCTCATTCCATCATGTACAGAAATTCAGCAACATACATTTCCATAAAAAAATGATCAATCCATCAACCATTCACCACATTTCTCATCCCATCAAATTCATATCCATATCAAACATCAATAAAACTCAATACAAGCACAAAACAGATTTTGTTCAACCAATTCTAAAGAGAATGAGGCCACTATGGTCTCTTCTCAAGTCCATGGGCAACACTTGGTTTCACCCACATCAAGAGGCAAGGGTTTTCCTCAAAACCCTAACCCTCCATTACTTTCCACTAAGATTTTTCAAGATTTCCCTCCCCCTTACCTAGTGGTAGATTCAGCTAAAGCAAACCCTTGAGATGACCAAGAAACTATCCAAAAAAGTCTTCCTTCAAGTGGTTATAATCAAAGCTTCCAACACTTCAAAACCAAACCATGAAAAATACACAACTTGGTTAGGTTTTACACCATTAATGAAGAAAAACGAAAATGAAGAATTCACGGGGTGAGGAGTGGTACCTCACAGCTGAACCAAGAGAGAAAGAGGAGAATGTGAAATCATCTTGCAAGGATCGGAGCTTAGAGTAAAATTTGGGTGCTCAAGAGAGGGATATTTCTCTTGAGTGAATTTCTTAGTGTGAGTATAGGAGAGGATTTTCATTTGGGGAAAGGGAAATGAAATGAAGAAGTGAAGAACCATTTTAGGGAAAAGGTGAACGGATGGTGAGGCAAAGTGTGGTGAAGAAGTGGGTGATGTGGCTCCATGGTGATCAATGAGTTAGGTAGGAGATTAGGCAAAAATGAGACACATCACACATTTAATTGTGGTTAGGAGATCTCCACCAATTAAGATCAATTGAAAGTGGTAAATCTTATCAAACAATTGAGATTTCTCTCTATTTTAACTTATCCTGGTCGAAATTTTTACTAGGTGAGTGTGAGGGACCATTTTGCAATTTCACAAAGTTTAAGGGTATTCTTGCAAAATTACCAAAAATTCAGAAAAATTCCAGAAAATCCCAGAAAAATTGTTTTTATACTCTAAATTCATTTTTATGTTCAAAACATATTTTTATTAAATTTTTAGATTTTTTTTCAATTAATAAAAATTAATTCTGTCAGGTGCTCATAGTTAGTGGAAATTTTGGTAATTATACCAAAATGACTTCAGAAAAATCTGAAAAAATTCTCAAAATTCTTAAAATTTATTCTAAGACTAGTTATGTAATTATTTTACTCAAATTCTATACCAAATATTTATTCATTATTTTAAACGGGATTACCGTCCTCACGGTTTCCTATTACGAGGAAAAACGGATGTTACAAAACTCATTCAACAATATTTATCCTGAGTAGCCCCTAGAACGTGATTAAGCTCAAATAGTTCAAAAAGAATTTTATTTCGTCCGAGTGTCTTTGACCAATCCCATTTAATGGTTCCTTTATCTTTTTAACATATGCTCTAACTTTTGATTCGTATCAAAGAATTGAAATGGATGAGTAGATGAAGTATCTATTTAGTTGTCATTTCATAAGATTTAAGAAACAATGATATTATAAATTTATGGGAAAATGGATGAGGTCCATGAATTATCTATTCGCTTCCCCACTCATTACCCAATTATGTGGCTAACATACAAATCACACCTATTTATCAAGGATGAAACAAACAAATCACACCTATTTATCAAGGATGAAACAAGAAAAAATGTGCAAGAGGCTATGATTTAACATATATCAAACAAAATCAACATGACTAACTTCTTTTAATAATTAAAATTTAATTTAATCAAAATTAAAAATGGTTAAATATGTTTTTCAGCTTTAAAAATATAGCGAAATTTGGTTTTGAATTCTCTTTTATTTTTTCTTTGGATTTGGTCATCTATTTTTTAAAACTACAGGCTTTGAGTCCTCACTATTAGTTATGTTTCATTAAATGATGACGTAGAGATATTTATTGCATAATTTCTTATGGATTTTTCTACATATTTTTCTTCAAATTTTCATAGGGATTTCAAAATTCATAGAATTTTTTTTAGAGATTTTAAATTTTACATGAATTTTCCTATGATTTCTTTTTCTATAGAAAAAAAACAAAATGATATTATAACTGTTAAAACAAACTCTCTTAACTCTAAGGGTTTAATGATGACAACCCCTAAGTAAGTAATAAAAACCGAATGATCATTCTGAGAAGTTATTAGATCTGATATGATTGCTTAACTGTGCAAAAAAAGCTCTGAGATAGAAAGTAAAATCATTCTCAAAGTTAAAAAAGATCTTAAAGTAATCGTAAGATAATCTACCTCGCGACAGTAAAGAAACAAAAACATTTAGACAAGTGATCATTCAAAACCATAAAAAATAAGAAGCAAATAATGCCTTCAAGATGATAAGCTTCAAAGCAAAAATCAAGGAACAACATTTCAAAAGCGTCTTCTCATGCTAGGAATTAAAAGTCAGTTGAGATGCATATGATTCAAGAAGAAACCAAGTACATAAAGCCTATCTCATTTTGATGACAAGCGCTGAAAATATATAGGAAGGAAAATTTGAGAAGCAAAATCTCATAACCCCTAAAAAATTAAGAATAGAAATCCTGATATCAGAATAACAGAAACAAGGCTGGTAAGCTCGATTAGTCATGTTAACAAAAAGCTGCCAAGAGAGCTGTTGAAGCCTTAATGGCCAAATGACGACTAAATCAGTAAGGCAAAGCATAAAGGGACCAAAGCATCTTGGAATTAAATGGGGAACACAATCAAAATGATGTCCTTACTCTGCTGAAATATAATCTCATTCAGTTCCTTCATTTCTACATTTTTCCATTGTATTTTTAGTATTTATCAACTCAATGAGTTCTTAGTGGATTACTTTATCAACTTATAAACCTCATTGTTCATTCTCAATGTGTGTTACTTGTACAAGAAAATTCTCTTTTTCCTTACACACCATCTTATAAACACTCAACCTAATTAGTGAGAAGGTCATAGTGTAGGTGTGAGGTGTAGTCAACTTGGAGAAGTTGCTTTGAAAGAATACCCAGACTTGGAGAGGCTCTAGAAGGAGAATACTCATCTTGTAAGAAGCCTGAAGAGGTGGACTGAAAAATACTTGTAAGAAGAAAAATTATAGTGGCAATCTCACATAGAGTGAGGACTAGACGTAACCCTACATTTATAGGAGAACTAATATAAATTTGGTTGTGATCTTCTATCTCTATGTATCCTTTATCTATATATTGCACACACAAAAATTATTCTAATCACCTTTTGTAAGTTTAGTCTTAAGCTTAATTTTAAAACTTAAGAGGGATAGTTTCTTTTTTAAGTAATTCATATTGATATCTCCTATTACTTTAACATATGAAGTTTTCTTTTTAATAGAGATAGTAGTACATTTCACTCTTATTTAACTACTCGAGTGTCTACATGATATTTCATTTAAGAATCTATTATAGAATGCAAGTTTGTAAACTTGAGAAGCAAATCGGAAAAGAGAAATTTTATTTAAGGAATTTTTAAGTAAATCTGAATTCACCCCCCCTTGAGACACGGCCAACTTCTGCAACAACATTTTTTTTTGGTAATAAATTAGTGGTTTTCAGAGATTTATTGTAGACTTTTTCATAGTGAAAAAATCATAAGTAATTTCTTGTCATTTTTTACCTGAGAAAAATCGTAGAAGAACTGCAAATGTGACTTAACGAAACATAGTTAGCGACGCGGACTGGAAGCATGTGGTTTAAATAATTGAGGACCAAAACCAAAGAAAAAAATAAAAAGGGGGGAAAAATCAAATTTTGCTATATTTTCAAAGACCAGAAACATATTTCATCCTGTTTGATAGTTTAAATTATTTTTTCAAATATTTATTGGGTATTTAATGATTTATTAAATGGTTTATCAAGATGTGAAACAAAAATCGATAATCGATCCAGTTCAATACGCTTTAGATGAGATCATATTTAAATTTTAAACTAAATCGATTTGATGATTAAATAAGAAAATTGATATGATTAGATCTAATATTTTTTTCTCAAAAAGGATGCAATCCATGAACACCCTGGTTGTTGTCATGACCAATCCCTATGTCTTACCCTTTTTTCTTGAAAGTGATTTTCTATTCTTAAACAAATCATCATTGCTTCAAAAGCTTCCTATATGAAAGAGGTTGTCAAAAGCAATGATGGCTAGGAGAGGGGGGATGATCAATTAGAAGAAAAGGAAGATGGAATATATGACATTTATAAGGGCGTTCAACGCTTTTAGAATTCGACATTAGTGGCTCCATCTCCGTTTTGGCAGAAGACATTGCTCTCAGTATATGAGATGGCTCGCATCGAATATCTCAATTTCTCAAAATGTTTGGTGGTAGTCATGGATCTCATTCCACTATTTTCTTATGTACTAAGAATGGTGAAATGGGAGAAATTAAACGAGAAATGGTAGATATATGCAATGTTATTAAACTCGGACCATTTATGAAATATATATTTTTAACACAAAATTAAGTGTTCATATTGCTTATTAATTGTAGTATAGTGATTTAGTTTAATTTGTATAGATTAAGACTTATATGTTTAATATATATATATATATATATATTAAAATTGGCATATAAGTTATAAGAATCATGAGTGGTCTGATGGTGCAATCCCTTGCCCAGCATGAAGAGGAGCAGGGTTCGATTGCGTAATTTTTTTAGTAAAGAATGTTGTTGGACTTGGACGCACGCGCGACCCGAGCGAATCTAGGCATGCAGGTTGATGACCACTTTGATCGGCCAAACACATAACTGATTTGCACCTGTGACCGAACCGACCGTGGATCCGATTTCTTTCTTGGTCCAACCGGTCGACCCGGTTCGAGTTTAATAACAATTGATATATGGAAGAGGATGAGGGGGTAATGATTAAAATTTGAATTCAAATTTTTTATACAAAAAAGTAAATAAAAGTATAACATTAAAAAAAGAGAAGAAATGGGGAGGAGTTTTCTGTGCAATTGAGTGATAGAAATATTTAAAATTGGAAAATGTAATTAGGTATCATTCGAAAAGAGAAATGGAGAAAGTAGGTGAGATTCATTTCACCTATTAAATGAAATTACCTTGTTTCAGAATGTCTACTTTGAACCTCATGTTGCACAAACTCTTTATCATAAATGGGTTATGTATTTTTTTCAATTGATTTATGCTTTATAAAGGTGCATTTTGAAACAGATAACCTCCTTTTAGCTTAAGCATGGAAGCAAAGATTTGCTGGTTTTTCCTAATTTCATGTCAATGATGGTGATTGCTTACGTCTCTAGAGTTATTTTCATTTTGTAATTTAACTCATGTTAATAGAGTATAGCATGCAGGGACGGGTCCGAGACAAGGGGGCCAAAATTTTTTTAATAATAAATATTAAATAATGGTCAAATTTATCATATCTTTTATTTAAGCTATACATATGGTATATTCTTATTATAACATTCATCAATAATAATATTTGTATCAAATGATATTTTTGATAAAAATCACTTAAAGGGATTAAATTTCAATAAAAAATATTAAATGTAAAAATTAAATTATAAAAATTAAATGTATCATACTCATTTTTTTTCTTTTATTACATATATATTAATAATATTTTTTAGGGTAAAATAACATTTTAGTCCCTATAAAATACTCGAGTTTTGATTTTCGTCCCTGGAAAATTTTTCTTTTTTATTTCATCCTTATAAAATATTTATGATATTTTTTCAGTCCCTGATATTGATTCTACTATTAATTGTGGATGTGTCGAACACCCATAATAGTCAACAATACTTCAGAAGTACCCTACCACATTATATAAGAGTGTTAGCTTCCTTAAATTCATTTAGAAAGTCAAATTTCATGGTCAATTTGAACATAAATTCTTTGTACATTTCCTCCTTCATATATATCACAAATAGTCTTTGAATGTGTTTAAAGAGGCTAACACCGTTGTATAATGTGCCAAGGTACAATACATATGATTACTAATTATGATGGACGTTCGAGACATTAGTAATTGATAGTGGAATCAATAACAGGGATTAAAAAAATAGCTTAAATATTTTATAAGGATCAAATAAAAAAGAAAAATTTTACAGGGACGAAAATCAAAACTCGGGTATTTTATAAGGACTAAAATGTTATTTTACCCTATTTTTTATCTATGATGTGGTGTAATAGAGTGGGGGAGGGGCCCATTGATCCGTCCATGATAGTATGTAATAAACCGCTGATGCAGTATCTGGGATTGCTTTTACTAGGAGAGGTTAATTTTTTTTGGTGGAATCTCTAGGAGAGGTTAATTGGATTGAAGAAATCCCTCCACAAATTTTTGATCTAGTTGTTGATGTATCGGCTTCCGTATTTTTTCATTGATTGGAGTATAATTTTTCTCTAAAATAAAATAAATACATACATAATATAAAGATGAGAATTCTCCATAAAGTTATTATAAAAATAATTTTGAGATGCTACAAATTTAATCTTAGAATGAATAGAAATTAAAATATAATAAAAAATAATTTTTTTTTTCTCCATATGGAAACACCCGAATGCCGTGGCATTTCCCTGAACTTGCTACGAAGGGTCTGGAACGAACGGAAGTCCACAAGCACAACCAACGGTCCACGCCCATCTTCACCTAAACATTCTAGACCCTTCTTCAGTGGGACCCACACGACGAGGCTCCATCATAGCCATCCATCTAACTTCATTCTCAATCATATTTTTATTTACAAAGCATAAATAAATAAATTCCAGTAAATAAATACTAGAATAAACTTGGCGTAGCGTGGTGGTGCTTGCTTCTTCTCCTCTTGTTTTCGGATCTAGACTCTTCTTGTTGTTCGCTCCTTCGAACTAGGGTTTTCGATCTGTGCAAGGTTCTCAGGTACGACAAGGATGTTCGGGAGGGCACCGAAGAAGAGCGACAACACCAGGTACTATGAAATCCTGGGTGTCTCCAAGAACGCTTCTCAGGACGATTTGAAGAAGGCTTACAAGAAAGCCGCCATTAAGAATCACCCCGACAAGGGTGGTGATCCCGAGAAGGTTGCTATCTGTGTTCCCAATTTCTCATAATCGTTTCTCTTTTATAATTTTTAATCACTGTTTATTCTGATTAATTGCTTTAGTGTAGGGATTATTGATTACTCAGCTATATTTTAAATTCTGAATAATTTGATTTGATTTGATTACCTTTGAGTGCTGTGATTAATTTAGGATGTCTATGACAGCATTTGGTTTTCGTGATTGATTTAGGGTTAGTTTTTCTCGAAAATTTGAAATTGAGTTAATTTAGAGAGAACTTGTGTTGGGATTTGGTGTTGGTGTGGGTATTTCTTTCTTTCTTTCTTTTTGATAACTGGTGTTGTTGTAAAATTTGATTGCATTATATGATCGTCCTAATTCGTAGTTTCATTCTAGTGCTGTTGCCACTTGCTAGCGGTAGAAGCAAGTGAGACGAAACCAGACGGTTTTTTATTCAATTAATTTTTTTCTCTTTTGGGGTGGGGTGTAGTTCAAAGAGTTGGCACAAGCTTATGAGGTTCTGAGTGACCCTGAGAAGCGTGAGATATATGATACATATGGTGAAGATGCTCTTAAGGAAGGAATGGGTGGTGGAGGCGGTGGCCATGACCCATTTGACATCTTCCAGTCTTTCTTCGGTGGGAGTCCATTTTCAGGTATGATTATATAATAAAATAATGAATGCGTTTTTCAGAGATTTTGATTCATCTTCAATCAACAGTTGTATGGTTTGTTTTATCTCAAAGGAGTTTTGGCAAATGTGAACAGGTGGCAGTAGTCGAGGACGGAGGCAGAGGCGGGGAGAAGATGTGGTTCACCCTCTCAAGGTCTCTTTGGAGGACCTTTACCTCGGGACATCTAAGAAGCTCTCTCTCTCTAGAAATATCATATGCTCAAAGTGCAGTGGGTGGGTATCATAAGAGTTTTGGTTTAGAATTGCTTTTTTAGTAAAATCTAGATTATATGCTGTTTGAAACACAGAATAAGCTAATTTAAACATTTAAACATTAGCTGGATATTATTGATTGCATAATTGCTGCCCATTTGAGGAATAGGATTACTTACATTAGTGATTGTTTGTAATTAATTTCAGCAAAGGTTCTAAGTCTGGGGCTTCAATGAAGTGTGCTGGTTGTCAAGGAACTGGTATGAAGGTTTCTATAAGACACCTTGGTCCATCAATGATTCAACAAATGCAGCATCCTTGCAATGAATGTAAGGGTACTGGAGAAACCATCAATGATAGAGACCGCTGCCCACAGTGCAAGGGAGAAAAGGTTGTCCAAGAGAAGAAAGTACTTGAAGTTATTGTGGAGAAGGGAATGACTCATGGGCAGAAGATTACATTCCCTGGTGAAGCTGATGAAGCAGTACGTTGAGAATTTTAGTGTTACTGAATAATGACATTGAGTTTCATGAATTATTGAATCTAAAATGACTTTTGTGTTTTGCAGCCAGACACAGTTACTGGGGATATCGTTTTTGTGCTTCAACAGAAGGACCATCCTAAGTTCAGAAGAAAGAGTGAAGACCTTTTCGTTGAGCACACTTTGTCCCTCACTGAGGCTTTGTGTGGTTTCCAATTTGTGCTGACTCACTTGGATGGCAGGCAGCTCCTTATCAAATCAAACCCTGGGGAAGTTGTCAAGCCTGGTATGTTAAAAATTATTCATATATGGTTGTTTATCCCTCAATTTTGCCCTGTGATTAAAACGGCTAATGGCTATTATATTATGTGTTGGTTATACATGCAGATTCATACAAGGCTATTAATGATGAGGGAATGCCAATGTACCAGAGGCCATTTATGAAGGGAAAGCTTTACATTCACTTCACTGTGGAATTCCCTGATTCTCTAAATCCTGATCAGGTTAAGGCTCTGGAGGCTGTTCTGCCAGCGAAACCTTCATCACAGTTGACAGACATGGAGCTGGATGAGTGTGAGGAGACTACACTTCATGATGTCAATATGGAAGAGGAGTTAAGGAGGAAGCAGCAGCAAGCTCAGGAGGCATATGATGAGGATGATGATATGCCTGGTGGTGCACAGAGGGTACAGTGCGCCCAGCAGTAATGGTGTCTGGCAGAATTAGAATCAGAGATGATGAATGATGATGGTGATAATGTTAGTGTTTTTTAACTGTAGTGTGCACGAAACATAAATTAGTGTTTGATTAATGATTTTGAGAATATAAACACTGTAATGCTTTCATTTTATTGTCGATGGGAAAACTTCCAATCTGACATCCTTAATACTTCACTATATATTTTTGTTATTTTTTTAACACATCTATATATCTTTGTATTTGCAATGTTATAGCCCATTTTTGTTGTGTGCACCTCTATGCTAACCAAAGCAATTTCAGTCAAAACAATAATGGAAATAACCGGAGGGATGGATGTTATAGAGGACACTTGCATTTTGATAGTTGATACATAAACAATGATATTCATATATGCAGTTTTCTCTTGCGACTCTTTTTATATTTTTTTTTCTATTTCTCCTTTTATTCTCACATTATTTATCTTTCTCTTTTAGTTTTCTTATATTTTTTCCTATCACCTTGTTGTAATCTAAAGGTGGATATATCAAAGAGGCATTCATTCACCATTTCCCTTTTTCCATATTTGGAATTGTTAAAGTTTTGAAGCTCCTTACATTTGTAACTTTTAGTTCTTAAGGCACTGTGGTTTAGGGTAGGGGAGAGATGTTTGGTTTATAAAGGGAGGGAAGTAAAAATAAAGTTAATTTACTTATATATCTCTTTACTTTTATAACTTATAGTTTTACGAGGGATTTTGGCTCTCCCTTTCCTAAAAATTGAACCAAACATGAAAATTCATTTGAAAATTTTCCATTTCTCTCCAAATCCCTCCAACCAAACATAGACTAAATGTAAAAGTTAGTATTTTAATTTTGATCTAATTAAAAATTAGTTTTTAAATTGTCATTTTTATAAATTTTAATCATACCTATTATTTTTTTAATCACCTAACTTGAATGATACCAACAAATTGGTCTAAAGAATCCTCCATTTTGAGGATTCCAAATCCTAGACTTATTGGGGTAGCTGAAAAAAAGAAATTCACTCGAATCATAGAGTAATTTCATTAAAGCTAAGCACTAAAATATATTTTGTACAAATAAAAACATTAAAAATGCAGTCTTGTATGTAAAAAAAAATATTACAAAAAATCAACTTTTTTTTTATTTCAAATTTTTTATTTTGTACATAAAATAGAGAGATTATTGTAAAGTTGTTTTCACTGTATATTGTATAAAATTTAAAAAATAAAATAAAAAATAAAGATAATATTTTCTGAAATTGAACCCATAAATTTTTATTGGTTGATAAAAAAATTGAATGGATCATGCCCCAAACCTGAGAAATCAGCGAAAAGGCCCATGGACCATGCGCAGGCCTAAATCAGACCAAGAAGAGGTTCTTACTTTTCCCACCCCATCATTTTTTCTTTTCAAACTATCCCATCCCCTTTTCCCTCCTCCCTCTATCTTCCCGCTCCCCGTCCCCCTTCCCTTCTTTCCTTCTCACTTACAGATGGCAATGCGGGTGCCCGCCCCGCAACAGCTTGCCTTTAGTCCACAACAAATAGTGAAGGGCGGGCTGGGCTACTTTTAAAATATGAGCTAGAAGTTACAGGTCGCCCGCATATGTGCGGGCTCGCGGGCTGGCCCGTAATAAATTAAAAAAATATTATTTCAAAAATATTTAATTAATTTTATATTTGTTTCTTTTTTTAAAAATCATTTTTATATCAAAACTTAATTATTATATCACTTTTTAAAATTTATTTCACAATCCTAATATAAATACATTTATACGGAGGACATATAAATTTATGATTTAAACGTGATTCTTATATAAAAAAAATAAATCTACATGATATGACACTTGTAGCATGTTATAGTTGTAACGTCATAATTTCTAAATTCAGAAATATTGTCTGTTGGGAGCACTATTCCCAAATTCGTGAAACTAATTCGTTCATTTCGCGTATCGACATACAACAAATATTCGCTTAAAAAATCCAACACTTACTAAAGCTCCAAAGGCATTACATACATAAATCAAAATAACATCAATAACATATTTGCCATAAGGGCTCCAATTCAATAAAATAAAATAATATAATAAATCCTCATGAGAATCCTAGTCACTAACAGTAATTGATCTAAACAGTTCTAAATACATCAAGGCATTACAAAACAACCAGCTATCAATGTCCATAAGTCTCCTACTGATCATCGCTTTCTTGCTGAAAATCCTGCACATCTGAAATGTATTCCCATAGAATGGGGTGAGACCAACGTCCCAGTGAGCGTGACAAGTGTGTGCAGTGTGAGGAGACAACCAAGAACCATCACAGAGATACATATTCATTCAGAGCATCATAAATAGAGGCAATTAAACATGATTCATCATCATTAAAACAATTCTTATGATGCAATGCATGATTGCGAGGTGTTGTTACCCGACACCCGGGGTCTTTTCTCTATAACGTGACTGTGGTTAAGCGCTCGGCCTGAGAATCCAAGGACCCTCGTCCAGGGAAACCTATGATTAGGTCTTAATTATTATCATTCATGATTCATTCTTGGTTGGGGACCCCATTTCCCTTTTGGCCATGAGTTCGATGTGGTTACCCTGTCTTTCTTAAATAATTTGCCCGAAGGCCTGTGACGGTCAATGACCCTATGATATTTAAACTCATTATATATGACTATGATAGCCAAAGGACCTGATTAATCTTTATGTGAGACTAAAATTCAGTAAAACAAATATTCCCCAAATTCACTACCCTAGGGTTTACCATTCAACTCATGAAATCATTATAATGCAATAATATATTCCACATTCATTATTAGCAAGGGAAGGAAGAATAGAGAGCATACATAGGAGAACAATCAAGAAAATAAGTGAGTGAGAATCACACTCACCTTAATAGAAGCTCTAAGAGAAGGGAAGAAGGTAGGGGAAGGATAGGGTTGGAGATCCTAAGCTTTGATCCTCTTCCTCCAAGCTTCCAAGGAGTTCCTCTCTCTAGAAACCTCTCCTCCTCTCTCTAGAATGAAGTAAAAACGAAAAGGAATGAGGAAAAGAACCCTAATTCTGTGTTTTTAAAGAACCAGACGCGTCCCCTGAGCGCAGGTTTCCTTAATTCCCCTATATTTTCTGCACTCAGGCTGCGCTCAGCGCAACTGCAGCGCAGGAAACAGATTGGAATTCCTGCATTCTTTGACAACTTTCTCGCTTGGGCAAGAATGTGTTTGTTTAGGATGCAAACGAGCTCAGAATACCATCGTATAGCATATCAAACTGGAGCCCCGAATCTCAGCTTTCAAATCCAAGTAGAATCACCTCAATTGGACCCCCACAACTTTAGATATTTGCAATTTAGTGCACCAAGGTCATTAGGCTTAAGACCTGAAATCAAGCAACAACCTTGGTCTTTGCCCCTCCTTAATTTCTAATTCAATCCTCTCCTTCTCAAATCTAATTCCTCTCCTCAAAAATCTTCTTCTAACCTAGTTATTCTCATCCAACCTTCCCCACTCTAATTCTTGATAAATCAATTCCCTTGCCATAAAGCTTATTCTTCCACACTTAATGGCTAAGATCTAGGGTGTTGTTCTCCTCCTTAACTCTTTCTCCTGACCCTTCCTTTCAACTTAATTCTTCTTTAACTAAACTCATTTCCTCATTCTTAAACCTTTATACTTCTCTTTGATGCAGGGTGCAAATTCTTCTAAACTTGACCCACAACTTAATTGGCTTAACTCTTTGTCCCTCTTCTAAACTCTTTTAAAACTCATGGTTCCTAATGGGTTCCCTAATTCCTTGTCTGGAATCACACTTAACCTCTGAATTCTAATCCTACATCTAACTTCCTTCTCTGGGCTGGGTTCACAACCTAAAGCTTTTCTTATAGTTTCTAGGCTCCAATTTCTGGGATGTTACAATAGTCACATGAAAATTGATTTCGTACTTCATTAATCATTATGAAGTATGAAACACCCAAATAAATTTTCATTTTTAGTTATTTTAATATTATTTTGATTATTTTAAGTTAAAAAATAGCCCATAGGCCTGGCCCGTCCCACCTGCGAAAAGATGCGGGTTATGCGGGCCAACTCGGCGGGCCTAGCCCATATTGCCACCGCTATTCCCACTCCCCCCCTTCCCTTCTCTCCTTCCCTCCCCTGCCCTCCCCCTCCCCCCTTCCCTTCCCTTCGCTCCCTCTTCCCCTCCCCACTTCCCATTCCCTCCTTCTCGTTTCCCATTCCCCTCCCCCTTCCCTTCTCTCCTCCCTTTCCCCTCCCCCCAGAGTTTAATTCTTGGATTTTCGGACACAGTTGTTCATGAATCAATTCCAGACAACTATGTTCGTAACTCATTTATAAAAATGACATATAGATATAGTTCGTAAGTCATTGTTTTTAAAAAATGGTGTCCGGACATACAAATATAGTTCGTAAGGCTACCGTGGATCTTGTGAATGAGTTGTTCATAACTTACTACACCCAAATGACTTAATATTAGCGGTTTTGTTAAACATTCTTGAGAAAAAAAAAATTGTAATTTGCATTTCATCCTTGAAGTCAAAAATCATTTTAAACATGTCCTTCTTTTTAAAAGCATTTAACTTTGTATTGTGTTGTGTGCGCTCTTTATTGCATCGCCTTCGATCTTGATTCATGTCAATCGCCCCCCTCCGCTCTTTTGTTTCTATATGGGGTTCACCGCTTCGGCTCCCACCATGCGTCAGTAATGTCATGTGATCTCAAAGTTTGTTGCTTTTCCTTTTTTCATGGTTTCCCTTTAAGTTTCTCATGCTCCTCTACTACTTGCCCATTGCTTCATCTCTCCTTTTCAATTTTCTCTCTGCCTTTCTCTATTCCGGGTCTGGGGAAATTATTCAGGGGAAAATCCCGACCTGAAAAAATGGCCTAAATTTAACCTTTGAATTTATTGTCGGAGAAAAACAAAAAAATAAATAAATAAAAGAAGAGGCTTAGTTGTTAATTGTTTTTTAGAGTTGTATTTTGGAGTGAAAGTGAAACTTAGATCTGATTGAAACGGTCTGTGAGTTGTTGTTTCCTCCAACAAAAAATGTATGCAGCCAATAACACGTACAACGAAAATCACATCCCACAAAACGTCTATAACGTAATCAATCATCAACCCTCATCGATTATGAGTTCACTTCTTTCATTATGCCAAACTCAACTAAAACTTCAGATGTTTCCAAAAACAACAACGATACCTTTGCGACCTTTCAAAATATCCTACACACTACAAGGACATCTTTGATTCGTCAATTTCGAAAATTTAAAACATCACTGGAAAAATAAATTCACCCGAAAAACAACCACGACGCTCCTTATTCCAATTAAACCCCAACGAATAGCTAGATATTCTGATGACACCATTCAAATATATAAAAAATTGGAGGATCAAAAGGCAAACAAATATTTTACAACTACAACCGATAGGCAGTAAAGATCTATAGTCGTTGATTTCATTTTTAATAGATCTAACAATTATAAAAAGTGTTTCACGCTATACACAATCCAAAGGAAGATGCACCCTAGTGACTGTGACACCCTTCTACCCCAAACTCTTATACGTTTAATAAATCGAAGTGTAGAAAATGTAACATCCCACAACGGGTAAAAGGTTCACATAACTCCTTTATTAAAAACCTCATTATTTCAAAAACAACTTAATTAAAAAAAATATCACTCAAATGTATTCAAATACTCAAGCAGCGGAATCTCCAAAAATAAAAATAACTAGACATCCTACTTGCCGTGCAAGGCATCCAAAACAGTTTACAAAAACCTTCCTAACTAGAAACATAAAGAAAAGAACCCCAAGAATATGCCCTGATGTCACATGTACCAGAACAACACTCCCTTTAATCAAAACTCGACACCAGTCGTGTCATCATCATTACCTGTAAAATATCCACAGTGTAACGGTGAGGAAAAGAATACTACTCACACCACATACCCAACACCAAATAATTCATTACATAGTAATCATCTATAATCAGCATATAACTATTCATCTATATCATCATATAAATCTCATACCATCATTCACCCAACGAATCACATACTCTATTCTCACACATAATCCCCATTCATCATTAATATTCATAACATCATTTTATACTCAATATCATCATCAAATATAACACATATACATCCATCATTATATGCAACGAAACTCATCAACATCATTATATAACTCAATTTCATCATCGAGTATAACACATCATCAAATGCACCAAAACTCATCACATCACCTCCCAAAGATCATGACTTGGAACTCAGCACAATGGGTGCACCTCGTCAATCACTCTAGTTAGTACCAAGATAGTCTACCGGTGTCACCACACACAATCCGATAGGTTGTACCCCCTCTATGAGCCCGTACAACGACATTCGACCCTAGGTTGCACCCCCTCTATTGGCCAGTACAAATCACCCCTAGGTTGCACCCCCTCTATGGGCCCGTGCATCGAACGCCCCATCTTGATCCCCTGAGTTGTACCCCCTCTATGGGCCCGCACAACTCAGTTCACCTCCCGAATTGTACCCCCTCTATGGGCCCGCACAATCCAGGTCTCATCATATATGCTCAAGGCATCTCTCCTAAGTTGTACCCCCTCTATGGGCCCGCACAACTCAAGTAACATCGCATATGCACAAAGCATCTCTCCTAAGTTGTACCCCCTCTATGGTCCTGCACAACTTAGGTAACATCATCATCATAAGGTGATATACACCATCATCATTAACATCATCATCATCATAAAGTGATATGCACTATCATCATTAACATCATCATCATGCATTATCATGCTCATCATTAAACACCATCATCATAAAGTGAGATACATTATCATCACAATCATCCTAATCATAAGTGACATACACTACCGTCACTAACATCATTATAACATTCGTCATCATCATCATTAATCACATTGCATATTATGCACACCAAAACATTATTAATATCATCATATCATTCCATATCATCCTCAATCACATTGCATATTCACCTATCATAATGTACACCAAATCATCATCATTCACATTGCATATTCACCGATCATTATGCACACCAAATCAACATCAAACATCATTAATCATCAACACCATAATCATTATAAAGCATTATCAAACAACAACAATCATTATCAAGCATTTAGGATCTCAAAATCCACTTTGGTAATCGATTACCAACCTCTAGTAATTGATTACCTGCAAACAAGGTCTCTGGTAATCGATTACAACCACTTTGTAATCGATTACCTGCAACCAAACACACTGGTAATCGATTACAGCATCTTTGTAATCGATTACCTGCAAGCAATCTCTCTGGTAATCGATTACCACCATCCTGTAATCGATTACCAGCGAACAAACAACACTTCTGGGCTATCCAGAACACCCTGGTAATCGATTACCCGCGACGCAGATCACAGTTCTCACGATTTTTATCATCTCTAAACCTCTCTTTTCAATCCCTAATCAATCATCTTTGTTAAATAATCATTCTTATGCATTTATACCATCAAAACTCAGTAAAACAACAATATTTTCACAGATTATACAACCAATCCATCAAAACCCCAAATCCTCAAATCCCTAATTTCCCCTTTTTCATTATTCTCAATATCCTCTTTAATTTCACCCAATAAATCATCAAGATTCATCCAATCAATCATAAATCAATAGTTTATATCATTCATTCTCAATTATAACATATATCAATACGAATCCATACCCTTAGATCACTACCTAAGCACCCCTACATGCATATACAATCAGCACCCTCTCCCCACCGTACCTTAGAGTTGACGATTAGAAAATAAATAGCAGCACTCCACTCCCTTAATGATCTACTCTGCTACACCTTCCCCTTGTGAAGTTGCTTCTCTCTTCCTATGATTTGGTTATTTGATGTTTGAAAGTTAATAGGGTGAAATAGATAGCACTCCCCCTATTTAAATATCTAACTGAGTTGGGCCTACTCCTACCCACCCATTACCCTTTTTAATTAAATAATATCTTTTTCTGAAATATAATAATATAATGATATTATTATTATTTTCTTCATAAGTCTCATTTTATTTTATTTATTCATTAGGAATTATTAGGATATTATAGAGTCCTTATCCGTCTACATTCAAATTTAAATTCAAATTATATAATTAAATATTATCCTAGATTTGTATTGATTCTTACCCTAAATCCTTATGATCTCATTATCCCTATTTTAAAATCTGATCTTAATTTAAAATACTAAACCGTATCTCTCTCCTAAGATTGTCCTTATTAATCCTGATATTATTTTATTAATATAACAATTACTATATTTATAACAATTAATGTTATTTGCAATCTTATGATTTATCCCTTAATAATATTATTATTATATTCAATATAACATATTTGATTAAGATCCTAATAGTCTGACGTCTCTCCTATTGTTTATAATATTGTATCATTATTATCTCATAAATACAGGTATATTAATATTTGTCATTATTATTATGTAACTTCTATTCTTACAGCTAACGTCATTGAAATATAATTATACGTTTTTAAATTATATTTCTAAATTTCTAAATTTAGGGATGTTACAACTCTACCTCCCTAAAAAGAAAATCCGTTCTCGAATTTTGTCTTACTATTCTCTTAGATTGAAGTCTATGACACTAAGTATTGATAGCCTATAGCTTGGGTTGGATATCACGCTATTAACTCATATAATTGTAAACCAAATACTCATAATCGAAAATAAAATTTGATCATGACTAAACTAAATCCATTAAATCGCTAATCACGCTTAGCATAACCACATTTATCGTAGCCTAAAAGATCAAGTTTTTCTCCCTAAGTCTAAGCTCTTTATCTAGAAGTTTATATATTTTCGTATGATTGAAGACTTATGAACTAATAAATGATTACTTTCAATATGTTCAAAGAGTAAAGCCTAAATAACTATCAATTTATCAGCCTTTGCCTTATGATCCTATCATAATTATAAAGCTATCAAGATTGCACAATATTATCATCAAAATCCACCTAGATCCAATGATCAATCAAGCCTCTAAACCATATATATACACAACCAATCAAATTTCTATCAACCTTGATATTCGGTCTTTATCTTGAAATCTTTATACTAAAACCATAAAATTTTCTACATTATCAAATCCCAACACCAAATAATTCATTACATAGTAATCATCTATAATCAGCATATAACTATTCATCTATATCATCATATAAATCTCATACCATCATTCACCCAAGGAATCACATACTCTATTCTCACACATAATCCTCATTCATCATTGATATTCATAACATCATTTTATACTCAATATCATCATCAAATATAACACATATACATTCATCATTATATGCACCGAAACTCATCAACATCATTATATAACTCAAATTCATCACCGAGTATAACACATCATCAAATGCACCAAAACTCATCACATCACCTCCCAAAGATCATGACTTGGAACTCCGCACAATGGGTGCACCTCGTCAATCACTCTAGTTAGTACCAAGATAGTCTACCGGTGTCACCACACACAATTCGATAGGTTGTACCCCCTCTATGGGCCCGCACAACGACATTCGACCCTAGGTTGCACCCCCTCTATGGGCCAGTACAAATCACCCCTAGGTTGCACCCCTTCTATGGGCCCGTGCATCGAACGCCCCATCTTGATCCCCTGAGTTGTACCCCCTCTATGGGCCCGCACAACTCAGTTCACCTCCCGAATTGTACCCCCTCTATGGGCCCGCACAATCCAGGTCTCATCATATATGCTCAAGGCATCTCTCCTAAGTTGTACCGCCTTTATGGGCCCGCACAACTCAGGTAACATCGCATATGCACAAAGCATCTCTCCTAAGTTGTACCCCCTCTATGGGCCCACACAACTTAGGTAACATCATCATCATAAGGTGATATACACCACCGTCATCATAAAGTGATATGCACTATCATCATTAACATCATCATCATGCATTATCATGCTCATCATTAAACACCATCATCATAAAGTGAGATACATTATCATCACAATCATCCTCATCATAAGTGACATACACTACCGTCATTAACATCATTATAACATTCGTCATCATCATTAATCACATTGCATATTATGCACACCAAAACATTATTAATATCATCGTATCATTCCATATCATCCTCAATCACATTGCATATTCACCTATCATAATGCACACCAAATCATCATCATTCACATTGCATATTCACCGATTATTATGCACACCAAATCAGCATCAAACGTCATTGATCATCAACACCGTAATCATTATAAAGCATTATCAAACAACATCAATCATTATCAAGCATTTAGGATCTCAAAATCCACTCTGGTAATCGATTACCAACCTCTAGTAATCAATTACCTGCAAACAAGGTCTCTGGTAATCGATTACAACCACTTTGTAATCGATTACCTGGAACCAAACACACTGGTAATCGATTACAGCATCCCTGTAATCGATTACCTACAAGCAATCTCTCTGGTAATCGATTACCACCATCCTGTAATTGATTACCAGCGAACAAACAACACTTCTGGGCTATCCAGAACACCCTGGTAATCGATTACCCGCGACGCAGATCGCAGTTCTCACGATTTTTATCATCTCTAAACCTCTCTTTTCAATCCCTAATCAATCATCTTTGTTAAATAATCATTCTTATGCGTTTATACCATCAAAACTCAGTAAAACAACAATCTTTTCACAGATTATACAACCAATCCATCAAACCCCCAAATCCTCAAATCCCTAATTTCCCCCTTTTCATTATTCTCAATATCCTCTTTAATTTCACCCAATAAATCATCAAGATTCATCCAATCAATCATAAATCAACAATTTATACCATTCATTCCCAATTATAACATATATCAATACGAATCCATACATTTAGATTACTACCCAAGCACCCCTACATGCATATACAATCAACACCCTCTCCCCCACCGTACCTTAGAGTTGACGATTAGAAAATAAATAGCAGCACTCCACTCCCTTAATGATCTACTCTGCTACACATTCCCCTTGTGAAGTTGCTTCTCTCTTCCTATGATTTGGTTATTTGATGTTTGAAAGCTAATAGGGTGAAATAGATAGCACTCCCCCTATTTAAATATCTAACTGAGTTGGGCCTACTCCTACCCACCCATTACCCTTTTTAATTAAATAATATCTTTTTCTGAAATATAATAATATAATGATATTATTATTATTTTCTTCATAAGTCTCATTTTATTTTATTTATTCATTAGGAATTATTAGGATATTATAGAGTCCTTATCCGTCTACATTCAAATTTAAATTCAAATTATATAATTAAATCTTATCCTAGATTTGTATTGATTCTTACCCTAAATCCTTGTGATCTCATTATCCCTATTTTAAAATCTGATCTTAATTTAAAATACTAAACCATATCTCTCTCCTAAGATTGTCCTTATTAATCCTGATATTATTTTATTAATATAACAATTACTATATTTATAACAATTAATGTTATTTGCAATCTTATGATTTATCCCTTAATAATATTATTATTATTATATTCAATATAACATATTTGATTAAGATCCTAATAGTCTGACGTCTCTCCTATTATTTATAATCTTATATCATTATTATCTCATAAATACAGATATATTAATATTTGTCATTATTATTATGTAACTTCTATTCTTACAGCTAACGTCATTGAAATATAATTATACATTTTTAAATTATATTTCTAAATTTCTAAATTTCGGGATGTTACAGTAACCCCTTTTTTATTATATATTTTTATTATAAATTAATTTATGAAATATTTAAATTATAAATTACTTTATAATTTTATTTTTAGATTATAAATTTTATGAAAAATTTACAAAAGCGAATTCAATACACCGAGAAAAAAGTTTTATGAAAAGCAATAAATATAAAATTGTTAATTTTATCGTTTATTATTTTACAAAACTTGAAAAATATGAAATAAAATAAAAATGTTAAAATTTTGAATATATACTTACATAGTGATAAATATATATTAACCAAAAATAAAAATAAATTTAAAATATTTATTTTTAAAAGGGAAAGGGAAAAAAAATTAAATTCTCTAATAATAAGTAACTTTTTAATTTATTATAATTTTAAAAAAATGTTATAAGGATATATCAGATAAAAATAAATTCATCCTGTTACAATAATTAATTATTTTGATTTTAGAACAAACTTTACGAATAGTATGTGAAATTGTGAATGATAACGTTAAATAATAATGAAAAACTAAAAAAATATCAAAAATAAATAATAGAGAAAGGACTCTGAAATAAATGTTGTGTACATAGCTTTATAATATAAGAATTGATTGATGATTGATATTTTGTATCAAAATCTCAAATCCTGTATATATCTAAAAAAAATCTGAAATCCTGAAATAGTCACTAGTGAGGTGTCCAACACCAAAAAAATGTTACCCCAGCAATTTAGTTAGCCCCGGTGACTTATGTTCTCGTTATTTATTATAATGTAGACACATGTTATAATGTTAAGCTTGGTTGGTTATGACGTGCTGTGTGGTCTATGTTAGGGGATCTAATCTAATCTAATACATTCAATTCAATAATAATATATGACAACAGCTAAGCAGAAATTTGTCAGTTGTCACTGCTATTTTCCTCACTCTCTTTCTTTCTCCCTCCTTCCTAGAACCTCTGCTCCTTCTTTCAACTCACTGTCCTCTCCTCTTGCAATGGAGTTTCAGTTTCTTCCCAAATTCTACCTTCTCCTCTCCTTATCCATTCTCTTCCTTTCATCGATTCACGTTCAAGCTAAAGTTAACTTCAAATACTGCGGTACTATTACTAAACCCCTCTATCTCTCTCTCTTGACCTTTTTATTTACATTACAATCCCTATTATTATTTTTTATTGATCGGAGTTAATCTCGATCAATTCAACATTCGGATTTATGATTTAGTTTCTTTACTGGTCTTAGTTTTATTGTTCAATGTTTAACTTTATGCGTCTTCGTTAATTATTCATCTGCACAGTGGGTTTCCTAACCCTTTCGAACTGCATGATTCTGCAACTCTTTTAGTGACATTTTAGGGGATTTTACCCTTACCGAATGGTTTTCTATGAAAAAATTAATTTTTTGTCGGAAATTGCACTGCTATTGTAGATATATTTTTGTAGCTGTGTGATGTCTTGTGTGAGGTTCAGTGCTGGTAGCAGTAGTACCTGTGGTCATGCTTGTTCATATTTGTTTTAGATTATGGTATCTTTTTTATCTATTTATTTTCCCCCTCAAAAATCTATGTAGATAAGAAGGCAAATTATGCTGTGACGGTGTCTGGAATTGAAATATCACCAAACCCTGTGGTGAGTGGAAACCCGGCTACCTTTAAGGTCTCCGCTACTTCTGGTTAGCTCTCTCTCTTCTTCTTCAATTTATCTAGTCTTGAATATTGTTTTTAAGTACGTGTATTAGTGTATACTTAATAATTCATCTGAACACCTGTTGTTCGTGAAAGATTTGGAGGACTTGTACAACCTATCCTTTATATTCTGACTCATTTTATTTGTTCCTTATGTGTATGGGAGCTGCCTCATCAATTTAATGTGCCACATATCTATTTAATAAATTATAAGTGGAGTTTCTGTTTATCCTTCATGCAGGTCAAGCTATTTATGGTGGAAAATTGATAATTGGAGTTTCATATGTTGGAGTGCCTGTCCATACTGAAACCATTGATCTTTGTGATGAAGTATCCTGTCCTGTTACAAGCGGCAATTTTCTGATCTCTCACACCCAATCATTGCCTGCAATTACTCCACCGGTTAGTTTCACTTTTAGCTGAAGACATTCTAAAAATATTTAACCTTCCTTTGGTATCTTTTAGCCCCCCAGCATTGACTCTCAAATGCATTATGGCATTACGAATTTCTTTTATAGAACTCTGATTTTGGTGCTAAATTTATCATTATTGGGCTTGTGCAAATTTCACTTGGTGGGCATTTGCTAATTTGCACTTGGTGTACTGAAGCATTTCCTTAGACTGATCTCTTTAGAACGTCAAAAGTCATGTGGTGTACCTTTCAGGAGATCCTCACATGTAATTCTTTCAAATAAATGAATATTACCTTTTGAAAAGTTGGTTTGTTATAGAAGGAGATCTAAACTTACCTTGCTTTCACATAACTGATTTTCCTTTATGCAAATATACTTAAAATATTTGTCTCATTCTCTGCATGGCATCATCTATCACTCAAATGTAAAGTCAAAAGTCATTTTACCACCAGTGAACAAGAAAAATAGCAAATGGGTGATACCTTAGAATGCTATTTTTATCCATTATGGTCATAGAGACAGAGGTCCCTAAACCAATGTAATAGATTGGTCCTTTAGCCTTTGAATCAAGCAGTCTTTCCGTTTGTGTAAATTTGGAATCTATGTTGAATGACTAAAAATAGTAATGTGATAGTGGTTTGATCGTGTACCTTTATTGGGTAGGTGTGGTGGACGTATACTTCATACTACATCTATATTCTATTATACTTGCTTTCTGAATCTTTTTGAATAATAGCATCTTCTCCCCCTCTCCCTCTTAGGGTGTGGTACTGTGGTTTTATGGTTGGCATTCAGTTGATCAATTTTCCAATTAGATAATTGAGTCACATCCTTCAGTTTTGTTCTTGTTGACTAAGGTTTTTGCCTTTGGTTATTCACTTTACTCTGATGCTGAGTTTATGTGATGCTAGAACCAACCAAAGTGACAAACTACAACCAATTTTCTTAGAGCGTGATACTTAGATAATGTTATGTAGTTTTTTAGAAGTGCGTGTTTGGCCACTCCATCTTCTCCATTTACACCACTGAAACTCATTGTTAGTGCAAAATATGTTTTGCTGTTCATATGTAGGTTGATATCTTGAAAAGGTTGTTTCTACTCCTTCTCCTCCTTACACAAATTTTTAAGCAATTCTTATTGATGATTTACTATTTAAGTTTTTCCTTAACAAGGGTTACATTGTAGTTGCATGGTTGAGATATCTTGAATCTCTTAAGAAGTGATTGAGATTTCATAGAATACAAGCTAGATGGATATAATGGAGAAATATTTACTGTACAATTTGTGATCACCAAACAACCTATCAAACTTGAGGGGAAACTCTCATACAACTGTACCTATCAAACTTGAGGGGAAACTCTATCATACAACTATAAGACTACTGATATAGTAGAGGATATTGGGTAGTGAAATGCCAACTAGAGAAACTAGAGTAAAAAATAAGTGTAGGAGAGATGAGAATGTTTAGGTGGATGATTAGACATACAAAAAAAAAGAAGAAGATAAGATTAGGAACAAATGCATTGGGGAGAAAGTTGGAGTAGCACCTATGGAGAAGATTATGGAGACTTATTTTAGGGGATTTGGACATATGAGAAGAACACCACTAGAGGCTTTAGGAAGAAAAGTTGATCAAGTGGGAAGATAAAAAATGGTAATAAAGACCTAATAAAACTTGGAGAAACCATTAGTAAAGACCTTTGCTCTGAATTGTTTTACTGAAAATTTGGCTTTTATCTTTTTGATAAGAGTGCAATAGCATCATTGATCTATGTAGCTAGCTCCATCTAGTGGAGTAAGGCTTGCTGGTGGTTGTTGATTCTGTTTGACCTTGTTTTTTACTTGAAAATTAAGTTCTACAAATTCCTTTTTAAATCTTTAATCATTGTTAGTTCCCAAACACCCCATTTTTATGGGATATAAATATATGTTTACACTTGAATTACCTTACTAAGTTATTTGATATTCATGCTTCCATCTAAAGTTTCTTTTAAGGTTCTAAATCATTTTTTAGAATTTATGGAATTTTATGAAGCTAGCTAGAAGCGTAATCATTAGTCATTACCTATGAAGCATGTACATAGACACGGATATCAGACATGGACGTATTGACATAGATAATGTCTAAAATATAAGATCATGAGACATGGCATATGTGTGGCAGAGAGATATAATCATTAATCATTACATACTGTTTGGTTGGGGGAATTGGATGGGAAGAGAGGGGAGGAATTTTAAGAAAATTTTCATGTTTGGTTCAAATTTTTAAAAGGGGAGGGGGCCAAGATCCCTCTTAGTAGCATTATTGCTCTTATTGGAGGAGAGGGGAGGGGAGTTTAAAATTAGCTAATCAAATTGACTTAAATATCCCTCCACTCATACTAATATATTGATAAATAAACTAGTGTTATAAAAGTAAAAGGGTGTACCAACGGGATTGATTCAAGTGGTACATGCTTGACAAAAAAAGTAAAAGGGTGTTAAAGTAAATTAGTTTTATTTTCCCTCTCCTCTACTCCAACAAAACAAGATCTCCCCTCCATTAAAATCTCTCCCATTCCCTCCCCTCCTTTGAACCAAATAGACCTAGGTAATGCACATGGATAAGGTGGCAATCAACACCTCCATTAAAATCTCTCCCATTCCCTCCCTTGACCTCCTTTGAACCAAATAGCCCTAGGTAATGCACATGGATAAGGTGGCAATCAAACACCATTTGCCATATTATATTGAAGACTTGGGTCTTGGGACATAGGGTCACCATGTAAAATTTTCTTGCACTCTGTTTTCTTGTTTTAATCATCACTGTCTTAGATAAAAAATTTATCTAGAGGTAAACCTTTTTTTTTTATTATTTTGGTTAAACATTACATTACTGGGTTCATCTCTTGTCTTCATTTTAATGTTTGATTTTGCAGGGATCCTATGCTCTGAAGATGACCCTGAAGAATGACGACGGCGAGCTGTTAACTTGCATTAAGTTTAACTTTAAAATCGTTTTTGGATCTTTTGTATCTGATATGTGAAGTGTCCTAGGCATGGTTGGTCTGGGGTACTGCCTTGCTTCATTGTCAAGTGTTTTTTTTTTTTTTCATTGTAATGGGTACTGTATATCACATTTCAAGAATAATTTCACTTGAGGCCAATGTTGTCTAATGTTGGTCATAACGATGACACGGACATATGATGTTGTATAAGGTCAATGACAGAAAATCTTTCTTTTTTGTGAGCTTTAGATTAGAAGCATGATTTCCATGGCGCAATTCTTACAAATTTAATAGGGAAATATTTGACAGTCGATAAACTCATCTGATGATGCAGACTAACAATGTCAAATACAATTTTCCTTAGGATCGTAAGCAATGATATTTGCAAAATACTATTACCTTGGAGAATTTTAGAATTCTCAAAATTGTAAATAGACAATGTTGAGTGAATTGTTAAAATGAGAGGAATTGACAATGACAATCTAAAAAGTTTGAACAAGAGAAATGTTAAAATTCTCTCTCAATATTTGTCATTTGAAATTCCCCCATTTGTTATAAAAAATCATCCTATTTATCATTTGGAATTCTTTCTTCTACTATTTTAACACATGAATTCTAATAATTTCAAATTTCTCTTTCCAAACACAAGGTTAGTGTGTTTTGGTAAGACAATTTAGCTAGATAGTGTGTTTTGGTAAGATATTTTAGCTAGATGAAAGCTGAAAATGATGACTGAAATTATTTCATTGGTGTTTGGTAAGGTGACATTTCATGCGTTGCACGGGTGATATTTCTAGTTAATATCTATTTCTAAATTCTTGTGATAAATGTGAGAAATTAAATGTGATATAAAAATTTTGGGTGAAGTTTCAATGTTAATAACATTATAGTTCAAATTTTTATTTCATCTTTTAAAATTCTAAAATTAACGAAATAAAGTGTTTAAAATCACTTGTATTATTACGATTGGAAGTTATAGAAAATAGAATAATGTCTTTTAAGAGATTCCTTGCGAGTCACTCATCACACTAAATGTTTCATTTAAATCAAAATATTGTAAAGCGTAATATATTTAATGAAAGAAAAGCTCTTACATGTTGCTACTCAGAGCCTCGATCACCGAGACATGCAGTTCACACGCCGTCGAGTCAATATCAGTTTGCGACGCTGCTGCCACAGAATGGGTCTTCTCCCTTAAATGTATTTATGAGGTCACCTTGAGGAAACCAATAGGTCATAAAGAATAGGAGGGTGAAGGCTATATCGGAGAGGGGGCCGCCGGTGAGGATGATAGATGGTCAATCGCTTGCTCAAACTGAGTTAAGTATATGATTGTAAAACAAAAGGAACTGTGGGTTAAAGTATAATACTATCTTTGTTCCAAAACTATTGTTGTTTAAGGTTATGCGTATAAACCAATGAAACTTTTTTAATGTGTCTTGATTTAATAGCACTTTTACTAACATGTCCTCAATAAATTTCCACCAATTTCATTTAATTGCCACTAATTCACATTAATAAAGAGAGAGACTGAATGTAGTTAAGAGAGAAAATGAGAGTAGTTATTAGGTTGAGTAAATATTAAACAAGGGTATAGTTGAAAAAAATAATTAATTCTTCTTAAATATCTAAAACAACAAGAGTTTTAAAACTGAGGACTATGCTAAAATAACAATAGTTTTGGATGGGAGGTAGTATCAATTTTCACTGATTAGGTATAAAAAATTTAAACACATGTACCAATAGTATTTAAACACATCGAGTAACCATAAATTAAAATTGTACCATAAAATTTACCTTTTTAAAATTATAAGATTAAAAAAAGATGATATAGATTTTGTAACGTCCTAATTCCGAAAAGCAAGGAATTATGCCCATTGAAAGCATATTTTTATATTTATGAAATTATTTTCGCTACATTATCGATGTCGTCCAAACATTCACACCTAATGCTCTAGTAATTCCAACAATTACATAAGCTTAAGACAATAATACATACTCAATATTACAACCTCAATGCCAATAAGTGGCTCGGAATGTATAACAAGTCAAATCATGTTAAATTCAACATCCAAGTATATGCACATATACATCAAAAGTGTCCAAGTGACTCAAAAGACATAAAGACAAGTGGAATAGTCCACTTGTGAGCTCCCAAGCACCTGAACAGGCATCCGGTTGAGAACCCTACATATATAAAATAAAACCACAAACGTGTGGTAAGACTAAAGTCCCAATTAGTGTGATCATGCAAGTAGTGTAGGAATTCATGCAAATGGAAATGCACAACGGAAGAAGTATACATCATTAACATTCATCAAGATACTTAAATTAACAATCAACCTCTTGGTGTTTTACCCAACACTTATGGGATCTTATCACTTAATCCTCTAACCAGACATAAGCTCAGTGTTCATACAAGGAACGTCTTTCTTGCGGCCATTTAACCTCATGTATTAATTTTACTATTACATGATTCCTCTTAGGTCAAAGACCTCAATTTCCTCTTGGTCCGAAGACTTATAATTTTCCTCTTGGCCAAAGGCCTATGAAAATTTTTTGTATATGATTAGGGTTTCAAAATGTGAGAGCATGATTCATGGTATGTATACATGTTACATATGCTAAATGATGATTCCATGGCATTCAAAATCTCATAATCAACAATCTCGTGAAAACTCTAACCTCTACAACCTAGGGTTAAGCCAATACTCAAGCAATCAAACAAATACATACATAAACCCTAGATTAACCTCAATTAATCACAAGCAAGTAAAGAAGGAAGGAGAAAGGGGATCATTAAGAAACTTCACACATGATGTAAAGTGAGTGGGTGAACCACACTCACCTCAAGAGCAAGAATAGGGAAGTTGGGATTGTGGGGAATGATAATCCTAAGCCCTTCTCTTGATTGGAGTCCCCAAACAAGCTCCGTCCTTTTCTTTCTCTTTGCTTTCCTCCGCTAGGGCAAGGTGGAGATGAGAGAATGAAATTAGAATGGGTCAAATGATCCTAAAAATCTGTTTATAAAAACTGGTCTCATGTATTTTTGCTTGAGCAAAAACAAGACAATGGCATTCTGCCAAATTTTCGCTTGAGCGAAGAAATTTTTGCTCAAGTGAAAATGACAGCATTCTAGACCCATGTTTTTTGCTGATGTTTTCGCTCAAGCGAGAAATCCTTCGCTTGAGCAAAAATGAGTCAGTGTTCCTATATCGTGTAGCATATTAAACTGAAACCCCAAATCTTAGTTTTCTAATGCAACTAGAATCACCTAAATCGTCCACCTACAACTCTAGATATCATCAAAATAGTGCACAAAGGTCATTAGGCTCTTTTTAAAAGGAATCAAACATGTACAACTTGAATCAACCTCTATTGGTTAAAGATGATATAGACTTGACTCCTCTAAAGTGAGAGATTCACTTTAAAGGGTAAAGTAAGCATTGATGATCATTGATTGGAAAATCAAGTTGGTGATTATAATTATATCGATTTTTAATATTGTAAAGGATAATAAATCAAAAGTAAAAATATTTTATTGAAAAATATAATATTTAATATTATTAATGCATTAAATATTGCAATAGTTATATTTTTCAATAAAACCTTTTCCCTTTGAGATTTATGATTACACTAGAAAAACCTAATATAATGTTGTTTAAATATAAACTCAATTTTAGAATTATTTTTTAATTTGTATTTTTATATGTAATATGTAATTTATGTATATCTGACTTTCAAAAAAAAAATCTGCATCTTTAAAAATAGATGCTCTTCCCTCATCGTGATTAGGGATTTCAGATTTCCATGCTTAAGCCACAATTGATTCTTTTTTCCTATCGATAATTGAACACTACATTCGAATTCCTCCGTAGTTTTGTTTCGATAACTCAATAATCGGAAGACACGACAGTCTCTGGCGATTCGGTACGTTGTTTGTTTTTGTTAACATTGCTGAGAGGAGAGACTCTTATTTTCTATTGAAAGATTTTATCAATTTTGGTTTTATCTGTTCCCATTGAATTGTACCCTCTGTGCGCTTGCATTGCATAAGTTTGCTATCTTAGATTACCTAAGTTCATAGTTTGATTTCTCTGACCCGAAAGTTCTATAACGTATATATTACATTGTATGACATGATGGCATTCATTAGGGCTTCACTCCCAAATTTTGTAGGAAATTATGCTATATTCCACAGTATCCGGTTCAGTGTCTTAGTGGAGTGTTTCTTACGAGACCAAAATACATGTACATGCATGGTTACATACTATTGCAGCGTGGATTATGAGGTTAAGTGATTGGTTTGAGTTTTTGTGGCATTAATGTCTTATCGGCTGTGTTCACACAGGAGTTATTTGAAACAATGAGACAGAAGGGACAGTATGGTGATCCATCTGCCAATAGTTATGTTGCTGCCCAGATGCATCATATGGCTGGTCAAAGGGTGGAAACCAAGTCTGGTAATTTTGAGGGACGGCTAGAGGCATTCACTCTGGAGAGGGAGAATACTTATGCAAATTCCAAACCAGAGGGTAAATGCAGATGGGAAATAGATGAATCAAAGATGTATAATTCAATGTCTTCTCGTATTTTTAATGAAGGCAAGTGTTATTAGCGATCATTATTATGGAAACTTAGAGATTTCTGATGTGATGGACACAAATTGTGAAGTATAAATATCATTTTGTACAAATTTTCATTTTTAAATCCCTTAAAGTAGTGACTAGTTAATGAGATGATTATGCTCATCTTTTCCAAGGTTAATATATTATTTTTTCCATGAAATAAACTAAAATGCTGTGTCTTGAAGTTTGCATGATACAGGTAGCTTTCACTGAAAAAGAAGTATGCAGACTTAGGAGGAGCTGGGCATGTATGACATATCTGCTGCTTTTTATGTTGTTGCTAGAAGTAAAGCACATGATAAATGCTACTGTGAAAAATATAAAGCACACAACACACGTGTGCAATTTTTTTATATACAAAATACGAACAATTAAAGTGGTATGGTAAGGGACTCAAGAGTTAATATATGGTACAATTATATGAAACAAAATTTTCATGTTATTTTAATTACTCAATTACACATATAAATATAACTAAAAGTCTATAACCTCATGTTTTATTAATGTATAAAACAATAATAAAGTAAAATAAAGGCTTTTTAAAAATGTTTTGGACAAAAGGTGAAGATTGAAAACTACCTTTGGGTTCTCTTTGGTAATAGTAGAGACAATCCATTCCATTGGATTCTATCTTTCTGAAACATAGGTGCTCGTTGATGTGTTATACATATACGAATGGGCATATAACTATTTACTTATTTATGTCACTGGGTATTTGTAGAGGATCATGTGTAGTTAGAATTTTTTTTCCCTTCTAAAAGAAAAATGAACCTTTCTGAATTGCATGCCTCCATTCATGACCCTTTGACATAATTAAGATAATGATGCCTGATCTTTCCTTGCATCTTCATGGAGAGAATTATGCCTTCTCTACAAGAATGTGTAAAAAGAAACATAAATTCCTTGTAATTTGTTAACCTTTCTTCAAGGTTTCTGTTAATAACTTAGAAGTGAGGTAATGGCCTTTGGGATACTTATGTTAGGCAGTCCTTTGTAGCACTGATTACTGACGGTTTCGTGTGACTCAATTGGGCAGCATAATCTTTTTAAATGCTTCCCTTTCCAATTTGTTGCTATATGCACATTGTTATTCTAGTTCCTGGTATTCTTTGTTTGCCTAACTAAAGAAGTTGCTTATTTTTTAATGAATGCTCTTAAAATCAGTTCCTGATGTATACAAGATGAATAAAACTCTTGTGTGTTTTATGTTGGTTACAATTGTGTTCTTGTTCAGCAAACATTGCCACATTAACGGAAACTATCTCACTTTTAAATTGTTAAAACATAGAACATTAGCTATCATTTCTAAAATTCCTAGTCATAGGTTTGCCATTTATATCATGGAAATGGTTTTCAAACTCCTAAACTCGGGGGAACCGTTGCATGTTCAGGTCATGGGGATGATGCTTCAAGCTCATATTTTCAAGGGCAGAGACCTGATCCTAAGTTGGCTTTGCAGAACAGGAGCAACAGTGATTCCAGATCTCAGGCTCATGAAGAAGATAGAGATGTTGGGTATGAAGGAAGTCATTTATCACTTGAAGGTCTTGAGCAGAATTTTCACGATGTAATTATTAAACTAACCAAAGAACAGCATGATGCTGAAGATGCAGAGCATGCTAGGCACAGAGAGGTTTGTGTTAAACATCAACAGTATGAATTTCATTACCATGTTCTTGAAATACACAAAATCTTTTTCACATTTCCCAATGTTTGTCTTTTATCTTTCTCTTTCTTAATAGATGAAGACAAAATTGTGCAACACCCTTGATGGATTGAATCCAGACCCTGCTAGGTTAACTGATCTCTCAGGCTTCAGTTCACTGAAATCAGGAAAAAAACATAAAGAACCATTTCGTGTCTAGACTGGTTTGTGGATTTATAGATTTTATAAACTAATGATCTTAATAAAATTAGGTAGATTTAATGTTTAAGTAATAGTGTTCCAGGTGTGAATCTTATTCCTAATATTCATAAGAAAAACTCGCCTTGCTCTCATTTGACGACTTGTTTTAGGTAAGACATGCAAGCATTTTTACCTGCCTAGAGGTTTGAGGGTCTTGCTTTATTAGAGGGCCTTGGTATTAATGTTTTGGTGCTACTGTATTGTCAATAAAGTCTATAAAAATTAAGAGTCACCTTCATTGAAGCCATAATGTAATGATCCAATCAAAAAAGCGAAGAAAAAAGAAAGGATGCATGTCTGCTCTATCCTCTAGTCCTTGTTCCTCTGTAAGAGTAAAGCTGCACTTGCTTCTCTTCTAAGAATTGAATTCCACTTTGGTGTAACACTTTTTGGGATTTGTTAAGATTGCTTGTTTTGATGATAACGTATGACTTATTAAGAGGATATATGCAGCGCAGTATCAGATACAGGTCCTCATGCCGAATCATCCATTTGCATGGATTGAACTGCATCCCATCAGTGCAAGCTTATCAATGGATTGCTTGTGTTTCCAAAAAAACAAAATAAAAGGGAAAAATTGTTTGTATTTTGAAATTTTGTTGTTGGCTTTGACTGCCTGTTTCCATGATATTTAATAAACCTCAGTGATTATGCAAAGTTGTGAACACTGCATTTATATAACATACTGCTTTTTTCATCGTTTAAAGAATGAACTGACCTTCAGTATTGTGTTGGATCTTGATACTTTATCTTAGTTATGTGACTCTTTCCCATTTTTAGAATACTTTCTGAAATGTAAATGGGTGATGCTTTTTTGTTCTCAGAGTTGGTTCATCTGTCAGCTGATTGTACTCAGCAGAAAGTCTAGTTCTGCAACTGCAACCTGCATCTTTCCTGCCTTGTATTTAGGAAATCTATACCACTGTGTTTTGTAACTGGATATACTGGGGGTGATAAAGATGATCATATTCATGTTGAGTTCTGTAGATATTTTTGTATGTTCTCAAACTATATTTTTAATTCCATTGAGCTTTAACAAAGTTCCATGTTTGTTTCATTTTCAGAAAATAAATGCAATCAATACTCAGTGTGAAGAAAAGTTAGCAGCACTCCGAGCTCGGCATAGCAGCCGAAGAGCTGAATTTCTTCAATGGGAATCACTTACAAGACAACAGCAGTACCAACAAATCATTAGAGATCCTTACTCCAGCAGTGGCATGGCACCCAGAGACCCTCATGATTACAGCAGTGTTAATGCTTCAGCTGCTGGGGGAGAAGTGCAACAAGGCTATTCTCCTGATCACTTTGATCCTCCTTACAGAGAGCGAGCTCGATTTCCTGGAAGTGCAAGAGAGCTGCATGGTTCTCCTTCTTTTGAATCAGTGAATGACGAATTAGGGTCTCCCATGAAACGAGAGTATTACTGTTCTGAAATGGTTAGGTATAATAACAACTGTAGAGGGAACAGTATGGAGTGCGGTCATGAATTCACTCGCACTCCTCCAAAGAAACAGATCCAGAAGAAGAGTGCACTTCTCAGAATCCAGACGGTAAAACCCAGTCATAGAAATCACAATGTTGAACAGTTACGTTATGCTGGCTATGCTCCTGACTCTAACTCTAATTTCTTCAGGAGTAAGGAGCAACATGGGTATATAGGTCATGGGATGAAGGCCGAAGAGAGAGAAGAAAGCCCCATGGAGCTTGATATTTCTTTCGAATCAAACTCTCTGGTGGCCAAGGCTATTGTCGCACCTTCAAGTTTGGGTGCTCCTGTTTCTGATTCGAATTTGACTCCAGTTTCTGACTTGCCGTGCAAAACAAATGATACCTCTAGTGTGGGCAAGGAATTGAGTTTGCAGAAGAATGTAGTTGATACTTCTTCTCAGCCTTGTGCTGGTAATCCTCGTGGGAAAAATGAGGTGGCAGTTTCAGTTGAAGTTGCTGATATGTGTTCTGGTAAATCGACCCCTAGGACTATCAAGAAGAAAAAAATTGTTAAAAGAGTGGTGAAGAAAACTGTTGTGAACCCTAATTCAACTGTGTCAAGTTCACTATCTGAGAATATGCAGCATGGAACTGTGCAAGCAGATAGTGTCAAACTCAGTTCATCAACTACCCTTGGTCCTGACAAAACTGAGACTTGTTTGGATGAGAAAAGCACCAGTGTTGACAAGGTGTCTGTGCCAGAAGGGAATTTGTTGACTGAAGACAAAAAAGGAGATCTATCCCTGCCATGTTTGGGGCCAGATTGCAGGTCACAGGAATGTAAGACTGATAAAGCTTCTGATATTAGGAAAGTATCCAGGTTTGAAAGAGGAGGGAACATTTCAAATTCTCCATCTTGTTCTTCTAGTAGTGAAGGTAAAAAGAGTGGTGCTGATTGTTTAGATGCAAATAATTCTGTCCATGACTTGCTTTGCATGCCAAATACTGAAAAGGTTACTGATTCATTAAATGTCAGTACTTCTTCTGAAATCAATTACATGGATTATGATAATAAGCAATTATGTCAGAATGAAGCGTCTGTATCACCTGGGAAACTTTCAAACATTGGATGCCCAGAGAATAGAAATCTTGTAGATGTAGGAGATGAAATGAGTCGTAAATTGTTTAGTTCAACTGACAGTGTCTTTTCCACAGATCTTATAGATGCACGTAATTCTTCCGATAACAGGGTTTGTGGCTTCAATAAGAATGATCTTACAGGTTCAGAAGAGAATTTAATTGTTACTGGCGATGGGAATAATGGCACTGTCAGTAAGGCATATTATGAAAATATGGCCCCTACAATAACTCAGAGTGCTATTTTAGAAGAAAAATTGGATATAGCCATCCCTCTGCAAATCAGTGGAAATGTTGCTTTTTCAAGTTCAGAAAATACTATGATCCCTCTACAAAGCAGTGTAATTGTTTCCTTTTCAAGTTCAGGAAATACTAGGATTCAGGATGGTCTAGGTTGCCTACAACATGCCAGTGTTCTGAAGCCAGGTTCTGATAATGGATCATCTAATTTAGAAGATAGTATCACTGTTCACCATTTTGGTATCATGAAAGATGATAAAGATGACAACAATGATTCACCACTTTCTAAAAGGAAAAAAGTCACTGCTAGTCACAAAAGTTTTTCTCAATGTCAATCTGAATTCAGTGATGCAATTGTGGCTACCACATCTAATGCAGAAGTTCCTATCAGTTTTAGTGACAACCAAGCACATCAGAAAGAAAAAGTTGTATTGTCGAGCATGAGTATTCTGTCTATTGCTCAGTCAAGGCCTTATTCAGAGGATATTGCTAAATTGTCTGACAGTATTTTGGCTGCCGGGTCTTTTGAGTCTATGGATGCAAATAAGGAAGGCATGATTTCTGAGCATTTGGAATTGCAGCACTCAGATATTGTCTCAAATTCACTGTGTGAGGGCTTGGCCTTTCCAAATGTTCAGTTCTCAGTGTTGGAACCTGAGCAGAAAGAAAATATTACTCCAATTGTGCCAGTAAGTAATACTGAAACTGACATTTTGGTTGTTGGAAACATAAAGGATGAAAAGATTGATTTACAGACTGGTAAAGAAAATTACGGGTATAAAGACTTTGTGCGAAGGTCTCCAAGGGCTGATATGGAATCTAATGATTTCAATGTGAAGGATGATTTACATACTCATCAGAACTTTATATCCTGCCCAGCTGATGGTGATGGAGTCACTACCAGTAATTCAAATGGTGAATTGATTGAGGATTTACCTGATGCTTTATTAGATATGTGTTCTCAAGGGATGACATCTGAAGTACCTGATAAAAGGAATATAGAACATACAGCAATCCATGATGAAAACATTTGTGGGGATGAAGAACATCTGAATAACATATCTGTGGTTGAAAATGGTTCTGAGTCTGACTTACATACTTCATCAATACAGGATACTAAAAAAGTTATGAAGTCAGAACATGCAATTGGACATAGTAACCCAATAATAAGGAATATAATGCCAGAACAATCCCAAGTTTATTCCAAAGTTACAACTAAGGGTATAAAATCATATTGTTCAGAAAAAAATGGGAGCAAAAATCAGCCAGGTGGTGTCATTCATAAAACTTTCCAAGGTCATTCTTTCACCTTTTCAAAGTCAAAGACAAGGACATCTGCCTCTTCAACCCATATTTCAAAACCTCGAACTTGGCATCGTTCAGGTAATAATCCTCCCACTTCTCTACCTAGAATCAAGCCTTTGGTAGGAACAGTTCCTCCAAAAAGGCCCATTCTAGAAAGGAAAGGGAACTTCCAAAATACCTCTTACATTCGTAAAGGTAACAGTCTAGTAAGGAAACCCACTCCAGTTTATGCTTTACCTCAAATCTCCTCTGCTAATCAGTCACCTTTGGACTTAAATGAAATACAAAAGAGCGCCACATCTGAAGGCCTGGCCGATGTGACAGATCAACCAATCTACTTGAAAACAGAAGCAAATGCTCCTCAGAAAAGACAGACAACCCCGCCACTGCCCATTGACTCCAAATCAGAGGAAAATATATCTTCCCCATTGGTAGAACCTCCTTCCAGTGGCTGCTGTGAAAATGCATCAGATACTAGGAAATTTATAGAAACTAATGATGCACCAAACTCTTCTGAAGATGTGCCGAAGCATTATGAAACTCCTGAAAATCAAACTGGTCCATCTAACAATGGGGAGAGCCAAGTTGAGACAAATGATGGGAATAATTCTTCTTTGATCACTAAGAGAATAGTATATATAAAGCCCAAAACAAATCAGTTGGTTGCAGCTTCAAATTCTTGTGATGTTATTATCTCTACTGATGACAAGGGCCAGACAGCCTTCTCCGATGGCTACTACAAGAGGAGAAAAAATCAATTGGTTAGGACTACATTTGAAAATCATATCAACCAGACAGCTGCTATGCCTAATAGCACTGTAAATTCTGATGGGCATGGGGCTAGTAAGGTTCTTTGCAACAAGAGGTTTACCAAGAGGCAGTTGAAAAAGGGTATGCATGAAAAACTTATCAAGTTTCAAGTTTCCTAATTTATCCTCTCTAACGTATGATTATATGAATCTAATGCCAAGTTTCATCAGGATTGGAAGAATGTAACTTAAATAGATGTGCTTCTCTGTGCTTGTGACTCTAGCAGATATATTCATTCAGTTGAATACTGTGGTTAATTTGTTAAGAACTTAACTAAATTGCTTGCTATTGTTGCCTGTCTATTAGTGGCTACTTCCTAGACATACTTATATTGTATTTGTCTCGTGTGTTTCATTTTATCTTGTATGCTTGCTTAGATATTTCATGTTCTTATAAATATTGAAAACTGCTTTGGGTTGTCTCTTGAGTCTCTCTTAAATGGCTTCCTTTTTTCTTTATTTTCTTTACTTGTTTTTTGTGTGAATATTATAACAGTTATCCAGCCTAGACAGCAGAGCATAGCAGCTGGCCCCAAAAATGCTATCCTAGGATAGCGTGATAGCCATTTTCAACACGGATAATTTATGCTATATGTATGAATCATAATGAATGTATGTGTATGTACGTATATGTATATGTGCATATGCATGTGTGTTGGAGGGGGAGGGGGTGGGAGAACGAGTCCAGCTAGTTGTGATAGAAGGGTTTCAACAGAGGGTGAGCAGTGGTCTAGCAAGGAAGGGACTTTATGGTTGACGTGGACCCAAAAATGCTGGGAATAGTTGGAAATACTATTCGCAATCAGAGCACTTGAGCTTTTGAAGGTGGTCGAGACAAACAGAGGATTGACAGAGGATTGCTGCACTTGTGAATAATGGTTGGGAATGAATGAAGGGTTTCCATTTTTTGGATACTGAATATGTTGGGGAATGACAAAAATATCAAAAGTCAAAACGGGGCTCTACCCTCCATGATGCAATAGCAGCAATTTAGGCTGTAAATTGCAGTGTGACTTGAAAACACTCCACTAACTGAGATGAGATCTGTAGCAGCCTCCAGCTGCAATATGCTGTGGTGCTATCATTGTGATTTATTGTGTGTTTTGAGCCAATAGTGGAATGAGACCTGCAAGTTGTGACAAGGGTGTGTGAACAGAGGGTGAGTAGGGTCTAGGAAGGAGGCAATTTATTGTTGAGGACTTGAGGTTGACTAATTGGGGATGCCAGCAGCCGGTGGGGGTGCTCAGAAATGCTGGGAATGGTTTGAAAACCATCCACAATCAGTGGGCTTGAGCTTGTGAAGGTGGATGAGACAAACAGAGGCTTGCTTCAAACTTGAATAATGGTTGGAAATGAATGGACAGTTTCCAATTTTCGGATGCCAAATATGTTAGGGAAATGATGAAAATATCAAAAGTCAAAATGGGGCTTTACCCTCCATGATGCAATAGCAGTGATTAAGGCTGCAAATCCACAATGCACTGTAATGGTGTTATCTCAATGCTATATCGCATGATTTGTTATGTGTGTTTTGTGCTGATAGTGGAACAAGACTTGCAAGTTGTGATAGAGGGGTGTGAACAGAGGGTGAGCAGTGGTCTAGGATGGCAATGTATGGTTCAGGTTGACTAATAGGGGATGCCAACGGCTAGTGGGGGTACCTGAAAATGTTGGGAATGGTCAGATGTACCATTCCGCCAATCAGTGGGCTTGAGGCCGTGAGGGTGGATGAGACAGAGGCTTACTTCAAACGTGAATGGCTGGGAATAAATTGAGGGTTTCCAATTTTTGGATTCCAAATATGTTGGGGAAATTATGAAAATATCAGAAGTCAAAATGAGTGCAAAATGGGGCTTTACCCTCCATGATGAAATAGCTGTGATTTAGGCTGCGAATCCCAATGTTACTTGAAAACACTCTGCTAACTGAGATCTGTAGTAGCCTCCAGCTGCTGCAACGGTGCTATTGCAATGCTATAAGTAAACACATAATTTGTTGTGTGTTTTGAGCTGATAGTGGAATGCTTTTGCTAATGTTGCTTTTCATTCTTAATCACTGTACCACTGGTTCTGTTTGTTAGTCCTTTTTTACTTCATTGGTGATTAGAGAAAAACTTGACTGTAGATTTCATTTGCAGTTGCTGGGAGTTCATGCAAACCTTCAAGAGCCTCATTAGTGTGGACACTTCGTAGCAAAAATTCATCTGAAAATCACAGGGACTCATGGCATTATCAAAATATTTTACCTCACTTGTTTCCATGGAAAAGAGCAACATATTTAAGAAACTTCATTCATAATTCTGCTTCAAGCTACAATAGTAGTTCCTTATCTGCTATCAGGTACTTGAGCATTTGTTACTGCTTCCTTTATGTTTGTTTTTTCCTCTCCATTTGGTTGTGTGCCACTACAATATTCTATGGATGTTCGTCTTTCAGCAAGAAATTGCTTCTGTTAAGAAAGAGGGATGCTGTTTACACTAGGTCAACCCATGGGTTTTCTCTTTGGAAATCCAAGCTATTAGGTGTTGGTGGGTCTAGTTTAAAATGGTCCAAATCCATTGAGAAGCACTCAAAAAAAGCTAATGAGGTTAGTTTGGATTTTAATACTATGATGCTTTTCCATGATTTTTCTTTTTGATTTTTCTTTTTGAGTTAGGTATATTTTATTTCAAATAAATTGTATTTCTTAACTACTAATCTTACAATTTCTCATGATCATTTTAGGAAGCGACACTTGCTGTTGCTGCAGTTGAGAGGAAGAAGAGAGAGCAGAAAGATGCGGCTTGCATTGGTTCTCAGGCAAAGAGTAGGAAGCATTCTTTCCATGAGTGTTTGTCATATCAAAATGCAGATGTGTCTATTTGTTTTTTTTTTGTGCTATTGAAATTTATTTATTCTCAATGTATTGATTATCTTTGTCTGTTACTCTGACTTTGAAAGTAGTGGTTGATTGTGTAGGAGAACGTATATTTCGTATTGGTTCAGTTCGCTACAGAATGGATCCTTCCAGGCGGACACTTCAGAGGATTTCAGGTGGACAACATTTTTATTTGAACTATTTTACTTGGAGTTTTCAGTACCTTTTACATTTTCTACATTTCTTAATATTTTATGATTACCTAAATGAGTACATGCTTTTGGGACATTGGATATTTCACATAATTTTCGATATTCACCATAGGCAACATTTAATATAGGGGTATTGTTCAAGTCAGATAAAAAAATTGTATTTTGTATGTACTAATATGAAATATCAACTACCAACTTCATGATTGTTAAACTATTGAATGTTGAACAATGAACTTTGGGAATAATGGCAAGCTTGTAAGGTGTGATGTGATATTGGGACATTGAAACACATCTTCACATTGTTTAGATATTTACCATTGGCAAAGTTTGATATTATAGTCATGTTCAGATGGTTTTTTTTTGGATCAAGATAATGTTTATATGATGGTTAAGATGAATGATGAAAATGCAATTGTATCATTCTTGGAACGTTCTCAATTTTTTCTTATTTTGTATACAATGCTCTATGGTAATTAGTCTGTGTTATAGTGTTGATTGTCTGTTTAGACAAGAAGAGGGTGTGAGGTGTGACATCAAATACTGAAAATCATTAAGCTCCTTTCTTTTGTTGCAATGCTGGGAATACGTCAGACTTATGTCCTTTTAGTATGGTTATATTGTTTTGAATACTTTGCTATCCTTTTCCAGCAAGTTAATAGGTTCTATCACTATATTGGTCTGACCAAGTTTCCCTTTATTCTCTTTGTAGATGGTGAGTCCCTGTCCTCTTCCTCTCCCTGTTCGAGTTTGGCTTCCAAAAGAACTTATATTCCAAGGAGATTAGTGATTGGAAATGATGAGTATGTGCATTGTTCTTTTTTATTGGCTTTTATATCTTTTATGGTTGACATCAAATTTGATAAATATTGGCCGGCTTGTTTAACAAACATCTAAGAAGAAAGTAGGTGAATAAGAGGGAGCGGTTTGTATAATATTAAATCTTGCAGTTCTATTCATCCTTGCAGACTTGAGTATTAAAATGATTGTGATCAATATTTGCAGATATGTCCGCATTGGCAATGGTAACCAGCTTATCAGAGACCCAAAGAAACGAACTAGAAAATTGGCAAATGAGAAAGTCAGATGGAGCTTGCACACTGCCAGACAGCGGTTGGCTCGAAAGCAGAAGTATTGTCAGTTTTTCACAAGATTTGGGAAATGTAACAAGGATGGAGGGAAGTGTCCTTATATTCACGATCCTTCAAAAATCGCTGTCTGTACTAAGTTCCTAAATGGTTTATGTTCTACTCCCAAGTGCAAATTGACTCATAAGGTTTTGTAATATACAGGGTCCAACAAATTGATTGTGGTCTACTGCATTTACTAGTCTTTCTAGAGTTTGAGTTTAATTGATTTATTGTGCAGGTGATTCCAGAGAGAATGCCAGACTGTTCTTATTTTTTGCAAGGTGCATCATAGAAAGTGTTGTTTTTTATCAGTTGTATAATATGAAAACGTGATTCTGACAAGTTTCATGGCAGGATTATGCTCAAACAGAAATTGCCCATATAGACATGTCAATGTGAACCCTAAGGCATCTGCATGTGAAGGATTTCTTAAGGGTTATTGTGCTGATGGGAATGAGGTATTAACCACCATTTTTGTTTTTCCTATTTGGTTACCGGATGATTTGATTGCTAATTCTGATGATGTTATGTAATATTGCTTAATGTGTATTGTTATTATTTGTTAAATTATAATCCCCCGTCTGGATTTTTCCATTAGAAGTTTGTTCGTGGTAAAAGTTTTGCTTTGCTCAGTAACTATCCCCTGCCTTGTCTACATGTTTCCACTTCCTTCCCCTTGTTGTGATCCTACACTAATCCTCACTAATTTATGTGTTCTAGTGTCGGATGAAACACAGCTATGTCTGTCCTACTTTTGAAGCAACAGGAACCTGTACTCAAGGAACAAAATGCAAGCTTCACCACCCCAAAAAACAAAGCAAGGGAAAGAAAAGAAAGAGATCTGGAGATCAGAACAGTAGCGGGCGTTACTTTGGTTCTATTCCCGTTGATATTGCTGAACCTGGTATGCTGATGCCTCCAAGGCAACATCAACGGAAGGATGGCCTTGAAAATGAACATTCCGATTACATAAGTCTTGATGTGAATGAAGAAGTTAAAGACACCGTTGATCAATCATTTGAGCAGTCAACAACATTTTGTGACAATGATTCCTTGGATTTACAGTTGGATACTTCTGATGAACTTATTAAACCGATTCTTCTAATAACAAAATTCACATCGCAATCATCTCAGTCCAGTAGCCTGGAAGTTTAGGCAAGTGGCGGAGACTGAATGCAGTTGTAAATGAGGTAATTTAGGTAGCAGTCTTATTTTTTCTTTCCTTTTAGAAATAATTTTTCTTCCTCATTGATTTTTAACTCCTATTGCCATTCATTGTACACAATACATAGGTCAATTTCCCCCTCCCCTCAATTTTTTTGCATACCATTGTACAATAACGTTTGGATTAATATAGAGGAATAAAGATTACCTGCTCCCACATGAGGAGTAGGTTTTATGAGAATCTTGAGCCATCAAACTCTTGACGTGATTGATATACTTGAGAACTCTTGAATTGAATGCCATTTTACTTGAATGAGTTAACATCATTATCGTCGAGAGAAGTTCATGAAACTTAAATTTACTTGTAACATCTGACATGATTGTTTCATTTACATTATCGTATATATCAGGGCATGCCAAGTGAGAGTCGATATGATATCAAGACGAACTTTAATATGTTCCATGGGTTAACAAGGGCTTAACACGAAGGTTTTGGGTTAGTTTCAGGCGCAATTTGAGCTAACAAATTTATGTAGTGAGGATCTTCAAAAGTAGAAATTATACGCGAAAGCGTTTTTTTTTTTGTTAATACACGAAAACGAAAGTTATTCATCTTAAAAATGATAGTGGATAGGTTTTCGGAAGAATATCAGAGCATTTACATCTATTCCTGCATTTTAAAAAGGCATGTATATAGATTCAAATTTGTGTGGATAACAACTATAATATTTGTAGCTATATCTAGTGGATATCTATGTATTTAAGTAGACTTAATATTCATAGTTTAGTTTAACGTAAAAAAAAAATATTCATAGTTTAGCTTAATGTATCTTCTTTTTTTACCAAACTTGTAAAATGAAAATATCATCGTAAAATTGACTAAAAATTTAATATAATATTACTTTCTTACCCTTTGTTTGTTCAAAATGGAGAATTAGGGAAGAGAAAAATGGGGAAGAGAGAAATAATAGAGAAATTAAATAGAATTAGAGGTTGTTTGATATTAGAGAAATAAGAGAGAGATAGAAGAGAAATTAATTTTGATAGTTGTTTGGTTGTAGAGAAACAAATGAGGGAGAGATTTTTGACCAAAAAAACGAGAGAGATTTGTAAATAGTTAAAAAGACAAAATTACCCACGATTTGGGTTTTTTTTTTTCAATTTTTGTGGTAAATGAATTATCCCATTTCATAGGGGGAATCTGGTCTTTTCCATTCTCCATCCTCTTCTTTCTGCGGCTTCTTTACTTGGACAAGGAGAAATGTATACAGTTGGGCAAATTATAACTCTGCAAACTCTCTCTGTTGAAACCAAATGAGGTCGATTGGCTTAATCACCTCTAACTCTCTTGTTAGGTACTCTCTCTCGCCTAACTCTCTTTTACCAAATAGAGAGTTAAAGTCTAATGATTGACTCGATTTGGAAATTATTGAAAGGGTCATTCTACAATGGACCACCATATTAGGTGGTCCACCCATGGACCACAACTTTAACTCTTTGCAACAGGTTAACTTCCATTTTATATATTTTTTAGCAGTGCCTTCCTTTTAGTTCTGAATTTGCAAGAATAACCTTGGACCAAAATTTGTTATTGAAACGCAGTTTGTAACTTTTCATCATTCCTAAATCTAAGACTAAGGGCTTCCCTAGACTGTGAGTGAAAACCTCCGACCCCAGACCAAACTTTTTAGTTGACAGTGGTGGGTATTCGATGGCAAGGACATGGTTTTAATGTCGGGAGAGAACGAGAAATTGAAGAGCAATAGATTCATAAGTAGCTTTTATTATATCTATGTTGGTGCTCTATTCATATTTGTTTGTAGGTAGCTAAGTATTATAACAATGGCAAGATTTGGTGTTGGGATACTACAATTAAATATTGGGTGCTAATCCCCTCTCCATGTGGTTATCGTTCTTATTGGTGTCATTTTATCTCTAAGTTGATGCTCTCTTCTCAAACTCCTAATGCAACAATTGTTAAAGAAGGATATTTCTAGTATCTATCTTTTATTCAACATCCAATTATGTCGATATTTTGTATTTGTTTGTCTTCTTAATTTGACATCGAACAGATGCTTAGAGCTTTATACGTGCAGGGGCAAATTTTATTCCTTCGGAGGCTTGTATTTGATTTTGTCTGTATCAAAAAATATCTTATCGTCTCACATTAATTTTGACTTACAGATGTGGTTTGGATATTCAATAATTGTGGGTTTCAATCAAGGATATACTTGCAAATTTTTAAAATTGACATGGTGACTAGAGATGGCAAGTCTCCTTCTCTTTCTATCCGCCTTTGAATACTTTATTAATAAATCTAATGGTAAATACATAATGGTCCATGTGAACTATGGTAGACTTGGCCTTTATTAAAAATCTTTTATATATAGAAGAAAATCAAAACATGGAGAAGGAAATTGTGCTTGAAGGAGAAGGAGAAGAAGAAGGAGAAAGAGAAAGAGAAAGAGAGATATTACCGTTTGAGATAATTTCATGTGACTTAATTAAATAAAAAACAACCATTTGATTATAAGTAGGATTAATGGACAAAATTGTGTAAGAGTTTTATAATTTAACCTTCTTTTTTAACTAATACTCAATTTTCAATTAGCATTTGACATAATGTTTATAAATAATTATCATAATAATTTTATTTATTTAATTAATTTTTAAAACTTTCAAAATTTAAACGCGTATTTTTTTGAACTTATATTTTGCATCGATTAAATATATTTTTTAAATCATTTTAAATTAATATTTTTATATTTCATTTATCTATACTTATAATGTTTATAAATAATTATTATATTAATTTTTATTTATTGATTTATTTTTTAAAACTTTAATTGCACAACAATTGTTTTTAATAAATATAATATTATTAACTAAATTAATTTTTTATAATATATTTTTTGAATTTATTTTTATATTTAATTTATCTATATTTTTAAAAAATAGATGCTCTTCCCCCATCGTGATTAGGGTTTTCAGATTTCCACCTCACTCTCTTCACCCCCATCAGCTACCATGCTTAAACACCAAATGATTCTTTTTTCGACCGATGATTGAACACAACATTCCAATTCCTCCGTAGTTTTGTTTCGATAACTCAATAATCGGAAGACACCAACAGTATCTGGCGATTCGGTATGTTGTTTGTTTTGTTAACATTACTGAGAGGAGAGGCTCTTTTTTTTTTTCTATTGATAGATTTTATCTTTTTAAGTTTTATCTCTTCCCATTAAATTGCGCCCTCTGTACAGTTCCATAAGTTTGCTTATCTTAGAATCACCTAAGTTCATAGTTTGATTTCTCTGACCCCGAAAGTTCTATAACTTATATATTACATTGTGTGACATTATGGGATCCATTTGGGCTTCAGTTCCCAAATTTTGTATGAAACTCTGCTATATTCCAGTCTCCGGTTCAATGTCTTAGTGGAGTGTTTCTTTTGAGACCAAAATACATGTACATGCATGGTTACATACAATTGTAGTGTGGGTTATGTGGTTAAGTGATTAGTTTGAATTTTTGTGGCCTTAATGTCTCATAGGTTGTGTTCACGCGGGAGTTATTTGAAACAATGAGACGGCAGGGACAGTATGGTGATCCATCTGCCAATACTTATGTTGCTGCCCAGATGCATCATATGGCTGGTCAAAGGGTGGAAACCAAGTCTGGTAATTTTGAAGGACGGCTAGAAGCATTCACTCCGGAGAGGGAGAATCCTTATGCAAATTCCAAGCCAGAGGGTCAGTGGAGATGGGAAATAGATGAATCAAAGATGTCTAATTCAATGTCATCTCGTATGTTTAATGAAGGCAAGTGTTATTTGTTTGCCACTTCATGCTTGCTTATGCACCCCCCATATTAAAGGCTCTAGTAACCTAGCTAAGTACTGCATCTTGATTAGACAAAAGCGATCATTATTATGGAAACTTAGAGATGGTTAGGCCTCCTATTAAGAAGGTTTATAGAAGAAGGAATAGAGAGCCCAATTTAGGGGGGCCCAGCTTGGTTAATAGCCCAGGTGCTATAGCAGAAAGTTAGTTAGAGTTGTCATTCATATAAGTAGGTAGTTGGGGGAAGAAAAGAAGTAGTTGTATGTTGTTAGCTGTGTGGTTGGAGAGATAGGGCTCTCGAATTCCCTGTGAAAGTTTCTCTGTAATTCTTTATCACTCTTGGAAGCCATTGTTCCAAGAAGAGTTCAGCATAATAAAGATACAGTTCTTTCTTTTTTTTTTTTTTCTGTTCCGCTGTGCCAGTTTCTTACAACTGGTATCAGAGCTCCCTTTCCAGGGAGTTCTTCATGGTTTGCACGAGAATAGAGGCTAGAATGGAACGATTGGAGAAATTGATTGAGGAGGAGCGAATTCAAGAAAGAAGCGACATGGAAAGCTTCGAATCATGGGTTCAACAATCGATGAAGGATCGGGAAGAGCAAGATGAGCGGCTGAGGAATTTGGAAGACATGATATCGACTCTACTACAGAATTCACAGGTTGAGCGAAACACTAGAGAGAGAATCAAAGGAAGACCCGGGGGTGCTGTGGGTTTCAGAGCCGAGGGGAGCATTAGAGAAGAAAGATGGCGTAAACTCGAAATTTCTCTATTTTCGGGGGAAGATGCTTTCGGATGGCTGAGTCGAGTTGAGAGATATTTCCAAATGAAAGGAGTGACAGAAGGGGAGAGGTTACAAGTAATAATGGTAGCAATGGAAGGCAAGGCACTATCCTGGTTTAGATGGTGGGAATATTGCATGCCTGAACCGACGTGGGCAGAATTCGGGGATGCCGTAATTAGAAGGTTCCAACCCGTCATGATACAAAGTTCCTTTGAAGCGTTGATGGGGATAAAACAGACTGGTTCAGTGGAAGAATACCGGGAGGACTTTGAACTTTATGCGAACCCCATGAAAGAAAGATTCCGAATTCTTTGAATCAATCTTTTTGAATGGATTAAAGGAGGAGGTTAGGGCTGAACTAAGGTTGCATCGATGGCGATCTTTACCTGAGGTGATGGACCTCACACAAAGGGCCGATGAGAGGAATATAGCCCTTCAAAGGACAACGTGCATGGGTTTTAGTCGAGGGAACATAACCAAGAATTATCCAATAAATCGGACAGTCACAGTGGAGGCTGGGAGGAAGGTTTACTCATCCGGAAGCACCTCCTCCATGAGTACAACGAGGGAATCCACCTTTAGCCAACCTGTAAATAATTTGAGGGTAAAAGGGGGAAGTTTCAAGAAACTCTCAGATGCAGAGTTAAATGATAAGAGAACGAAGGGGCTATGTTTCAGTTGTGACGAGAAGTACGAGCCTACTCATGTTTGTAAAAACAAGAGATACCGGATCATGATATTAGAAGAAGATGAAAATGAGCCTGAAGAAGAGGAGGGAGTGGCAGAATTAGAAGAGATGGAATGTCGAGCATTGCAACTCTCTTTGAATTGCATGACGGGATTTACATCTAAAAGATCCATCATAGCATTGGGTGAAATAAAAGGAAGGCCAATTCAGGTGCTTATTGATTGTGGAGCCTCCCTCAATTTCCTTTCCGCAAAACTGGTTAAGGAATTAGACTTAACAGTGGACGATACGCCTCCTTATCATGTGGAAGTAGGAGATGGCAGGAAGATACAGGGCAGAGGGAAGTGTTCTCAGTTGGGTTTGCAGTTGCAAGGTTGGTGTATACAACAAGACTTTTTCATTTTTGAATTGGGAGGTGCAGAGGTGGTTTTGGGCATAGAGTGCTTGCGAGTTTGGGAGACATTAGAGCGATTTTTTAGGAGCTTAATCTGATGATCCCCAAAAAAGGAGGCACCATGGTGTTGAAGGGGGATCCATCTTTATCCAGAACAGCAACATCATTTCGGTCAATTATGAAGGCTCTACGTGAAGATGGACTGGGGTTCTTCTTAACCTGTGCAGAAGTTTCAGAAGATCATCCTAAAAGAGAGGAGGTTTCTACACCTATTTCAGATAGTTTAGAAGAATTTCAGGAAGTGTTTCAAAAGCCACAAGGGTTGCCACCTTTTCGGAAGCACAATCATGCTATTGTCTTGAAGGAGGGAGCTACGATACCGAACTTGAGGCCCTATAGGTACCCTCACTATCAAAAAAATGAGATGGAAAAAATGATTAATGATATGTTGTTGGCTGGAATCATTAGACCTAGTACTAGTCCTTATTCAAGTCTAGTGATTTTAGTTAAGAAAAAGGATGGGGGGTGGCGGTTTTGCGTTGACTATCGGGCTTTAAATAAAATTACAGTTCCAAACAAGTTTCCCATACCCATTATTGATGAGTTGTTGGATGAATTGGGTGCTGCCACTATTTTCTCAAAACTAGATCTTAAATCGGGATACCACCAGATTAGGATGAAGGAAGAGGATATCCATAAGACAACATTTCGCACACATGAAGGGCACTATGAATTTGTAGTAATGCCATTTGGACTGACAAATGCACCATCGACTTTTCAAGCACTAATGAATGAAGTGTTGAAACCCTTCCTGCGCAAATTTGTATTGGTTTTTTTTTATGACATCCTAATATACAGCCAAGCTGAAGAGGAGCACGAGGGTCATTTACGATCAGTTTTGCAGGTGGAGAGAAGCCAACTTGGTAGTTAACAAAACGAAGTGCAATTTTGCTCAAGGGAAACTAGAATATTTGGGGCATGTCATTTCAGTAGAGGGAGTTTCTGCAGATCCCAAGAAGCTGGAAGTGATGGCTTCATGGCCACAACCCAAAGACATTAAAGGGCTATGAGGATTCCTTGGCCTCACAGGCTATTATCGCAGATTTGTTGAGAATTATGGAAAGATTGCAAAGCCTCTAACTCAGCTCTTAAAAAAGGACAGTTTTCAATGGAGTTCGGAAGTACGGGTGGCATTTGAAAAGTTGAAAGAAGCCATGACTAAATTACCTATATTGGCAGTCCCTGATTTTTCAAAGAGTTTCATTGTAGAAACAGATGTCTCTAGCAGGGGATTAGGAGCAGTATTATTACAAGAAGGCAGACCTGTGGCTTTTCTTAGTCAGTCCTTATCTGGAAGGGGGCAACTAAAGTCTGTTTATGAACGAGAGCCCATGGCAATAGTGATGGCTGTTAAAAAATGGAGGCACTACTTATTAGGAAGGCATTTTATCATACATACTGACCAACGTAGCTTGAAATTTCTTAATGAGCAGCGCTTACAGGGGGAAGAACAATTTAAGTGGACCTCCAAATTGATGGGATTTGATTTTGAGATTAAATATAAGCCTGGATGTGAGAATGGAGTTGCAGATGCATTATCAAGACGAATGACTTATGCTACTATTTCAGCCGTGCAAGTTGGAGAGTTAGATGACTGGGCGGGAGAGATCCAAGCGGATGACAAATTAAGATCCATTGTGCAAAATTTGATTGCAAACCCGGATTCTCATTCTGGTTATACCTTGCAAGGGAATAAACTCTTGTACAAGGATAGGTTGGTGTTACCAAGGCAATCAACACGAATTCCATTACTTCTTTCAGAGTTTCATAACTCACCAGTAGGTGGCATTATGGGTTCTTTCACACATACCAAAGATTAGCCGGATTAGTATATTGGGAGGGGATGAAGAGGGACGTGCAACAGTTTGTAGCTGCTTGTGTTACATGTCAAAGAAACAAGCATCAGTCACTATCCCCTGCAGGTTTGCTGCAACCATTACCCGTTCCAACCCAAGTTTGGAATGACATTTCACTTGATTTCATAGAGGGTCTTCCTAAATCGCAAGGAAAGGATACGATTATGGTAGTGGTGGACCGTCTCACGAAATATGTGCATTTTATTCCCCTCAGTCATCCCTTTACAGCTAAGGAGGTGGCAGAATACTTCATTCGCGAAGTGGTCCGTTTACATGGATTTCCATCTACAATTGTGTTGGACCGAGACAAAATATTTCTCAGCCATTTCTGGACAGACTTGTTTCGACTAGCAGGAACCAAGTTAAAATTTAGCTCAGCTTACCACCCTCAAACAGATGGTCAAACTGAGGCAGTAAACAAATGCTTAGAGACTTATTTACGCTGTCTAACAGGTGACAAACCCAAGCAGTGGATGAAATGGTTAGCTTGGGCAGAATTCTGGTTTAACACCAACTACAATGGATCTACCAAATTCACTCCTTTCAAAGCACTTTATGGTAGAGACCCACCTTTAATTTTCAAAGGAATCGGTACACCATCAAGTGTGGATGATGTGAACCAGCTGCTAGAGGAAAGGGATGCAATGTTGGAGGAGCTAAGGGCTAATCTACTTAAAGCACAAGATCGCATGAGGGTGCAGGTTGATAAACATAGGAGAGATGTCCACTATCAAGTGGGAGATTGGGTTTTCCTCAAGCTACAACCATATCGTATGAAGTCTCTGACCAAGAAGAGATGTGAGAAATTGAGTCCTAGATTTTATGGCCCTTACCAGATTATCAAGAGAATTGGAGAAGTTGCCTATCATTTGCAGTTGCCACCAGAATGTAGTATCCACCCAGTCTTTCATGTGTCTCGCCTGAAGAGAGCTGTTGCACCTCCAGCTGTGGTTCAACCACTTCCTCCAGGTCAAACTGATGGTTTGGAATTGAAAGTTACCCCAGCTGCTGTTTTGGCTATCCGCAACACACCTGCAGGGGAAGTTGAAGTTCTCATTCACTGGAAGGGTCTGCCAACTTGTGAAGATTCATGGGAACCATTCAGTGTTATACAAAATCAATTTCCAGATTTTCACCTTGAGGACAAGGTGCAACTTTTGGGGGGGAGTATTGTTAGGCCTCCTATTAAGAAGGTTTATAGAAGAAGGAATAGAGAGCCTAATTTAGGGGGGCCCAGTTTGGTTAATAGCCCAGGTGCTATAGCAGAAAGTTAGTTAGAGTTGTCATGCATATAAGTAGGTAGTTGGGGGAAGAAAAGAAGTAGTTGTGTATGTTGTTAGCTGTGTGGTTGGAGAGATAGGGTTCTCGAATTCCCTGTGAAAATTTCTCTGTAATTCTTTATCACTCTTGGAAGCCATTGTTCCAAGAAGAGTTCAGCATAATAAAGATACAGTTCTTTTTTTTTTCTGTTCTGCTTTGCCAGTTTCTTACAGAGATTTCAGATGTGTTGGACACAAATTGTGAAGTATAAATATCATTTTATACATATTTTCGTATTTAAATCTCTAAAAGTAGTGACTAGTTAATGAGGTGATTATGCTCATCTTTGCCAAGGTTAATATATGCAACTTTTTTTTCATGAAATAGACTAAAATGCTGTGTCGTGAAGTTTGCTTGATACCTTTCACTAAAAAAGAAGTATGCAGACTTAGGAGGAGGAGCAGGGCATGTATGACATATCTGCTGGACCGTTGCTTTTTATGTTGTTGCTAGAAGTAAAGCACATGATAAATGCTACTATGAAAAAAAATAAATCACACTACACATGTGTGCAATTTTCTTTATATAAAAAAGATGAACAATTAAATTATCTTTGCGCTTGGGGCAATGACGCAGCTAGTGAGGTTCTAACCAAGGCGCGTCTATTGCTGGTTGAAAACTATTTCCAAAACTATTTCCAAACCCTCTCTTAGTCCTGGGTTTGGCTCAGGCCTTTGAGAAAATTGGTATGGTAAGGAACTGAAGAATTAATATATGGTATAGTAATAATTATGAAACAATTTTTTCATGTCATTTTAATTACTCAATTGCACATATAAGTATAACTAAAAGTCTATAAGCTTATGTTTTATTATTGTATAAAACAATAATAAAGTAAACTAAAGGCTTTAAAAACTGTTTTGGACAAAAGGTGAAGATTGAATACTACCTTTCTGTCTCTTTGGTAATAGTAGAGACAATCCTTTCCATTGGATTCTATCTTTCTGAAACATCGGTGCGCGTTGACGTGTTATACATATAGGAATGGGCATATAACTATTTACTTATTTATGTCACCGGGTATGTGTAGAGAATCATGTGTAGTTAGTATTTTTTCCTTCTAAAAGAATAAACTTTTCTGAATTTCATGTCTTCATTGATGACCCTTTAACATAATTAAGATAATGATGCCTATTCTTTCTTTGTATCTTCGTGCAGAGAGTTATACCTTCTCTACAAGAATGTGAAAAAAGAAAACATAAATTCCTTGTAATTTGTTAACCTTTCTTCTGTGCTACAGTATGAAGGTTTCTGTTAATAACTTAGAAATGAGGTAATGGCCTTTGGGATACTTATGCTAGGCAGTTCTTTGTAGAACTAATTACTGATGGTATCATGTAACTCAATTGGGCAGCATAATCTTTTTAAATGCTTCCCTTTCCAATTTGTTGCCATTTGCACATTGTTATTTTAGTTCCTGGTATTCTTTGTTTGCCTAACTAAAGAAGTTGCTTTTTTTTCAATGAATGCTCTTAAAACCAGTTCCTGATGTATACAAGATGAATAAAACTCTAGGTGTGTGTTTTAAGTTGGTTACAATGTTATTCTTGTTCAGAAAACATTGCCACATTGACAGAAACTATCTCACTTTTAAATTGTTAGAACTTAGAACATTAGCTTCCATTTCTAAAATGCCTAGTCATAGGTTTGCCATTTATATCATGGAAATGGTTTTTAAGCTCCTAAACTTGGGGGAACCATTGCATGTTCAGGTCAAGGGGGTGATGCTTCAAGGTCCTATTTTCAAGGGCAGAGACCTGATCCTAAGTTGGCTTTGCAGAACAGGAACAACAGTGATTCCAGATCTCAGGCTCATGAAGAAGATAGAGATGTTGGATATGAAGGAAGTCATTTATCACTCGAAGGTCTTGAGCAGAATTTTCATGATGACATTATTAAACTAACCAAAGAACAGCATGATGCTGAAGATGCAGAACATGCCAGGCACAGAGAGGTTTGTGTTAAACATCAACAGTATTAATTTTATTACTATGTTCTTGAAATACACAATATTTTTCACATAATCACATTCTGCAACCTTTGTCTTTTTTCTTTTTTTCTTTCTTAATAGATGAACACATAATCATGCAACACCCTTCATGGATTGAATCCAGACCCTACTAGGTTAACTGACCTCTCAGGCTTCAGTTCACTTAAAACAGGAGAAAACATAACATAAAGAGCCATTTCGTATCTAGACTGCTTTGTGAATTTTTAGATTTTATAAACTAATGATCATAATAATAAAATTAAGTAGATTATAATTTTTTGTTTAAGTAATAGTGTTCCAGGTGTGAATCTTATTCCTTATATTCATAATAAAAGTTCAAGTGTCTTGCTTTGTTAGAGGGCTTTGTTATACATGATTTGGTGTTACTGTATAGTCAATAGTCTATAAAAATTAAGAGTCACCTTCATTGAAGCCATACTGTAATGATCCAATCAAAAAGGAGAAGAAAAAAGAGAGAATGCATGTCTGCTCTATCCATGAATCTTGTCCTGGTTCCTCTGTAAGAATAAAGCTGCAGTTGCTTCTCTTCTAAAAATTGGGTTCCACTTTGGTATAAAACTTTTTAGGATTTGTGGAGCAGATTGCTTGTTTTGAAGATAACACATGGCTAATTAAGAGGATACATGCTGTTACAAAAGCACAGTATCAGATACAGGTTCTCATGCAAAATCATCCATTGGCATGTATTGAACTGCATCCCATCAGTGCAAGCTTATCAATGGATTGTCTGTGTTTGCAAAAAACAAAAAAAAAAGGAAAAAAATTGGTTATGTTGGCAAGTTTTGTTGTAAGCTTTGACGGCCTGTTTCCATGATATTTAATAAACCTTAGTGATTATGCAAAGTTGTGAACACTGCATTTATATAACTTACTGCTTTTTTCATCGATTAAGTATAATCTAACCTTCAGTATTGTGTTGGATCTTGATACTTTATCTTAGTTATGTGACTCTTACCCATTTTTAGAATACCTTCTGAATGTAAAATGGTTGGGCGAAATCACCTTTTCAAGGGTGGTGTGGTGCTTTTTGGTTCTCAGAGTTGGGTTTATCTGTCAGATCATTGTACTCAGCAGAAGTCTAGTTCTGCAACTGCAACCTGCATCTTTCCTGCCTTGTATTTAGGAAATCTATACCACTATGTTTTGTAACTGGATATACTGGGGGTGATCAAGATGATCTTATTCATGTTGAATGCTGTAGATATTTTTTTATGTTCCCTAAAACTATATTTTTGAATTCCATTGAACTTTAACAAAGTTCCATGTATTTTTCATTTTCAGAAAATAAATGCAATCAATACTCAGTATGAAGAAAAATTAGCAGCACTCCGAGCTCGGCAGAGCAGCCGAAGAGCTGAATTTCTTCAAAGGGAATCACATGCAAGACAACAGCAGTACCAGCAAATCATTAGAGATCCTTACTCCAGCAGTGGCATGACACCCAGAGAACCTCATGGTTACAGCAATGTTAATGCTTCAGCTGCCGGGGGAGAAGTGCAACGAGGCTATTCTGCTGATCACTTTGATCCTTATAGAGAGCGAGCTCGATTTCTTGGAAGTGGAAGAGATCAAGGATTTGAACCTAGAGGTCCATATCCTGGGGGCCGTGTCTATGATACTGGCTCACGCTACTATAATTGAGCTTTGTCCAACACCTCTCATTTTGGGTTTGTAATGTAGGTGCAATTTCAATTGCATATATTTGACATATATGCTGTGTCATCTAACAATCTTTTGTTACCCTATTTGTGGAAAGTAACGTTTCTTAGCAGCTCTGTTAAATAAATCAACATTTGGAGGTGCACACGTTGACATTGGTGTTATGCATTTAGATATACGAATAGGATCCCTAGGAGGTTTGTTGTTGTGTTTATAAAATCTAGTAACATTCAAAACTAAATTATAGCAATACATTATCTAATACACTCTTTTCACTACATTTTTATTATTGGATAACATGAATTTCACTAATTCATGAGAATAATTTCTTATTTGATCGAATCAACTTTTTAATTGTTGGATTTCACATAAGTTTTTATTCAACGTGTTGAACAACAAAAATTATTAGAGTATATTGTTAGCATTTTTTATACAATATTCCAGTCGAGATCAACGGCATAAAACTACCTTTTTAGCTTTAGGAGGATGACATTTTTTGGGGTCAAGGTGCCATGACAGGGATAACTTGTTGCGAACATTATACCAAATTTGGACTTGGATAACTTATGGCATTAATCTTTTGTTCTCTCTCTTTTTAATTATCATTATTAATTGTCTATTTAAGAATCTAAAGATGTAAAAATATAGAATTAAGATATCTTATTATTCATTTAGAGATTTAAAACGATAATTTTTGCCTGACTTCTTTTGTTGTAAAAAAATGTTTTCCTAACGTACAAATTTGTGTGATTGTGTTTGTATTGATAAACATTTCTGAAAAAAAGGGATTATGCATAATTAATTATAAGGGAAAAATATTTAAGATTATAAAAAAAATATTCATAATTATTTAAAATTAAAAGAATAATGATGACGTGTCATTCTTAAGAGATACTGAGATAGCATTTTAAGATATTAAATCACTTATAGAAGAGTATATTTTAATATATAATCTAGTGTGGTGAAATGATATGTATAATTTGAAAATATAGGTCCAAATGTGAAAATTTGTAATATTAGAAAAAAATACAAAAAATCATAAAACTGTATCATTTAAAAATGAATAATGTTTCTATAAAATGGTTTCTTTATCTTCATATTAACATTTGAATTAAAAAACAGTTGTGTTTCTATTTAAATCCTGTATTAATGAGATAATTACATATAAAATATGGTAATAAATGAAATTTTACACATATTTCTTCATTCTTTCAACATACAAAATGGTAATATAATGGCAATGACTATATAAAAAAAATGCACTAAATGTAAGATAGGTGTCTATGCAATATCTAAAAACTGCTTATATGTGAAGGAACTTTAAGATCATCATCAAATAAACAACTCTAGGTGGAGATTAAGATCTCAAAATATCGTAGATTTAAGTACAAAACTATTCACAATGCTATGATTCTAGCACATGAAAGATGGCTGGGTTTTCAATTCTAATCCGAAAAGAATTTGACTTTCATTCTTTAAACCATTGGTTCTGTAGAATTTGGACCACCTATCTATAATGTAATATTCTGAAGATCTTCTAGCAATACATTTGTAGGTACAATAAAGCACCGTCCAGACTCCAGATTCATCCTAATCTACACAGTGGGTTGGTCTGTCCAATAGGAAAAGAAAAAAATTAGTCACCACCTAGTAGTGATTACTCCTCCCTAATACCTCCTTTTTTTTTACAGTTTTCTTCATTCCATCAGTAAGGAGAATATAAAGTCTGCAGCTGGCTATGTTCCTTTTTACATAAGATTTTTGAAGTATAAACATAATGGTAGAGTAGCTTATAGTTGTATTTGTAACACCCTATTGAAGGGTTGATTAACATCACTGCCATCATAGTCTTACAAAGTATGCCTAACAAATTAAGGTAGCATTCTTTTGTTACAAATAATGCCTCTTCGATATAGCACAAGTATATGAAGAACATACATTCTTTTACTAAGAAAAATTCTTCTTTCTAAGGTGTTGGAAGACCATAAATGGAGTTTGTTTAAGTTCATGAGAGTTATATCATTGCAGGGGAAATAAAGCAGGGGATAAAGCAGAGCAATTAGCAGTAGCCTAGTAAATGATGTCCCCAAAAAGAGAAATTTTAGATAAAGACATTTTTTTTTGTTATTTTAATGTTCTTTTAAATAAAATTGTAATTACAACCTGTTCTGACAACAAAAGAAGTTAATTGAAACACGTGAGTGAAGTCGATGGTTATATTCAGGTTAAAAATTCATTTTCAGATTTACATTCCATGTTTTTACCGAGAATTTAGGGAGAACAAGGGGGAAGAAGAGAACAAATACAACACTTTGCCATTCTTACAGAAGCAATGGATTTTAGTAGTAGTACCGTAATGTCTGACATTTGTTAGTTCTCAGCAGTATGGTCCACATTTCCATTTTCTTGTTAAGAGACCCCTCTTTGATTGTTGCAGTACCAAAGTACTTGAAGCAGCCTTAAGCGAGTTCAGGACCACTGACTTTTCACATTCTGTTCAGCATTCTGTGGTTCTCAGTTGTGAACATATGCTCCCTATTCATAGGTGCCTCATTTGCCACACAAGTATTATTATTTTTGACACCACTCAGGTAACATTATTATTATTATTAACAAACTAAAGCCAGTTCTGGAATGCTAACAAATACATCCAGACCAACAATTAGTCTGTCAGAAGCTTACAACAAGGCTGGCTAGCTATAGCATGGAGACTCGCAACTACTAAGTAGGGCAAGAATATGGCAAAAACTGTTATCAATGTGGAAGCATTAGTTTTTGGAGTTTAGTAACCACACCAACTAAGCATCAATGCTGGAGGTGATAACTACTTTGCCAGAGTCACAAATGTGTATTTATGAGGAGTGTTGAAAAGTGTTGCATGTTTCTAGTTGCACATTTTGAAAAATTACAAGAATGAAGGGGCAAGGATATCTGATGCTTTTGTATGCTTGAATATGGAAAAAGCAAAAGTCAAAATTAAGTACTAGACTACATGGAGTAGAAAACTCTAAAATTAAATTATCAACATTTATTTTATATAATGATATCACCAAAACGTAGAAGAATGTAGAAAGATCATATATGATATAGAAAATGCTTATAACTAGGTAATGCTATATTATGGTAAGGAGTGGTGGAGTTTACCTCTAACCCATTAACCTATGTCCAATAATAACAATACTATTATTCTATTTATGCTATTCTCTCTGTCTTAAAAATCTATCCTTGAAATAATCTCATCACCTCCTAAAATCTAGCACTACCATTTTTCCAAAATACAATTAATGTAATATGAATCTCTATGTCAAATCCAAACTTTTATATTTAATGGCAAAGCTATCATCCACGCTTATATTTTGAGTCTACGGTGGTCCAAGTAAATTTTTACTCATAACAGCTAGTTCGTTAAATTTTTAATTATTTATTTTGAACGGCTTATAAAATTGATTATGTACATTTTGAACTAAAGAATAAACTCATTTTCCCCAATCTCTTTATTCTTGAGCATTTGGTTAATTTTGACAGGTTATGACATTGTAAATTCACGTTGCACACAATATGTTCTTCGAGGTGAAGCTCTCTGATCGATGGACGCAGCAGCAACGGTGGTATGCGTCGTCCTACCTTATTGAAATTGCTAATTGTGATGTCGTTGAGGTTTATGTCGAGACGTTGAGGTTGATATATTGTAAGGATCTTAGTAGAGCTGACAAAACGGGCTACCCGACTCAATCTGGAAGGGGTAGCGGGCTTTTGGGGGCCAGGCTAAAAAACCTGGTAAAAATTAGGTCCCGTAAAATTAAAGTCCGAGTTCAGCCCTATGCGGGTAGCAGACTTGTGCAGTCAGCCCGATTAAAACCTAATTTTTTAAAAAATGAGTTCATTAAAATTTATAAAGAATTACACATTTACAAAACTAAAAAAAATTACAATATAGTTATCAAAAACATTAAAAAAAAAATTCATATACAAATTTTAGAAATACTTTCTCATGTCATGTCATCCATGACTCAATATCCAAATGAAACTTGACACTCCCTTTTAATTGTCGTAGATTAGTTTATCAATATTCATTTTTTGGAGGGGACGAAGTTTTAAGAATGGGAGAGAAAATAGAGAATTCAAACAGGGAATCTTTAAGAATATGAAGCCAGGCAGACAAGTTACTCAATAATTAAGTTAGTCATCAAATCAGGAAAAGAACCACATAATGCTACTATATGTATTTATATGTAAGATAAGGAATGCAATGTGAAGAATTAAAAATCCTTTATGCAGAAAGCTACAAAATGAAACATTTTTTTACGGTTAAAATATAAACATGGATTAAATAGGTCTATGGCAAAAATCCATAGCCAGAATGGGTACAATGCAATTCGGAATTTCCTCAATCCAGTAACACTCTAGATTAGCACGAGCATATTTTGCTAGGAAATGGGCACACATATTGCCCTCTCTACGGACATGCTTAAGTTGGAAAAAACTAAAACAATCAATGCCACCCCCCATCAGATCGACTCCAACTCTCTAAGCCAGTGCCTCAAATCCCAATCTCTTCCCAAGCCGTCACTTGGTCTCCTCCCCCATCCCCATCTCTATTGCCCTCTCTACGATCACCATTCCTTGGTAGGAAGACACATAGCGATCAGAATTGTATAAGTCAATAACAACTTTGCAGTCTGATTCTAAAATGACATTTTCAAAGTACATATCTACTGCAAAGCTTGCTGCCAAACGGATACCCATAGCCTCTGCTAAAGCTGGATCAGCTGGGAGCGATGCAACACAACGCGCTGCAGTAGCTAGAACTTCCCCCTTGTCATCACGAGCAATAATACCAATACCCCAAACATCTCCTATTGCTAGAGCTGCGTCTAAATTGATTTTGAAGCATCCAGATGGGGGAGGAGACCAAGTGACGGCTTGGGAAGAGATTGGGATTTGAGGCGCTGGCCTAGAGAGTTAGAGCCGATCTGAAGCTGAGGTGGCATTGAATGTCTTATTGAATAGAAGGTCCAAATTCACTTCCTGGTTTTCAAAAACTTTTTATTTCAAGCTTGCCGGAAACCATAGCACAGGACAATAAAACCTTTATCCAAGCACAACGTTGAGATCTTGGCAATAAAACCAAATCATCTACCTATTCCCCAATAGGAATCTGAGCAGAGTTGAGAAAGCGATACCCCAAAGGAGAACACAACCAAGCTTCCTTTATCCAAGCACAATGTTGAGATCTTGGGAAGCGTACCAATATCGCAACAGTATAATAGTAAGAAAAGGGGCTGTCGTACCCACGGGGAATGGTACAAAATAAATTCTCCATGCTCACACTTAGTGAGTAAGAGGAATTTTGAATGGGTATTTGTGAAGATTATAATAGTAAACTAAAATAAATTGAGACAAGAGAAATATACTGAAATTGAGTAATAGAGAGACTAGGATTGAACTTCGTCTATTGCACCCTTCTTGTGTTTTGGAAATCAATGATATCTAGGAATTTATAATTATAAATATTGAAGCACAAATAAATTTTATTTCATAAAAGGTTCCCACAGATATGAAATACTTAGAACAATTCATCCAGGTTCCCACAATCACAAATTTCCCTAGCTTGAAGATCAGTTGTTAAAGCTATCGATAAATTAAACCCTATCCCTAGGTATTCAACTACCGAGTGTTTTTACCAAATCAGATTTAGAAAACCGCTTCCCAACGTATTTAAGAAATCACATCATAACTCTGGTACAAAGACGGAAGCTAAGCATTAAGAATAGAATAAAAACACAAATATTATAAAAATAGGGATTCCCAAATAACATAAATTCCAAAACACAATCAGGGATTGAATCGACTACATTCAATCCTAAGAAGAGAATTAGCTACTCATGGTAGCCATTACAAACCAATAGGATTAAGAAAAAGATTAGCAGCGAGGCCTTCCAGCTCTGTTGTAGTCTTCCCCTTGCTCCATAATGGTCTTCAGAGATTGTCTCACTCTCTCCAAAACTTGGTATCAACCGTAACTCCCTAGTCTTCCAAGTCTCTGTCAAAAGTCTCCTTAAAAAGTTGTGTAAATGGGCTTTGTAAACTCTGATTTATGGCCCATTGGTGCTAGGTTACGCTTCCTGCGCTCAGCAAAGGTGGAGTGCAGGATACATTACTAGACGTCATTCCTACGCTTTACCTGCGCTCAGCGCAAGTGGAGCGCAGGAATCAGTATTGAATTTCCAGCTTGCTCTTCATTTTAGTCTTGCTCTGCACAGCTTCTGTCTCTTGTATTTGATGCTTCATTTATACCTTAGCATTTTTCTTGTAAAAATCAATATTTTCTTCATCCAAATAACATCAAATTCAATTGAGACTCCTTTAATTACATTTATCACAATTTAAGCAAAGAAGGGTGGTTTTAGATTATAATTTCAATAATTCATAGTCAATGAGTGCTGAAATTACATAGAAATTTACGTAATTCTGACACTCATCAAACTCCCCCCAACTTAGCTTCTTGCTTGCCCTCAAGCAAGAAAAAATCAAATATACAGTTAATTACAATCCCTAACTATAGTTTTGACTGATAGGAATACAATTTCAATATCTCTTGCTAGACAACTGTCACTTTCCAAACTTCAGATTAATGGTCAGAACCAAGTGGTGACTCTAATCCTCAAACAGAACAAGATAAAAGTGCATTCAAATTTTTCAAGAGCAGTAATCAAAACAACAAATGATAAATCAAGGAATTTCTCTCATTCTCACGGGTGAGTGTTTCCCTCAAATTTTTCACTGTAGTTGAACAACTAAAATTGTTAGTCGTTTTCAGTTAATAATCATACACATGGTTAGCATGGATCAAAAGGTCTTTCTCGGGTTGTGATGAGGCTAGGCTATGAAGAATTCATGGTTTTTCTGGATAATTCAAAATACACAACTTTAAGAAAAGAGAACATATCTACAATTTTAACCAGTATTCTAAGTCACTCTCAATTCACCATATTATTCTTGACTTTGAGCATTTATACACAATCGGCCTCTTTTTGGTAATTCACTCCCTTTTATTTAACTTTATATATAACAATACACTTATATATATATATAAGAGTGAATTCCAATACTCAATATGCTTGCTTGTTATAATTTCAATCAGCCAACTCATACCCATTCATAATGAATAAATTGCACCTATGCTCTCTATCCCTAAGTGTGTAGGGACATGATATAATCATTTACAAGGCTAGGGTGCATTAGAAAATAAAATTCAAGCTCAAATGGGCTATCAGAAATAGAAAAAATTATTCACAGGTTGGCTATTTGGCACTGAGCAGTTTATATATTTACAAGATGCCTTAATCGCTTCCATGCTTTTCATGTGCAGAATAAAATCCAAAAACTCAAGCAATAGCAATTGACAAACAACAGTGAAAACTCTCAAAGTGTTTAGTCTCACAAACTCACCGACTTATGGCTATTTTCCTTGATAAAACCACTATTGAAATTAATTGACTACCTTGATACATTTGCTTCACAATATCCTAATCCTAACTAATTATGGATTCAATCACTAAATTCCCTTTTCTCTCCTAATTCAGTTAGTTTGGCTGCCTAGCATTGATATATTGAATTAAATTCCTTAAATCCTAAATTAAATAAAAGAAATTAATCCTAACGAGAAATAAAGCAAAAATCCTACTCAACTAAAACCATATAAATCCTAAAATCCATACTGCATAAAAATGATGTGTCAATAATGTGTCAAATACTAAGATCAAATGAAAGAAAAGAAAATAAAATAAAATAAAGGAAAGGAAAGAAAAAAAATGAAAAAGAAAAAGGAAGGAAAAACACTGTGAAAATAAAAAAAATCAATCGTCCTCCCATGCATCCTGTAGGTCTTCATCATCTGCTCCAGCTGCTGCTGCTTCACCCCCTGGGAAAACAGGCCTGTCCCCAGGCCATTGGACATAATCCTAAAACTGGTCTAGTGGCATGACGGGGAAGGGGCCTTGCAAGTTGTGGTACAAAATTTGCTGCATGTACAACATCCTCGATGACCAGCTATGTTCTGACGACATAGGTGCTCATTTCATAGGTGTTGTGGAATGTCAGCTGGTGGTGGCTCCTGGGCTCTGGAGGTGGGTCCAACTCCTCATCCATTATGCAGTAGGCCTCAATGTACCCCTTGGTCATAGGGGCTTTGATGGGAGCAGTGGGGTGTACAGCAGTCCCCTGAGATCGGCACAAGGCAATAATGAGCGCAGGGAATCCGAGATTGATCTTGGAGCGTGCACTGTGACGCTCCACAACCGCCACCGTATGGTATATCTTCTCAGATATAACCTTGGCGATGTCAATATCCTGCCTAATAAGAACACAATATATAAAATGCGTCATCTCGATGATGATGTCCAACACATGGTTGGTTGGCTTATGATGGGTTTCTGGCAAGCGAACCAAAAATCCAGTAGTATAATAGTAAGAAGAGTTATCGTATCCACAGGGAACGGTCAATTCGCGTATATTCGTGGTCTATTTATCAAGAGAAAATAACGGGTTTTGTGAGAATATTGTTGTGCGGAAAATCTAAATAGCAATTTAATAATCAAAAGCAATAGAAAGGAAGAGTTGGAGACACTTTACTTGGATTAGGATTGAACTTCGTATCATCACACCCTTCGTGCATGTAAAAACTATTTATTATTTTAGGTTTACTCTATAATACCGTAGACAAACTAAATTGCTAAGACCCCGAGTTACCAGCGGCCTCACCACTCAAAGGTAATTTGTGTGGGCTCTCCCAAGCGACAAACTTACCCTCGACTTATTTTGGTTTTATTATTCTGTTTGTAAAGGAACTCATTGATGGACCAATGCCTAATCCTGTAGACGCATCTTCATTTAGGATACTCACACTACCCCTCAATCCTTAGATATGACCATGTGTCGGCCACTGGAATTACTATCAACTAACCTTTGTTATCGATAAACAGGCCTAATCCTGTGAACGCCCTTCGTTATGGTACTCACACTACCCATCACTCATTAGTTACGCTCATGTGTCGGTTTTCTGATATCGAGTCCTCTTATTCACTTAGAGTTTGAGTTTCCTATGTCTAGGCTCCCTCATCCTGAATCCTAGTCGAAATTAGCTTATAACTCCGGCGCAAGCGCGGAAGTTAGGAATTAAGCACAAAATAAGGTTACCAATATTATAGATAGGGAGCTCAGAAATAATAAGATAGAGTTTACATACACTCGGGGATAGAATCAACTACATTCAATCCTAATGGAGAGTTAACTACTCATGGTAGCCATACAAACCACCGAAGATGTTGTCACCATCTTCAATCCTCGTGCAGTGCTCTGCCTCTCCTATTCTAAAATTAGAACCGGTGCATTATCACTGAAATATAACTAAATTAAAATAATCGTGCACACCTGATCTGGTGCAAGAAGGTCCTATTTATAGGCTAAGGAAAGACAAAGAAAATTAGGGAGAAATCTATCTAAAAACAGCAACAAGGCAAGAATCACGTATCCTGCGCTACAGCGCAGGTTGAAGCGCGCAACGCGTTTTGCACAGCTTCAATCTTTCTCTTTTTAACTTGATCTCTCCCCGAGACTGGTTTTGTTTGATTGTCTTTCATTGTCTCTCTTTTCTTGATGAAATCTTGCATTTATTGAGCATCTTGAATTTAATGGGGAAGGTTGTCTGCATAATCCTTGTTTAATATATCTTCATTAATTGCTCTCAAATAATCTTTAAATCTTCATTAAATGTCTTCAATTAAACTTCAAATCTTGCAGATATCTCCCTTATTTAATGTTATCTTTCCTTCATATCAAATCTTTGCAATATTCTGCAAAAATCAGCACAATTTATATTGAAATAGCATCAAATTCAAATTCAAGACTAACAAATACAATTTATCTAATATTTAATAAAAAGGGATTAATTTGGGGCAAAAATACCATTTTATCCTTGATAAGTGAACTAAAAAGTACTCTAATTTATCATATAGTTTTCACTTATCAGCTTAATGTAAGCCAACACCAACACTGTCCACATCCGAGAAATGCTCCGCAGGTCCTTCCTATAAATCCTGGCCGCCTCCCTGTAGGTGTTAATATCATAAGTACGCCCAGGCAAACACAAGTGCTGAGCTGTCCTCGCATCAAGATCCTCATGCCCATATATGCCAATAACATGCAGCAGCTGGTGATATTGGAAAACCATGTGCTCCTCATCATCAGGACTGAGCCGTCCTAGAAAATCATTGATCGCATCGCGATCGTAGGTCACCCATCGGCCTCGCACATAAGACCTCTTCTCAGCTCCACCACCAAGTTCGCCCGTGGCGTTGGCTTAAAACTCCTGGACCAGCTCCGGGTCAAAGTGCCTCTCGGGATCAGCTACCCGCCTCCAGTGCCTCTTGGTGATCTCTATGTTGAAGTCCTCGAACTCCCCAGGTTAGAGTACTACTGGCCTTTCCTTAATGAAGTTACAGTTCTAGAGGGAACTATGTGCCTCAGCAGCTTTGGCATCCTTGAATTTCATAGGATCATAGTGGGGCTCATCGCGTGTCCTCTTTCCTCCCTTTCCTCTCCTGGAACTGGAGGTACCATCAGTGTTGATGACCTTGGTACGAACCATCTGCAAAAGTTTAACATTAACAGGCTTAATCCAATGCATGTAACCAGAATTTTCTCAACCAAATGATCAACATTAATATCAATAACAAATATGCAGTGTATGCACAATTCATTTGAACCAAATTAACTCTAAAAATAGAAAATTCATTTATCATGCATTGTCAGGTTCAATTAAACAAAAATGTTAAATGATTCAACAAGAATTAATTCAAAATTTTGCATGGAATGGTTAGTGTAAAATTTGAAAATAAAACAGAGCATTAACACTTTCAACCATAATAACTTGCAAACAATCAATGAGCACACCAACAGTCACCATTTTGATCAATCACAACCACCATATTACCAAAGACCATACTAACAACAATCTTAAGAGCATGCAAAACTATAAGCCGAGTGATCAATTAAAGCATGTCCCTCAATGGAACCAACAAACTCAAAACAGTGCATTCAATTTGTAAATGGTATTAAGCTCAGATAAACAAATGTATTCAGACATGCAGCAAGAAGTAATGCAAAATTATTCATGCAATGGTCAGTGTAAAATTTTTGAACAAAAATAGAGCATCAATGCTACTGACCAGAACAACTTGCAAAAAGCACCGAGCATACTAAAAATCAACATTTTCACCAATTACTACAGCGACATATTTACCTAAAGGCTACATTGACAAATAATCCTAGAAACATGTAATTCTAAGAGCCTAATGTTATTACCCTAAGGTTCAATCAACCAAAACAGAAAACAGAGGATTTCAATCGGTAAAACTTACTCAAAACCATAAAAACATACCTTGAATAGCAGAGGAAGTAGAAGAGGAAGAGGTTTATGAGTAAAAAGTGAAGAAAAAGGGTGAGGGAATGTAGAGAATCACATGCAGAGGCTCTGAGAAAAACAGAGGAGAAGGTTAAAATGACCTTCCCTTATTCAAACTTTTGAATTTAAGCTGCAGCGTGTACCTGCGCTTCACCTACGCTCAACGCAAGTGTAGTGCATGTGTCAGTTAACTATTTTCCGAGCTGCTGCGCTTCACCTGCGCTCAGCGCGGGTGAAGCGCAGAAAATAATGTTGATTTTAGTATTTCTGCACTTTACCTACGCTAAGCGCAGGTGAAGCGCAGAAAATAGAATGCAATTTTTCAACACTTAATCAAATTTTCTGCTACTTCCTAATTCAAAGAGTCTGTATTCCTTTTTCACACATTTACTTAACCACTTCCTAACATTTCCTAAGCTAAACAAAACTAACAAACATACTGTATAGACAGACTAAAACAAAAATTTCAAAATGAAAACTTAAAAGACTTAGAAATTAAATCACTTGGTTGCATCCCAAGAAGCGCTCGTTTAACGTCATATAGTTTGACGCTTGTTTTCTTAAGGTTCCTGAAGATGGAGTTTTATGGTGAACCGTAGTGATGCACCACTGACTTCCCTTGACAACTCTCCTAGCACTGCTTTTGTTTCACCATCATTTTTATCAGCAACTGAGGTTGATCCTTGTATCGTTCTTCTGAAGCTGGATCCCACAAATGATTTCAGTAGCCGCTTTCTTCTTCTGTTCGTCTTCTTATTAAGAACTCTTATCTTTTTCTTCTGCAGCTTGTGAATGTGTTGATGATCAACTTCCTTTCTGTTGATCCCTTGCAGTGGTGGTTCAGTGTTGGAAAATGAGACTCCTTCAGTAGAGTCTATCTATAGGCAATCAAGTGGTTCTTTCTGTTGTGAACCTGTCCTGAACACATTGAATGTCACCTCATCATCCTGCGTGCTGATTATGAGTTTTCCTCTGTCAACATCTACTATGACCTTTGTCGTATTCATGAACGGTCGTCCCAAAATTAATGATACATCAAAATCTTCTTTCATAACCATGATGGTGAAATCTACAGGAAACACGAACATGTCCACCTTGACTAGAACGTCTTCAGCTATCCCATATGAGTGGTTGATGGACCTGTCTGCCAGTTGCAGACTCACTCTTTTAGGTTGCACCTTCACGTCACCAATCTTCTTGAGCATAGATAAAGGCATCAGATTTATGTTAGCTCCAAGGTCTAGCATTGCCTTTTTCACTGTTAAGTTTCCAATGGTGACTGGGATTGTGAAACTTCCAGGATCTTATGTCTTCTGTGGTAGTGACTTCTGAAGAACAACATTACTTCCAGCCTCTAACTGTACTGTCTCTTCTTCAAGTATCTTTTCCTTTTTAATCAGAAAATCTTGAATAAGCTATGCATAGTTGGGTGTATCCTCCAATTCCTCCAGAAAAGGAATACTGATTTGTAATCCTTTGGACATTCTCATGAACTGATCAAACATCTTGTCTTTGTCTTTATGGAATGGGTCAAGTGGATGAGGTGAATTCTTTTTTGAATAATCTTTCTGCACTGAGCCTTCTGCTTTCTTTCCAACCTCTTCCAACCCTTTGTCTTCCTCCTTTCTTGTCAGCACGTGCTCCTCAGCTGATAAATTGTCCCCCATATCAATTCCCACTGATAAATCATTACCTGTGATGATTGCATTGCACTACTCCTTGGGATTGGTGTGGGTTTTAGCTGTGAACTTTCCTTTATTATGCTCTGATATGTCCTTTGCTAACTGGCCAACTTGTGTCTCCACATTTTTTAGGGTTGCGTCTGTATTCTTCTTATAGGTTTCGAGAGACTATATAAGAGCATCCATTTTCTCCTCCAGTTTTGATAGCTTGTCATGTACTGGAGGGTAGTTTTGTTGTTGTTCCTGAAAAGGAGTTTTCCTATTAGAAGTCCCTGCATCTTGTCTCCAACCAGAATTATTGTTCTAATTATTTCTCCAACCTTGTGAGTAATTGTTTGAAAACTGGTTGTTATTGAAGAAATTGCCTGGTCTCCCTTGATTTCCCATATAGTTAACTTGCTCTTCCTGAATGTCTTGATAAGAGCAATGACCGTTGGGATGGTTACCTCCACAAAAGTCACAAGTCAACTGTGTGGACTGGCTAGGATGAGAATGTACTACCTGCAACTGCTGAGGGAGCTCAGCCATCTGCTTGGTAACTGCTTCTAGTTATTGGGAAAGGTTCTTATGCTGAGCTAAAAGTGCATCATTAGTGTTCAGCTCTAACATCCCCTTCTTCTGAACTGGTTGTCTTCCATGTTAAGCTTGTTGGTCAGTTAATGCAAAAGTATCAATAATTCCGGTAGGTTGCTCTGCATCCACTGACATATTTGTGCCTCCTGCTGCAGCATCTATAATCATCTTGGTGTCAGGTCCGAGTCCATTGCAGAAGATATTCAGTTGTGCAATATCCTCAAAACCATGGTTGGGACACCTTCTCAGCAAATATTTGAATCTCTCCCAGGCTTCACATAATGGTTCCTCTGGTCCCTTCCTGAATGTGGAGATATCTGACTTGGCCTTGATATAACGAGATGGTGGGAAGAATCTGTTCAAGAACTTTTCTTCCACAATAATCCAACTAGTCAGACTCTGATTGGGATGTGACTTCAGCCATTCCTTAGCTTTACCTATCAAAGAGAAAGGGAATAAACGTAAGTACACAGACTCTAAGTCACCTTCCTCAAAACCCATGGTACCAATCAATTCATAAAAAGTAGAAAGATGAGTATGTGGATCCTCATGATCCAATCTTGTGAATTGATGGGCACTAATGAGACTAATAAATGCTGGCTTCATCTCCAGAGATTTTACAGTAGCAGGTATGGCTATGCTTGAAAAATAGTGTGGTCCTTGTTGCATGACATAGTCTCCTAATGTCCTTCTTGGTGGGGTTGGTGGTCTCTCTTCAACAATCTCTTCAATTTTTACTTCACTAGAGAGAATGTTGAAATTGTCTCCTTGAGCTCGCCCTTGTCTTCTTCTCCTGATCCTTCTAAATGTCCTTTCTATCTCAGGATCAAATACCAATTGATTTTGAGACACCTGTCCTCATAAGAGCATAAATCAAGAAACTCAAACAATGGTTAGCTCGGAAGAGAGGAACAAAATAATAAAAAATAAGTAATAAAATAAAATAGATTAACTAAAAAAATAAAAAAAAATCCTAGAAGTAAAAAATAAAAACAAAATAATTAAACTAAAACAAATAAAAAAATGAAATTCCTAAAAGAAAAATAAAAAGAGAAATATTCACAACTCAATAAGATAGATTACTAAGAATTTAAATTGAGACACCGCTCCTCGGAAACGACGCCAAAAATACTTGTTGAGATCTTGGCAAGCATACCAATATCGCAACAGTATAATAGTAAGAAAAGGGGTTGTCGTACCCATGAGAACGATACAAAATAAGTTCTCAGTGCTCACACTTATTGAGTAAGAGGAATTTTGAATGGTTGTTTGTGAAGATTATAATAGTAAACTAAAAATAAATTGAGACAAGAGAAATATACTGAAATTGAGTAATAGAGAGACTAGGATTGAACTTCGTCTACCGCACCCTTCTTGTGTTTTGGAAATCAATGATATCTAGGAATTTATAATTAAAAATATTGAAGCACAAATAAATTTTATTTCATAAAAGGTTCCCACATATATGAAATACTTAGAACAATTCATCAGGTTCCCACAATCACAAATTGCCCTAGCTTGAAGATCAGTTGTTAAAGCTATCGATAAATTAAACCCTATCCCTAGGTATTCAACTACCGAGTGTTTTTACCAAATCAGATTTAGAAAACCGCTTCCCGGCGTATTTAATAAATCGCATCATAACTCCAGTACATAGACGGAAGCTAAGCATTAAGAACATAATAAAAACACCAATATTATAAAAATAGGGATTCCCAAATAACATAAATTCCAAAACAAAATCAGGAATTGAATCGACTACATTCAATCCTAAGAAGAGAATTAGCTACTCATGGTAGCCATTACAAATAGGATTAAGAAGAAGATTAACAGCGAGGCCTTCCAACTCTGTTGTAGTCTTCCCCTTGCTCCAGAATGGTCTTCAGAGTCTGTCACACTCTTCTCTCCAAAACTTGGTATCAACCGTAACTCCCTAGTCTGCCAAGTCTCTATCAAAAGTCTCCTTAAAAAGTTGTGTAAATGGGCTTTGTAAACTCTGATTTATGGCCCATTGGTGCTAGATTACGCTTTCTGCACTCTTCCTGCGCTGAGCGCAAGAAACAGTACTGAAACGCCATTCCTGCGCTCAGCGCAGATGGAGCGCAGAAATTAGTATTGTATTTCCACTTGCTCTACACAACTTTTGTCTCTTGTATTTGATGTTTCCTTTATACCTTAGCATTTTTCCTATAAAAATGAACATTTTCTTCATCAAAATAGCATCAAATTCAATTGAGACTCCTTTAATTACATTTATCACAATTTAAGCAAAGAAGGGTGGTTTTAGTTTATAATTTCAATAATTCATAGTCAATGAGTGTTGAAATTACATAGAAATTTACGTATTTCTGACACTCATCACACAACCACGGAACAAATGAGTTGCGGTCTCTATTTCATCAGCACACCATGGGCACACTGGAACGCAATTAATACCACGTCGGATTAAGTGGGCTATCCCAGGAAAGGAATTATGCATCAATCTCCATATGAAGTGAAGATATTTGGGTTGGCAAGGGAGCTCCCAGAGCTTCTTCCAATGGAACCCAGGAATCGAATTTCCTGAACTGCTGCCTTCCTTTTGATTTCGCAGATTTTGAAGTGCAAAATTATAACCCTCCTTCACTGGATAAATATCATCTTTATTTGATCCCTTGCAGTAGCTATCTTTCTGGGTGGAAGTGGGTAAGGGGATACTACGAATTTGTTCCACTTTGAAGGGGAGTAAGGTAGATTGAATAATATTCATTTTCCAGGCATGAGAGTCACGGTTAATTAAATCACTAACCAACATTAAATCAATGGGATTCGGTTTTAAGCTCCAAGTTCTGAAACCAGATTGCATGGGTAGCCATTCGTCCTTCCATATTTTCACCGAAGCCCCATCACCAATTTTCCAATACCCTCCTTTTTTTACGATCCAGCTGGCAGTGTGAATATTCCTCCAACTATAGCTTGGGGAATATCCAACTTTAGCATGCAAGAAATCTCCCCTCGGGTAGTACCTTGCTTTTAGAAATTTAGCTACTAAGGAATCTATGTTTGCGGTGAGCCTCCACCCTTGCTTAGCCAACAAAGCTAAATTAAAAGCATGAAAATCCCGAAAACCCATTCCACCACTTTTCTTCGATGCACAAAGGTGGTCCCATTTGACCTAGTAAGTCAGACGCTCCCCACTTTTACTCCCCCACCAAAAGTTGTTGATCATACTCTCTATCTTGTCACAAATAGATTTAGGCAAAAGGAAACAAACCATGATGTAGCACGGGATTGTTTGAGCAACAACTTTCACTAACACTTCTCTTCCAGCTCTAGATAGGTGATTCTCTTTCCTTCCTTTTAGTTTCTTCCAAACTCTATCTTGAACAAATTGAAAGACCAGATTTTTCGACCTACCAATAAAGGTAGGGAGCCCCAAGTATTTAGAATGACTATCCAATGCATTAATCTGCATCCAGCCTTAGATAAACAATCTTCTCTCGTGGGGAATATTTCGGCTAAAGGACAATTCTGATTTATCAAAGTTAATCATTTGGCCTGAAACTTCTTGGTACTGGTTGAGAATTTTTAGAACTTGCGCAATTTCAGAATTGGAGCTTTTGGTGAAAATAATAATGTCGTCTGCAAAGAAAAGATGAGAAATATCAGGAGAATCTATGGCAATCTTGATGCCATGAATAGACTTCTCTTCTTAAGATTTCAGAAATAAACTTAAAAAAACCTCAGCACATATGATAAATAAATAAGGGGATAGGGGATCACCCTGCCTAATCCCCCTACCTGGTGAAATAAAGGACATGGATTACCATTTAATAACACTAAGAAAGACACAATACAGACACATCTCATAATAAGTGACACCAAGCGAACAGGAAAGCCCATTGATAATAACACCTTCTCTAAGAAAGACCATTCGACCCTATCATACGCCTTGTCCATGTCTAATTTAAGCCCAACATATCCTACTCTTCCTTTTGCCTTCTTTCTCATGTAATGGAAATTGCCAAAAGCAGTAAGAACATTATCTGTAATGAGCCCACCGAGAACAAAAGCACTTTGATTGCAACTAATAATGGAAGGGAGAAATAGCTTAATACGGTTAGAAACTGTTTTCGTGATAATTTTCAAGATCACATTACAAAGTGATATGGGTCTAAGTTCTCGCGTATGCCTTGGTTTTCCAATTTTCGGAATCATACAAATAAAGGTTTATTAATCTGAATAGGATCCGCACCATTATTCGAGACATTAAGAGCAAAGGAAGTAACATCATTACCAATAAGGTGCCAAAACTTTTGAAAGAACAGTAGGGGAAGTCCATCCGGTCCAGGAGTTGTGATGGATTTCATGCTTTTTAGTGCAACTTGAACCTCCTCTCCTGAGAATGGGTGAGAGAGGGAGATGCACATATCATCTAATAATATGTCTTTGATCATTTCTAGCACCTCATATATGAATTGAAACACCGCTCCCCGGCAACGACGCCAAAAATACTTGATGAAATTCTGGCAAGCGTACCAAAAGTTCAGCAGTATAATAGTAAGTATAAAGTATCGTATTCACAGGGAGCGGTTCACTTCGTAAGTTTTTAGTGATCGAATTGCCAAGTGAGCAACTTTTTAATAGAATGATTGTTATGCGGAATGTAAATGGCAAGAAGAAAAACAAGCAATAAAATAGGGGGAGATAGATTTACTTGGAGTAGGATTGGACTTCGTTTCATCGCACCCCCTATATATGTGAATCCCTTCTTTAATTATGAATTTATTAATAAAATACCTTAGCATTTGCCAATCATATTAGCTATAGGGCTCCTATGGTGTGGATATCCCCCAATCTTCAGGAAAAATCCCTATATTACTACAACTGACGCTATCAATTAATCATATTTTCCTATAGGGCACCTATGAAGGGGCTGTCACTCACCTATACACTTCAATTGTAAGAACTCCCTATATTCCCATATGATTAAATGAGTACTTTTACCTCACTATCTTCCGACTTGTTGCCATCAGTAGCAACCAAGTTGCAATATTCCTTGGGATTGGTAAGAGTATTTGTTGAAAAATGGCTTTTCTTAAATTCTCCCATCTCTTGTGCTAGCTGGCCCACTTGATTTTCCAACGCTTTGATTGATGCATCATTATTCTTTTTAAACCCTTCAAATCCTGATATGAAGGTATCAATATTTTCTTTCAACCTAGCGAGCTTGTCATGTACTGATGGTTGCTGCTGCTGGTAAGGAGTCTGTCTATTTCCACAATTCTGCCCCCCAACCGGAGTTGGTTTGGTTGTTCCTCCACCCTTGAGAATATTGGTTGTTGTTATTGGAGAAACTTCCTTGCCCCCTCTGATTTCCCATGAAGTTGACTTGTTCTGCTTGTGTGTCTTGGAAAGAACATTGACCATTTGGATGGTCTCCTCCACAGAAGTCACATATCAATGGTTGGGCTTGGACTGGTTGAGATTGAACAGCTTTGAGTTGCTGAGGGAGTGCTTTCAATGCTTCTGTGAGTGCTTCCATTTGCCTCTTAATCAGTTTATTTTCAGCCAAGATGGCATTAGGCATGGCAACGGGGCGGGTCGGGGTCGGGTTTTGCTCTCCCCATCCCCGCCCCCGTGAAAGTCGGGGCGAGTTCGGGTTCGGGTTTAGAGAGAGCAGGTCTGAAATTATGAAACCCAACCCCATCCCCGCGGGTCCCCGTCGGGTTCGGGGAAACCCGCGGGGATTTCACCTTATCTATTTTCCATTTTTTCCTCTATTTTTAATAACTTAAATATATGTTTTTAAATCAGTTATATATATCTAATATACTCTAATTCAAATAACATGTAAATATAAACATTGATAACACTAGAAAAATAAGAAACTTAAGAACTATATTATATTTTAAGGAAAATATATAAATTTACCTTTGTTATTTAACTATTAGTATATTAAAATTATTTAATTATTCTGTCGGGGCGGGTTCGGGGGCGGGGGCGGGGCGGGTTCTTACACCCCCAAACCCTCCCCCGTCCCCGTTAAAGGCGGGTCGGGGTCGGGGTCGGGTTTTACTTAAACCCGGCCAAAGCGGGTTTTCCCGTCAAAGTCGGGTCGGGGCAGGTCGGTACCCGCGGGTTCGGGTTTGTTTGCCATGCCTAGATGGCATCACTTGAATTGAGCTCTAGCATTCCCTTTTTCTGAATCTGAGATGGTTGTCGTCCACATTGGGCTTGTTAATCGTTTTGGGCAAAATTATCAATGATTGCAACAATCCTTTCAGCATCCACGAACAAGATAGTCCCTCCTGCTGCAGCATCAATAAATGACTTGGAATCCGGTCTGAGTCCCTTGCAAAAGATGTTTAATTGGGCAATGTATTCATACCCGTGATTAGGACACTTCCGCAGCAAGGTCTTGTATCTTTACCAGGCTTCACAAAGTGGTTCATCAGCTCCCTGCCTGAATGTGGATATTTCTGTTTTTTGCTTGGATATGTTTCCCTGCTGGGAAAAATCTATTTAGAAACTTGTCTTCAACAACTCCCCAAGCATTTAGATTTTGATTTGGATGGGACTGCAACCATTCCTTCGCTTTACCTATCAAAGAGAAAGGAAAAATACGTAAGTAGACATATTCTAAATCTCCCTCTTCAAATCCCATAGTGCCTATCAATTCATAAAAGTTAGCTAGGTGAGAGTGTGGATCCTCGTGATCCAGTCCTGCAAATTGATGAGCATTTATGAGGTTGAGATGAGCAGCTTTTAGTTCCAAGGTCTTTGCAGTTGCAGGTAACACAATGCTAGAATGATGGCGAGGGCCTTGTTGCATAACATATTCTCCTAGAGTCCTTCTTCTGGGTTGTGCCTCTGCCATGTCTTTAGGTTCCTCAGATAATATCCTCCTTCTTCTTCTTTTATTTCTGCTTCTATTCTTCCTGGCTGTCCTCTCTATCTCTAGATCAAAATTTAATTGGCTTGGAGACACCTGGCCTGTTAGAAGCATAAACAAAAGAACTTGAAAAGGATAAGGATAACAGATAGTATAAGAAAATTAAAAATATTTTTTTGAAAGAAAATTCAAATTACAGAAAATCAAAGAAAAACTTGATAATTCGACCTCCCAAGGTTATACGAATTGAAACACCGCTCCCCGGCAACGGCGCCAAAAATACTTGATGAAATTCTGGCAAGCGTACCAAAGTTCAGCAGTATAATAGTAAGTATAAAGTATCGTATCCACAGGGAGCGGTTCACTTCATAAGTTTTTAGTGATCGAATTGCCAAGTGAGCAACTTTTAAATAGAATGATTGTTATGCGGAATGTAAATGGCAAGAAGAAAAACAAGCAATAAAATAGGGGGAGATAGATTTACTTGGAGTAGGATTGGACTTCGTTTCATCGCACCCCCTATATATGTGAATCCCTTCTTTAATTATGAATTTATTAATAAAATACCTTAGCATTTGCCAATCATATTATCTATAGGGCCCCTATGGTGTGGATATCCCCCAATCTTCAGGAAAAATCCCTATATTACTACAACTGACGCTATCAATTAATCATAGTTTCCTATAGGGCACCTATGAAGGGGCTGTCACTCACCTAAACACTTCAATCTTAAGAACTCCCTATATTCCCATATGACTAAATGAGTACTTTTAGCAATCGGAGGTTAGGTTTCCTATTCCTAGGCTCCCCTAAACTCTAATACTAGCCGGAACTTCTCATTCCGTATTATCTTGATCACTAGCCTATAACTCCGGCGCACGCGCGGAAGTTATGCATGAAGAAAAGCATAAAAGTATCGACATATATAAAATCAGAGATTCATAATTAAATTATGAGGATTCACATACACTTGGGGATTGAATCCACTACATCCAATCCAACTGGAGAGCTTAGATACTCATGGTAGCCATTACAAACCAATGAAGAATTTGTCACCTTCTTCAATCCTTGTGCACCTATCTTCTATTCTATGCTTCTCTCTCCTTGTTGTGATTTGTACAAAAGGTCCTATTTATAGACTAGGAAAACCTAATCTAAATCTGGAAGAGATCAATCTGTAATTGCATTTTAAAAAGCTGGTTCGCGTGCTGCGATTCACCTGCGCTAAGCGCAGGTGAAGCGTGTCTCTTTGGAAGGTGCGCTTCACCTGCGCTAAGCACAGGTGAAGCGTGAAACACGCTGTAGCCTTTCTTCAATTCCTCATTTATCGACTTGATCTCTTTCCGATCTTGCCTTTGCTTGATTGGTTTTCCTTGTTTCCCTTTTCTGGCTTGATTTTGTATTTATTTGAGCTTGAATTCAAATTGGGGAAAGTTATCAACAGGATCCTTTGTTTAAATGGTTGCCAATCTTATCTTTATTTTGTACTCATTTAAACTTCAAATCTGCAAATAATCTCCCCATTTAATTCTATCTTCTTTACAAATTCAAATCTTCCATAAATCTGCACAATTTAACATATTTCTAATCAAAATAGCATCAAATTCAAACCAAATAATTACAATTATCACAATTATTCACAAAAAGGGATTATTTTGGGGTATAAGTTACTGTTTTAGCCTTGATAAGTGTAATAAAAACATAGCAAAATATCATATAATTTACACTTATCAGATATTTGTGGCCCTCTTTCAATTTCCTCTGTGCATGCTCATAAATATTTTCTGACTATTGTGGATGATCATAGTAGGAGTACTTGGATCCATCTTATGAAAAATGTAACGTCCTAATTTCTAAATCTAAGAATTAAGCCCGTTTGAAGCAAAATTCCCGAATTTCTGAAATTATTTCGCGCCATTTGGATATCGCACATACAAACACCATATAACGCCTAAGAATTCCAACGTTACTTAAACAATATATGTAAACATAAACTAAGTACATGAATAAAGGCCATCCATGCTACAATGTGAGTATCAAATACATAGCCCTTAATTAGGATACCACCATACATGTGTTCTGACAAGATATATAGGGCCCGAAGGCCGCACATGTACAATTATATCCCACAAAAGAATACATTGTATGATAGCATATACATGTCCAAAATATAAACTAAAGGCATCATATACTAAGTATATGACGTAAAGAAAATAAGAAGTCTCTCAACTCCCGCAACCTCACTGGCTAGCATTGGGAGGAACCTGCAGATCTATGACATAGCCACAAAACGTGTGGTGAGACGATTGTCTCAGTGAATATAACTATGCAGTCGACGGTGTGGGTAACAGGAAAATGCAATGCAACAGAGAATGCATAAACCTCATGACATAACATTTCAACTGAATATAAACATGACATGACCTGCATTACCTAGCAGACAGGGTCTTTTCACTAATTCTGGGGCTAGACCTAAGCTCAAACTACAACGAACGTCTTCCTTGGAGAATATTACCCGCCATTATTCTGGGGGGGTCGAAACCCAAGTTTTATCTGGGGATCGAAGTCCATTAATTCTGGGGATTGAAGTCCAATCTTATTTAAGTGTTAATCTCGGGTTAAGGCCAAAGCTACATTATCTCTGGGAGCTTAAGCTCAACCACTGGGGCCGAACCCAAAAATACATTTTCTTATTATATGGGGCCAAAGGCCACTTACATTGTAAAAACATAATATAGAGGTAGCATGATTCATGAGTACATAAAATTATTGCAGACTAAGAGATGAACCTTAACATACAAGCTTTAACTTATGCCTCAATTCCCAACGCATATTCAAAGCCAAATAAACGACAACAACAAGCACACAAAGACATGCAAGACTAAAGAGTGGGTAGAAGAGGGATTAGGGTCATTTAAGAGGTTCAACAAGAATGAGAGTGGGTGTGTGAGTTAAACTCACCTCAAGAGAACTCAAAGAGAAGGGGGAATGAATTGAGGGAGGTTGGGGGTGAGATCCTTGGTTTCCTCTTCTTCCTCTTGGATCCAAGGCTTGCTTCTCTCTCTAGAAACCTCTCTCTAGAATGTGTAAGGAAAGTTAGAAATGGGAAAAGGTTGCCCTAAATTAATGTTTTAAAAACTGACTCGCGCATTCTCGCTCAAGCGAGAATGCTAAGGATGTTCTACTTTCGCGTTTTCACTCAAGCAAGAGGCTCCTAGATTGAGCGAGAATACTCCAGAGAGCACCCCCTCTCTGGATGATTCTCGCTTGAGCGAGGCCCTCCTCACTCAAGCAAAATTCTTCCAGAGAGCACCCACTCTCTGGATGATTCTCGCTTGAGCAAGACCCTTCTCGCTCAAGTGAAAATCTTCCACAGAGCACCCATTCTCACCCATGTTTCTCGCTTGAGCGAGAGCTTTCTGGCTTAAGCGAGAATATCAGATTCCAATTTTCCCCATTTTTGCTGACATTCTCGCTCAAGCGAGCCCTTCTCGCTTGAGCGAGAACATCAGGACTTAGAGTTCTGATTTCTCACTTTTAAGCCTCCCTTCCACAATTTTAACCCCTTTCTTAATTCTTTCCTTAAAAACCTATTGCTTTACTAATTTTTATTTAGAAATTGGCTTTAATTCTTGGGATGTTACAATTCTACCCCTTTAAAACAATTTTGTCCTCAAAATTGGCTAAAAAATAAAAGGAAACTCATCTTACCTCAAGTAAACAACTCTGGGAATTGAGAGTGGATATCATCCTCCTTCTTCCACGTGGCCTCCTCATGCGTCTGGCCCTCCCAGAACACCTTCACCAGCGGAATTGTCTTGTTCCTTAGGGTTTTGACACTTCGGTCAATAATTCACGCAAGTCTAGTGGGAACACTAAGGTCTTCCCTCAATCGTACTGATTTAGAGCTTATGATGCGTGAAGGGTCATGAACGTACTTCATAAGCTGAGAGAAATGGAAGACATCATGGATACGAGACAAGTGGGGTGACAAGGCTATATCCTGTAAGCCAGAGAGCCAACCCTTTGCAGGATCTGGAATAGGCTAATGAATCTGGGGTTAAGCTTTCTGGATTTGATGGCTCATCCAATGCCTGTGACAAGAGTTACTTTCAAAAACCCATGTTCTCCTTCCTCAAATTCTAGGTTATTCCTCTTCTTGTCAGCATAGCTCTTCTGCTGGTTTTAGGCGGTAACAAGCTTTTTCCTAATGACTAATCTTTTCAATGGTCTCCTATACCAACTCCGAACTTAACAAGGTTCTCTCACCCACCACATACCAACAAAGTGGGGACCTACACTTCCTACCATACAACGCCTCATAGGATGTCACGCCTATACTGCTTTGGAAACTGTTATTGTAGGCAAACTCTATGAGGGCTAGGTACCTATCCCAACTACCCTACTTTTCTAACACACACGCCCTAAGCATATCCTCTAGGGTCTCGATGGTCCTCTCAGACTGAGCGTCAGTCTAAGGATGATAAGCGGTACTAAATCTAAGTTTAGTCCCGAATGCCTGGTGAAGTGCATTCCAAAGCCTAGAGGTGAACCTAGGATCTCTATATGAAACTATGCCAGAGGGAATGCCATGGAGCTTAACAATCTCCTTGACATACAAGTCCGCTAATCTACTCACGGAATAGGTATTCCTAATAGGTAGGAAATGGGCCGACTTCTTCAGCCGGTCCACAATGACCTAGATGGCATCATACCCTGTTAGGACCCTAGGTAGTCCCACAATAAAATCCATGGCTATAATCTCTCACTTCCACTCTAGGATCTCTAATGGCAAAAGGGTTCCTGATGGTTTTTGGTGTTCTATCTTGACCTGTTGCACACTAGACACCTAGAAACAAACTTTGCTATCTCACATCACCCTTCATACCATCCCACCAGAACATCTTCCTCAAGTCTTGATACATCTTGGTGGTGCCAGGATGTATCGAGAACTTGCCCCTGTGGGCCTCCTCTAGAATTTGCTGCCTAAGACTACCCACTTAGGGATACAAACTCTCCCTTGGAAGAGAATCATCTCTTCACCTGACTTAGAGAAACTTGGCTGCCCTCTCCTAGCTTAGAGGTCTGGGTCTGAACCCTGTGCCTCCTTAATCTGAGCTCTAATCTCACCGGTGACCTCTAGTCTATAGAGCCTCAAGCTACCTTCTCCGACCTCAATATTCAGGCTTAGGTTCCTAAACTCTTCCAATAACTCCATTTCATGTACCATAATGGATGACACATGTAGGAACTTCCTACTGAGGGCGTCGGCCACTACATTGGCCTTGCCCGGGTGGTACCTCAGCTCATAATCACAGTCCTTCAAAAACTCTATTCACCTCATTTGCCTTATGTTGAGTTCTTTCTGATTAAAGAGGTATTTTAAGCTCTTATGATCATTAAAGACCTCAAACCTCATACCATACAGGTAATGCCTCCAAATCTTGAGGGAAAATACCACAGTAGCTAACTCTAAGTCATGGGTGGGATAGTTTTCCTCATGGGGCCTCAACTGCCTAGAGGCATAGGCCACCACTATCTTCTCCTGCATCAGCACACATCCTAGCCCCTTACCAGAGGTATCACTATAGACCTCGAAGGTCTTGGACAGGTCCGGTAATACTAGCACCGGGGCGGTGGTCAACCTCTCTTTGAGCTCTAGGAAGCTCCACTCACACTTCTCATCCCACACAAAGGCTTGACCCTTACGAGTCAATCTAGTGAGGGGCAAGACTAGCTGGGAGAATCCCTTAATGAATCTATGATAGTAGCCGACCAATCCTAGGAAACTCCTAATCTCCGTTATGGTCTTAAGTCTTTCCCATTCAAGGACGGCTTCTATCTTGCTAGGGTCAATTGACACACCCTCCTTGGAAATCACATTTCCTAAGAAACAGACCATGTCTATCCAAAACTCACACTTCTTTGGGTTAGCAGACAACCTCTTCTCTCTCAAAATCCCTTGGACAACCCTAAGGTGTCGTTCATGTTCCTCTAAGGTCTGGGAGTAGATCAGGATGTCATCGATGAACGCGACAACAAACTGATCAAGGTAGGGCTGAAAAATCCGGTTCATGTAGTCCATGAACACGACTAGAGCATTGGTTAAGCAAAACGACATCACTAAATACTCGTAGTGCCCGTATCTAGTCCTAAAGGCAGTCTTGGGTACATCCTCATCCCTAATCGTGACCTGGTGGTATCCGGATTTCAAATCTATCTTAGAGAAGACCGAAGCCCCTCTTAGCTGGTCCAGTAGATCATCTATTCTGGGTAAGGGATACTTATTCTTAATGGTGACTTTATTGAGCTGCCTATAGTCTACACACAACCTCATACTCTCATTTTTCTTTTTCACTAAGAGCACTGGCGCTCCCTAGGGTGACACATTATGCCTAATGAATTTCTTAGCTATAAGGTCCTCTAATTGGGATTTAAGTTCACCAAGCTCTAGTGAGGACATCCTACAGGGTGCCTTGGATATGGGCCATGTGCCCGGTACCAAATCAATGGTAAACTCGATCTCTCGGTCTGAAGGTAAGGTGGTTGCCTCACTAGGGAAAACATCTTGAAACTACCTAATCGTGGCTAGCTGCTTAAATCAATACTAGAACCTAGAGTTGAGGAAAACAATAAAATAAAACAACTACTTCCATCAATCGGACATGTGGATACTTGGGTGACACTGGCTAAGAGTACAGGTGGCCTCTCCCTTGAAGTAGGAGGAAGAACTGGAAAAACAACTTCTTTATTGAAACAATCAAGCATGACCTGGTTTTGAGATAACCAGTTCATGCTAAGGATTACATCTATGCCCCTCAAAGGTAAACAAATTAGGTCAACCTCAAAGGCCCTCTCTTGTATAACAATGGGGCATATAGAACATACAAGGGAAATGTGGATTGCCTTTTTGGCTGGGGTTATTACATTTAGGTTGTAGGGTAAAGGGTTTGCATGAAGTTCTAACTTCTTCACACAATCATATGCAACAAAAGAATGGGTTGCCCCCGAATCATACAATACAATTAAGGTACTACCTTCCAAAGTGCACGTACCTCGCATCAGGTTATCAGTTGAAGCTCCTACTTCACCGCTGAGGATGAAGACTCTCCCGGTGGTCTGGGGTGTTCGGGCGTCGTTCCTTTTGGGGAATTCATTCTTCATGTGACCCAGACTCTTACAAAGGTAGCATATATATCCTCTCAACCAAAAGGCACTCTCCCCGATGATCCTTCCCGCACTTGGGGCATTTAGGAGTTACCCATTGGCGTTGGGCAGACCGAGTGACTTGAGCAGTGTTGTCCTGCCACTTGGGCCTTGAGCCCTTGCCATGGTCGGGTTCCTCCAATTTCCTCTCCCCCTTGTTGTCTTGCTGTAGTGGTAGTGCAGCTACACTCAATTTCTTCTCAGCAATGTAACACTTATTGATCAGGGTGGGAAAGTCCCTCATCTCAAGTGTTCCAACTCGGTTAAGAATCTCCGACCTCAAGCCGCCCTTAAACTGTGTGCACCTCCACTCCTCATCAAGAGCCACTTGCAAGTACCTGGAGTACTTAGCTAATTCCTCAAATTTGGCCACATATTGGACTACAGTCATGCTCCCCTCCCTGAGCTGTAAAAACTTCCCCTTCCGCCTCCGCACTGAAGCTGGGAAGTACTTCTCCAGGAAGGTAGTCTGGAAGAATCCCCAAGTGAGTGGGGTTCTTGGAGCAGTAATATGAATACTCGCCGCCTTCCACACCAGTCTTCGGCCTCTCCTCTCAACATGTACATCGCATAACCCACTTTTGAGTCATATGTGCATCTCATTACCTCAAATATACGGTTGAGGTCGTAGAGCCAGTTGGACCCCACGTCGGGATCATAGACGCCGTTGAAATAAGGAGGGTTATGTTTCCGAAACTCAGCCAATCCTTGGACAAACGGGTCCACCATAGGAGGAGGTGGTGTCCCCGTTGGCCTTCGGACTAACTCCTGCAAGACAGCAGCGTTAGCAGCAGCCTGCTCCCTCACCGCCGCAACCTGTTGGCGGTTAGACTCCACTTGTTCCCGGTTTGTCACCACATGTTCCCCCGTCATCTGAGTGATCATTTGAAGGGCCGCCGCCACAAGATCCTGAGGGTGATCCCATGGAGGGAAAGGTGGGTTGGTCCGGGGACGACCTATCCTTCCGCCAACCAAATTCCTCTATGCATCATTAAGTAAACATCGAGGTGATCTGTCTCTCAATTTCATAATAATGCATAAAAGGATAACAATTAACTTCAGAAACCAACTAATCCACAGTCCAATTGTAATGAACTTCTCTGATACCAAAATGTAACGTTCTAATTTCTAAATCCAAGAATTAAGCCCGTTGGAAGCAAAATTCCCGAATTTCTGAAATTATTTTGTGCCATTTAGATATCACACATACAAACACCATATAACGCTTAAGCATTCCAACGTTACTTAAACAATATATGTAAACATAAACTAAGTACATGAATAAAGGCCATCCAGGCTACAAGGTGAGTATCAAATACATAGCCCTGAATTGAAATACCACCATACATGTGCTGACAAGATAGAGAGGGCCTGAAGGATGCACATTTACAATTATATCCCACAAAAGAATACACAGTATGTTAGCATATACATGTCCAAAATATAAACTAAAGGCATCATACACTAAGAATATGACGTAAACAAAACAAGAAGTCTCTCAGCATCTCTAACCTCACTAGCTGGCATTGGGAGGAACCTGCATATCTATGACATAGCCACAAAACGTGTGGTGAGACGATTGTCTCAGTGAATATAACTATGCAGCAGGAAGTGTGGGTAGCAGGAAAATGCAATGTAGCAGAGAATGCTAAACCTCATGACTTAACATCTCAACTGAATATAAACATGACATGACCTGCATTACCCGACAGACGGGGTATTTTAACTAATTCCGGTGATAGACCTGAGCTCAGACTACAAGGAACGTGTCTCCCTTGGGAAATATTACCCGCCATTATTCTAGGGGACGAAACCCAAGTTTTATCTGGGGACCGAAGTTCATTAATTTTGGATACCGAAGTCTAATCTTGTTTAAGTGTTAATCTGGGGCCAAGGCCAAAAATACATTGTCTCTGGGAGCCTAAGCTCAACCACTGGGGCCGGAGTCAAAAATACATTTTCTGATTATCTGGGGCCAAAGGCCACTTACATTGTGAAAACATAATATAGAGGTAGCATGATTCATGAGTACATAAAATTATTGCTGACTAAGAGATGAACCCTAACATACAAGTTCTAATTCATGCCTCAATTCCCAATGTACATTCAAAGCCAAATAAAGAACAAAAACAAACACACAAAGATACACAAGACTAAAGAAGGGGTAGAAGAGGGATTAGGGATCATTCAAGGGGTTCAACAAGATTGGGAGTGTGTGTGTGAGTTATACTCTCCTCAAGAGAACTCAAAGAGAAGGGGGATAAGTTAAGGGAGGTTGGGGTGAGATCCTTGACTTCCTCTTCTTCCTATTGGCTCCAAGGCTTGTTTTCCTCTCTAGGAACCTCTTTCTCTAGAATGTGTAAGGAAAGTTAGAAATGGGGGAAAGTTGTCCTAAATTAATGTTTTTAAAACTAACTCGCGCATTCTCGCTCAAGCGAGAAATTCTCGCTTGAGCGAGAATGCTAAGGATGTTATGGCTTGGCGTTCTCGCTCAAGCGAACATCTTCCAGAGAGCACCTCTGGATGATTCTCGCTTGAGCGAGACCCTTCTCTCTCAAGCGAAAATCTTCCAGAGAACACCCATTCTCACCCTTGTTTCTCGCTTGAGCGAAAGCCTTCTCTCTCAAGCGAGAATATCAAATTCTAATTTTCCCCATTTTTTGCTGACATTCTCGCTTAAACGAGCCCTTCTTGCTTGAGCGAGAACATCTGAACTTAGAGTTCTGATTTCTCACTTTTAGACCTCTCTTCCACAATTTTAACCCCTTTCTTCCTAGGTGGAGATCCTATCCATTTACTGGACTTGTCCAGTTGGAGAAAGAGTGACACACTCAATATGTTGGCCCCACCTGTTGTGTGGGTCCCACATATTGGGTGTGCCACTCTCTCTCTTACTGGACTTGTCCAGTACTGGAGAGAAGGTGAACCATTTCTTCCTAAACAGGAAATGAAAATGTAAACCAAACAGACCCTTAATTTGCTAAAAAAATTTGAAGGACCAGAATTGCATATAATCTAAACAAGAGGCATCAAAAATAAAATTAAGTTTATAATATTATATATTTATTTACATATTAAATATTATTTTAAATCCTCCAAATATTTTGGTCAAGTTCCGTCACTGGTGTCTGTTCAATAACCAACCAAGTCAAGTACGATGATGGAACAATATATTGCTTAAACATGTCTGTATTCACATTTATCAGGAGTGGATTTATGAGGATCTATGTAATTCTTACCAGAGTATATTTAGAATTTTGATGTCTAATAAGTAAACATGCAATGAGTCTGCTCTGGTAATATGACTCCATTGATCATGACATACAAGAAATGTACATTAATTTCCTTTTTCTTGTTAGAACTTGTTAGCAGCCATGATATATCAATTAAAATAAATAAAACTATACTCTCTTATCATTAAATTTGTATATAATCATCTTATAGCAATTGATTCTGCATCATATGGTAAGTGAAGTCATTAAATCCTAAAATAAATTTAATTGTTACATTTAGCATTTTAAATTCTTGCTAATTAATTTCCATACTACTGGCTATATCTTACGCGCTTGGCAACATGGTCGAGTCGACGAAATTAAAGGGAATTGAAGCATTTGGTTTTGTTTGAGGGTTATGGGCATGACACTCCTCGCAATTGGCAACCCTGTAAGTGACATGACAGTCCGAATAGGTTCAGAGACATCCATTTATTGTTTTCTGCAGCGAAAGATAAAGTCAAGACAACCCATCTTTCTAATCCATCCATCTATCTATCTTTATTTCAGACAAGACCCACTTGCCTCACAGCCACACATGGATCCAATTAACCCCACCAACCTGTTTGATTTGACCTTTCAGATTCTCTATGTTTAACTTCTTCCCACCAGACAAACTCTTCTTATGTGTAATCCCCCCCTTACTAACACTACCCCCCCTTGCCCGTTTGATTTCTCCTTTCTTTTCTTATTATAAGTGCATGTGACCGGTCATTTTAATTAATTTATAAGTTCATTAAATTAAAATAGAGATATTTGATAGATAGCTTTATCTCACTTAACTCATAGCATATTTATATATATGCAATTTAAAGTAATATTTAATCTTATAATGTATTTTTTATTCTTAATATTTTAATATTTTTACCATCTCTTAATTTAAGAAGAATTTCCACTTTTATCTTAACATTTTATTTATTATTTTAGGGATAACATAATAAAATACAATTAAAAAAATTCGGATAATTATTTTAATTATTATACTATTTTTTGAGTTATTCTTAACACGATATATATTATTTATTTTGAATATTATTAGTTTACTTTTCAATAAAATATTTTATCTTTAAATAAAATATTATATGATTTTATAATTAAGTAAAAGCTCTATAATTATAATTTCTTAAAAATATATTTTTATTTACAAAATAAAAATTAACTATACAAAAGATTATGTTAAATTTGTCCTTCAAGATATCAACTAATTCAATAGTTGATTTTACAGACATTCTAATTCATTAAGTAACATATTTTAATTTTTAACTAAAAATGTGCTTTTTAAATTTATCTAATTAATTTATCATTTATCATCTAAATTTTTAATAAAATATTTTATCTTTAAATAAAATACTATATGATTTTAAAATTAAATAAAAATTTATAATAATAATTACACAAAATATATTTTTATCTATACAATAAAAATTAAATTATACAAAAAATTATATAAACATATCCTTTTATGTTAAGCTATCAACTAATTCAATAGTTAGTTTTACCCGACATTCTAATTCAATAAGTAATAGATTTTTATTTTCAACAAAAAAAATGTGCTTTTTAAAATTATCAAATTAATTTATCAACTATAGCATATCAAGCTTGTAATTTGTTATGGTTTATTAATTTTAACAAGCATTGGAAGTGGATAGAAATATTTTTAACATCTTTAAGGTTAATTTTGTATACCATTAAAAATTAAGTAAATAACTTTGGAATAAGTTTAATATAAAAGATAAAAATTATGTACAAAACTTATCTTTCTATGGTAATTTGATGATTCTTAAAAATTGTATAAAATTGTGTAGATAAATAAATTCAAGTTACTTGGTAAAATAATTTTCATCAATTCTCTATATATATCAATTCTTTATATATTAATTTTGAGACCTAAGACACCCACTTTCTCTACCCTCTTTTCTAGAAAATCATTTTCTATATATTTTTTATTTTTATTTGAGTGTACTTTTAGATACCTCCCTTGCAAATATTTTTTAACATTCCATCAAATCTCTCTCAATCTCCTAAAAACTGATATTTTAAAATCTAAATATTAATTATTATGATTCTAAACCTATTTTTTTCCATTTCAAATCTTTTTATTCATTTAAATTTAAATTCTTATTATTATCATTTCAAAAATATATAATTCTCAATTAACAATAATAACAATAAATGATAAATTTTGAAAAATTTAAACCATATAAAAAGACATGATAATTTAAAATTTATGAAATATTACTGGTTAAATAGTATGATTGTAATAATTAATTTTTATAATAAAGTAATAATTCAAATTCAAATAATCATCCTTTAATATATTTATATATATATATATATATTATATCTCTAGTTCAAACTAATTACATCTTAATATTTATATATTAAATTTAAATTATTTTTAAATCTAATATATACTATATTTGAATATATTTATTTAATTTTAAAAGCAATATATATTTTAAAATGTTAATTATATAAAAATATATATTTTCAGTGAATTTCACCCGATAAAATACAAGTTAAAATTTAGCTTGGTTAAAATTAGTTTTAAAAAATTCTTATTAAAATTAAATGATTTTATTGTAAATTCATTTAAATTTAAAAACATAACATATTCATTGACTATTAGCCGAATGAAGATCATTCGAGTTGAAGGAGAGACATATTTTTTTAGGTGAAGCTAGGAGGCAAAACAAAAAAATTCCCAGACAATAGTTCTCCTCGCTAGGAAAAATTATTACATGTTCTTGGATCACCACGTCATCCATGGTCCTGACCAATTAACATTTGACACATAAGCAAAATTTATGATCCGACCATGAATTTATTTTTAGTTCCCACCAATTTTACTTTTGTGTCAAATGGTCAAATATTAATTGGTCGGAATCATGGATGACGTAGTAGTTCGGGACATCTAATAATTTCTCCCTGGATAGGCTAGTGCCAGATGTAAAGAACAGTGAAGATAAAAAATAAGGAACCGATAAGAAGAGACAATGATTTTTTTTTCACAAAAAAAAGTTGGAGTAAAAAATCAATAAAACTAAAGTTAAAATATTTTTCCTTAGAACCATGCATAATTTTAATTTTTATCTCAAAATTGGCTTCCTTAAAATTATTTCTCTCATTTTAAAATAACTATTGTTCAAAATTTTATACAATAATTAGTACAGAAATAACCTTAATTTTAAGAATAAATTACCTTTTCACACCATTAATGTTCTCTTTTTTTACATAATGGAAGTATCAATATATATAGGGATAAGATTAGAATATATAATTAATTATTTCGAAATGGAAAGGAGTGATTTTTAAAAAGTTATATAATGACCAATAGAAGATCATACATTACATTTTAAAAATTGACCTCATTATAAATTATTAATTATCAAATACCTCTAAATTATATTTAAACCTATTTTATAATAATATGTCGAACTCACTTTAAATAATTATAATAACAATAATAATAAAGTACCCTGCAAGCATAGTCATTTGCTTTTTGTTGATATTAATTGAGAGGGGAGAAACCTTCATCGGCCTCCACACTTTCAATGGAAATTAACTGACCAAGTTATTATTGAATAAACCTATATTCCTTTTATTTGGAGATGTTGGCCAAATCAAATTGTATAAGCAGATTAAAACCAGCTAGAAGAAGAAGAGTAACTATATTATATATTATTTTTATAAGACTATCATATCATCCTCAAAACATGAAACCCCACGTGTCTCTCACAAATGGGAGGTTCTTTTATGGTAGTATATATATTCTACAAATACAAAGAACACACCTGCAGCAACATGTCTCTCACGTGCGTCCCCTTGAATGAAGGATCCAACATTGTCATTCAAAGACAGCCATGACCCATGATTAGATTTAGGACATCACCAAATAGTAGCAATTTTCATAAGCATGCATGTTATGACCATATATAGCCATTCACTCTACTGTAACATTATAGGTCACGTCACCATATGACTGAAGCAATATTGAGCAATAGTAGTAATTCATTATTTCATAGAGAGTCTTGCGAAGAAGAAACTCTATCTGCAGGTACCATCCATATTCTGCTTGGAACAGTGACTAATTTATGAGTCATGCACGCGCACTTTCACAATTTATGATAGCTTCAAAATTAATGTATACGTATTAATTAACTTAAATAATTCAATGAGGAATTTGTAATATTGTAATTGTAATTTTGCATGAATTTAAACAAACTGTAATAAAGCATAACACAGCATAAATAAAAAATTTATAATAAGTTATTTCATGAAATAATATATATAAAAGAGAAAGAAATGTGATGGTAATGTAACAGAGAGATATAAAAAAAAGTGTTATAAATTGTTTGTTTTTATTATATAAATTTATTATCTATTTATGTAATAATACTTTGCTTATTGAAAGAGAACTATGTACAAAATTCTTACAACTATAGTTTCTTTGTATACACATGTGATCATATGTATATGTGAGAGTGACAGGGAGATATAATATCTAGTTATAGTTGTATATATAAATAATAAAATTGTAAAAGAAGAAATTGAGTAAATACAGATACGCATATATAAAGGTAAAAAAAAAACAAAGCTAGCTACATCAATCCAGACTAATTTTAGCTGAATTTGTTATTTACTCCTTTTTGCTGATTGAGCTGCTTAAATATATGGAAAGAAATTAATTACATAATTTGAAGACTTAATATCAAATTTATCTTACTTTTAAATTTAGTTAATGAAATAATTAATGAGTTAATTAATATCTATACATTGTCAGTGTAAAGAAGTTTTACACAAGTATCCAATGATGTGCTGTCACACCATTTATTGAATTTAATAACACCTGAGGTGTCATATTCATTAAATAACGTGACGGTACACCATTGAATATCTGTGTAAAAATTCTTTACACTGACGATTTATACTAATTAAATCCATAATTAATTTAAGTTATATTATTGTTAGAGTTTCAATTTTATGAAATCGATATGTTGTAGTGAAAGATTTTGTAAGCCATCAAAATTGCATGAGATTTCATTTGTTTTAAAAAATACCGAATAACTTTTGTAATCTCTTTTTTGTAATCCTTTTACATAATATATGCTAATTAAATTTTAAATGCAATTCCATCTAGAACACAGGACGATTCTAGGGTGGACCAAATAAAATTTGGTCCACCTAGTCCAGCTTAAATATTTTTGCTTACAAAGGGTAAATGAATAATTTTATTTTTTATTAAATAATTTTTATATGAATATTTGAGTTTAATTTAAGGGAAAATATGGATTTACAATACAACCTATGTTGATTTCTTTAATGATATATCAATTTAAAGTTGAAGGATAAAATTTTACATTACATGGTAATATCGATTTGTGTTTTTATTATTTTTAAGTAATATTTCATAAAACAACTAGAAATTATTTTAATATCAATCATTAATAACATGAGCATTGAATTTGGTGATTAGGAATTTAAATTACTATATTTCTATATTTTGAACTATGTGAACCATGGTTGTTTGATAATTATGTTATATATTTTATCCTCAGACTTGTACTATACTTGCTCATACATGGCTGCAACCGTTATAATCGATTAGTTTATTTAACTTGGATATCGTTTTCTGATTTTATGAAGATAATAAAGGAAATTAATTAGGCTTCTTTTTTTTACACACTCACTTGTATACATTTCCTTTTAATTTAACTATGAAGATTAAAACCTAACTGAGTTCTGCGAGTGTCACAGGTGAAGACATGCATGCACCACCTGCACTACATGTTGCTCCTTTAATAGGGCTGTACTCCATTAACTGAACAAAATGGTCCAGGAAGATAAATAGAAAGAAAGAAAGAAAAAGAAACCAATTAAAGAGGTAAATAAAATTACAGTGTCTTTTATTTTAATTTTTTCTTTTATTTAAGCAACTCACACAACATGGTGGGTAAAAAAGAGTCCCTCGAGTAGAAGCACCATGTAACCAAAAATGGTCAAACGGTAACCATCTAAAAACTGATAAAAGCACTGTCCATGTGGTCCTCCTGGAGAGAGGAAGGGTGAAATATTGATGTTCTTGCTTAATAATTATCATAAAAAGAATAAATTACATAATAAGATATGCAATCATATGCATCATTTTTATGAGAGAGAATATAAAAATAAAAATTTATTCAGATTACCATAAAAAGGGGCATGATCATCATATATAATAGAAGGAACGTGTTGTTTACTTAAGTGCTCAAGTACTAGTTCAACATATATAATAAATGCAATCACAAGAATAGAAATCATTTCATAACGACGATAGAAAAAGGGGAATACATACATATACTAATAAACATTGGTGAGAATAGGTGAGGTTAATTAGCAGGAGAGTCTCCCATATCCAGATTGGGAAATTTGATCATCAACCTCATTTTTCACTGATTTAGGTCAAGCATAGAAAAAACAAGCTGATACTCACAGCACAGCTTTCCCTTCCATTTATATCATCAGTAGAATCCATTAGACTTTTCAGTTCCTTCTCCCTGGTCCAACTTTGCTTGCTTTGCAAAGTGAATATGAGGGAAATGTGCCCACTGCATATATATAAGAAAATTCATAGGTACCAAAACATATATACTAATATACACTCAAGTGCTAACTATAATAAACTGCTAATGAACTTAAAATATTTAATAGTTGTGATGGCTAATATGATCTTCTTGCACACATTAGCATGCTTGAATTTGAAGAACCCACACACACATGATTGGAAATTTTGGGCTAATACAATAATGAACAAGGGACATAATGCATGTGCATGTTAACTAGATATTGAACACAAGTTAGGCCTCAACATTTTCATTTTTTGGGACAAGAAATTAAGTGATCCTAATTAAAATTCAGCCAGGGCTTATCAAACTTTACCAGCTCATACTCATTCTAGATATTAATTGCAAAATGGAAATTAGATGTTTTTGTATTGATAGGAGACTTTATTACCCCAATCAAATATTTTGAATATATATATGCCCTATACAGAAATGTTATTTCACTGGTGCATCAGTTATTGTAACCTTTTCCTTATCTATGTAAGACGTACTCACCTCATGTTTATGTGTGACCAATCTTTTGAATTTAGATATTGAAAATTGTAAAAAACAAAAAGATGTAAAAAAAAATAATGTTAATATCCATGTAAATTCCTTATTTGATTTGTTAAATCAAATATAATTTAAGTTTTGAATCCCAGATCTCGCTTCTTTATGGTCTGTTTGGTTTGCATTTTCATTTCTTGTTTTCATTTACTATTTTCATTTTGTTTCCTCTTTTCTGAAATTTTACAAAGGAAAAACTGGAAAGGCTGGAAATAAATTTTTTTTATTTCTAATATTTCCAGTTTTTCCTTTGTAAAATTTCAAAAAATATGAAATAAAGAATAAAAACAGGAAATGAAAATGCTAATCAAACGTACCCTTACTTTGTAAGAGTTAGTGTCTCTAAAGAGATCCAGTGAAATGCAATCTAATATATAGAGAGAGACATTTCTTTAAATTTCGCCAACATTTAGTCAATCTAAAGGGATCCCTTTAATTAGTGAAAATGCAATCTAATATATAGATAGAGAGACATTTATTTAAATTTCGCCAACATTTAGTCAAAATTATCAGCATGTTTTGGATAACATACAGTTTGGATATCCCAATCCTAGATTGTGCTATCTGCCAAGTTTCTTCCACAAAAAATATATTTAACAAAAACATGAGTGTGTTGTGTATGAACACAATATTGGATCACAACAATCATATATAATTTATGTGAAAGTGAATGATGTTATGTTTTTCTTTAGGTTAACCCATAGTTTTTTTAAACTTTAATCCAAACATGTTATATCTTTTTCAATATTTCTCATCTTCTATATATTTATATGCAAACCTTGGTTTCATATAATTTCTCAGCTCTACATTCATTTTTATATTTATAGACGTATTACTTAAAAGAGAACGTTTCCCTGGGATGGAAAGCAATATTGAAGGATGTGATTTCCCCTTATTACCTTAAGTTTAACATCAATGCGGACCCTTCACGAAGCTTCTAGTTGGTTTAATTCGTGAACAACTATGATTTATATATGGATAGTTATTTATTTCATACACTTATTTAACACCCTTAATTTTTTTATATCTCCTTTTTTATATCGCACTACTTATTTATCACTTTATTCATATCTTTCTCTGAATGTTTATATCCACTAGGGTATCTATGAAATATTTTCTACTAGTTAATTTCTTCTTAAAATCATTGTAGGATTACCACGTTCAACAAAATATGTGTTTATTTTATCCCAAAATCACGTTTTAAATATGGATTTAGACAACGCTACTGAGAGTAGTTTCTGGCCAGATCTACATTTGAAATGTGGATTCAGTGTAAATCAAACACACAAAAAGTGTTTAAAGAAGAGACAAGTGACCCATCCCCACCCCACCCCAAAAAAAAGAGAAGAAAAGAAAGATAAAGAAAATAGATATAGAACTCGCATGCACTTGTGTGGATTAGACAGTAAGAAATATTGGTCATGTTTGGATAATACTAAAATCACATTACAAAATGTGGATATAGTCCAACACTACTCGTAGTGTTAGTCTAAACTTACGTTTGTAACGCGATTTTGGTGTTATATTCAAACATGCTAATAGTAATTAAGCTTAAACTCACGTTTTTTGCTGCAGTGCTGAAAGCCTCTCTGTGGCTGATATCTGGATTACTAGCCTTAATCCTTTGGATTTCCTCCCTGCAAACCAGACAATAGAGAACAATGTTTGCTATTTGTTTTTATTTGTCGAATGGAAATTAATTAACAACAATGTATAATAGTGATAAATATTGGTAAAATTTGGTTTGGTTTTTAGTCATGCCCTAAAAAATATTGAGTAAAAGAGTATACCGATATCTTCATATTCCTATATTTTACACCTATTTTTTTCTATTTTTTCATTTTCATCACATCTTTTACCTTAAGCAAGAGGTTATAGGATAATGAAACACTCATTACTTTTTACACTTCATTTACATCATTCTAAGTTAAAGAGAAATTAGAAAGTTCATGATGGAACATTATGTAATGGAAAGAAGAGAAAATGAGAGAGAGAAGTGAAGTGAATGTAAAAAAAAAATATTATGAAAAAATCAGAATTATACGAGGCTAAATATCTAATGGAGTAATTATTATCATATTTTTTGCTTTAAATAAAATAGGTATCCTGATTTTTCGCACTCATCTTTCACACCCCATTTTTCTTTTTATTTCTCTTTATCTCCCATCACATAAATAATCAATTTTTTTCTCTCTTCATTTTCTTTTTTTCCCTTTCTATCCCTGTTTTTCTTACACCTCAAACACTCCAATTTTAGGATTTCAACTTATTATTTCCCATAAAATAGAAGCCAAATAAGTACAATGATTTTAATTTTTTTATTAAATATATGAAATGAAATCCATAAATTGACATTTTGCTAAAAATCACGTGCCAATAACTCCTTTTTTAATAATAATAATAATAATAATAATAATAATAATAATAATAATAATAAATAAATGAGATATCATAATACTAAATCCTGCACCTTGATATCAAACATGACTGGTAAACTCGAATGAGATAACAAATTCATACAACAACTCATACAACACACTTTTTTCCCTCTATATCTCTCAATCACATTACCTATCATATCCCACATTTCTCTCTTTTCTCCCTCTTTTCTCTTTTTATCTTTCTTGGTTGTATGTTATATTGATGTATGAGTATCATTTCTCAACTCGAATGATTACTTACTTAATGAAGCGGTTATAAGCAGAAGGAACACGATGTCTCTTCTCCGCAGCTGTGATAATCATGAGATCACTTAGATTAAAATATCAAATAAATTATACGGGAATATAATGTAACATTAATACACAATCAAATATCAATAAACATTTTAAACTTACGCGCGGTACATATTTGTAACCAACAAAATTGACGTAATATATTCTCTATGGTTACTAAAATCAACAAAAATCTTCAGGTTGAGATAGAATTTTTCACAAGAGCTAGCTAGCAGGTCCCATTGTTTGGACAGATCACTGACCATAGAACTGGGCAATGAAGGACCATATATGTTCCTGACATTCAAATATCACATCCAATTTTCAGTTGTTTGTCCAAGAGTCCTTTATTTGCTTTCCTAGAATTGGTTTGGGCTTTCTTAGTTATTTCTCTTAACAAATTTGTCGTCATTATACAGCGGGGAAAATTCTACCACTATATAACTTGAGTACCACTACCAGTCTGTTACCATGAGCTGTTATGGTGAGTGGAATCTGTAACTGTAAAATGAAGTTACATATGCATAATAACAACATGTATCTATATCTATATATATGTTCTAGGGCATAGCATGACAGCAATGAATTAAGGATGGGTCAATTTTGTTACGTAAGGTCACCATCTTGGAGGGGGCCATATAAATTGATGGAGGAAAAAAAATTTTAAAAAAAAAAAAAAGATGCCCAAATTGGGCACCATTGTACCAATAGAAACTTGATACTTAAATGGATGCCGACCCTTTTGAAAAAAAAAAAAGCTCATTTTTATGACAAGTGGCCTCAATGATGAGGTTGTTCTGCTCTGCTATTACTTATATTAATTAACTTGTGCCAGTGTGTATAGTGAGTAATGTTATGTGAGTCATTTTCTTCCCTTAAAAACTTCTGGGTGCATAATAAAAAGGTTCAGGCTGGCCTATAGCTAGCTAGTTGCTTGTTTGTTCATTCAAATTTAGAGTAATACAAAGTTCGACTTTTGATACCAAAAGCTAATACAAAAAATAAAAAAGGAGAAATAGCTAGCGTGACTCACGACGAATGGGAGGAATCCTAGGTTGTTCATGCTGATCTATTGCCTCAAATGCCGCTAGTTTGTTACATTTTGAAGATGATCCCAGTTCCTTGCTGCTTGATTCTTCAAAACTTAGGTGCTGTTTCTGTGACTTTACCAAGAGAAGAATTGACATATATAAGACACAATACAAGTAGTGCAAGTGTTTTTGATCAATTCCTTTTAAAATAAACACTTGAAAAGAAATAATCACTACCTAGCTAGTTAGTAGTTACCCATAACGTCAGAAAGAGGGAATTGAACTGAAATATATAGATAGATACCTGAGGGTCTTGAGGAGGAAATGCTTGAAGTGAAGCTCCCATATTAACTGATAGCAAATTGGCACAATGACCACATCTAACTGTCACTATGGTTAGTAAACTGCTGAATGGAACACTAACCTGCCAAATACCCATTTTGAATTTCAAAACATTTATATCATATTATTTACAACTTCACTCACAAATAAGCTAGTAAAGAAATATCTTTTTAACACATATATATATACACAAGAAGGCTCAAACCTTTAGTATAATCCAAATGTACTATTGATTTGTGGTCAAAAACTGTTAAAACTCACTTTTTGTATTTCGCAACACAATTATTTTTAATTATTTCTGATGTTAGAAAAGTGAGTTTATTATTTTAATACTAAAAGCATGTTTGGTTTAGCATTAAACATGATAAAATCACATTTTTAATGGTAAAAATAGTTGCTTTAGAAAATCTAAACTAGAGTGTGACCGGTTTTAATATTAAATCAAAATGCTATAAAAAACATAAATATATAATATACATGAACATTTAAACCAGGCACTGAGTGCGGCATTAACTTTAGTATTTAATAATAAATAATCTTGATGATCATCATGCACTTAAAGATGGAGCTTCAAATTGTCATAGTTAGCATATTTAAGATATGAAGCTTTCACATTCCCAAGAAAGGCACTTCCAAAGCATCAGCATTGCAATGAGCTGATGAAAATGGAGCTTTAATAATGTGTAGTTTTGCCAGAAGAAAGAGGTTGAAGATGATGAATTAAGTAGAGAGGGAAGTGAGTGCAGTAAACTTTTCTCTGTCTGAGAGGTTTACTTTTATGGGGTTTCCACTGTCCAGCTAAGGAGAGTGTGGCATATCCCAAATCCAATACATATATCAGCAAGCTGATCAGATCAGATCAGAACCTGACATAACATAACATAACACAGGGTGATTTAAAATTTAGTACTCTCATCACAATGTCCCGTGTTCTCTTGGTGGGCATCACTTTTTGCTGACACTGCAAGGCAAGATGATAAAAGATAGAAATTGTATCGCTCCTAGTGTGAAGTCATGAAGCAAAGAGAAAGAGAAAGAGAGAGAGAGAAGGTGAAAACGACTTGACTGGAACGGAAACCATCGAGACCACCAGCCATGAAACACCCTTAACCACTAAAGGAGAGAGATCATCATGAACCTGATTAATTCAATTTACTGATCTAGCTTTATGCAGTGTGTTAAGATCTCCATTTCAGGAGAGGAGATCAAGAAAGAAAGAGAATGCTTTCTCAAAAGGGGTAATTTGAATTTCAACAGCTATGTTATGATAAAAGAAGAAGAGAGAGAGATTAATTAAAAGAAAAAGAAAAATTATTGTGATGCTTATTCTGGTGCTGATGAAATGGATCTCTTCTGGCAGTCACAAGTTCTCTTGTAGAAAGAAAGAGGGTACACTGTCTCTGTACTTAAGGGAAGTAACAAGGCCTGAAATTGTGAAAAATGCTATCATAAAAGAAGATGCTTCACTGGCAAATCATGATGAACAGAAACCCTCATCTCAGAAATGCAATTAAGGGATCACAGTCTGAAGAGGAGAGAGAAACTATATATACATATATACTGCGAGCCATCACATGGATTTGTAAAAACAGATTTTATTTTGTGAGATGTGTGTTAATCAGTGCACAAGTACACAAAACAAACAAGGAAAAAAAAACCGATAAATTGAAAAGGGGTAGAATTTCTAAACAATATTATACTATTTGATGAGATCACAATCTTCTTCTGCAGAATTTTTTAAAGAAACGAAATAGGAGAACCCTAATACCTTGGAATAACCCTAATATTCCTAATTTGTTCAATGAAAATCAACAATTGTGTTGTTTGATTTTAATTTACTTTTTCCTTTTTAGCTGCAAATATATTGCTTACCTCTAACAAACTAACGCCACACACATGAACTTCTTACCATGGGCGGAGGTTATAGTGAACAAAACCCAGTTCACTTTCTCATAAAATATAAAGATAGGAGTTGAATTCTTGGTGTAAAGTACACGCCAGTGATGAAATTCACTTGAGTGATGTATTCCTAGGGGAAGTCACCACCCTTATATAAAAATTGGGGTAATTGTTGCTTTCCAACATTTTAGTTTTTCATCCATTTATACACAAGCATTCTGATGAGCTTCTGAGCTGAATTTCACTTTTTTCATGGCTACCCAGAAGAACAGCTTTTCATCTCATCTCATGATCTCGATGAAAGAAAAAACAGGAAATTAAAGTAACCTGTGTTGCCAAATTAGCTGATGAAAGGTGTGGCACTTCGGAAAGCTAAGAAGATAAGGGAAAATAAAAATGAAAGAAAGAAAGAGAGAGAGAAAACACAAAGAGAATTGAGAGTTGTACCGCTAGAATGGTGTTGCAGAAGTTGCAGTGAACATAACAAACACGTTCGGTTGCCATCATGTCCATTGACATTTTTTTAGATGTGAAAGTCTTTTGAGTGTGTAGCTTAGTGGATTTTATAGGCAGATCACGGGGGAGGGAGAGAATCACTTGGCTGAAAGAAAAGTGAACATGATCAAGGATTTACAGAAGAGCAGGAAGAAAATGAGACAGAAATATTAATAAAAGGGAAAAGAAAGAGAGAAAAAAAAAAACTTTTTTTATTTTAATTTTTGTTATGTGATGAAGAGAGAGAAAGGGTGTGTACAAAATCTCAAGGGCCAAGATGGGACTAGTCTGGTCGGGGAAAGGCAGTGATGTGGGGTGGGGTTAGTGGATTTTGATTTGCTAAGAAAAGATGGATTATGGGAAATCTTGGTTTGGAATGTGAAGAGTGGGCGCGTGTGTGTAAGACATGAGAGAAGAGAGTGGGGGAAAGGATGTGGGGTGTGAAAGATGTGTTATGATTGAGGGAATGAGTGGGTGGGAGTGACCCATCTCTAACCATACTGGCTTTCTGTAGCGGACGAGGGGGGCGAGATATTAATGCTTGGAAATTTGGAATGTTTAGGGATGGGAGATGAGGGACGGATAGGGTTTATTAATATGGGATAATAGTAAATTTATTAGATCAAATTTTATACAATAACTCATATATATATTTTTTATTTCTCCATTATATTATTCATTACATTTTACATTTTTTTTCCTTTTTTCCCTTTTTTTTCTCTTCATCTCTCTTTAATTTGTTATATGTTATAATATTGCATAAATATGAATTAAAATTGCAAGAGTGTGTGTAGAGAAGCTTTGGAAATGAAATTATCACACTCAATATTTTTTTGAAGTGGAAGGTGTGGAGAAAAAGGGATAGTCGAAAGAAAAAAAATTGAAAAATAAGATAATTAATGTGATGGAAAAAGAAAAGAAAAAGTGTGAAATGAAGTGTATAAAATTTAACGTAGAAAATAATGATTGATATTATATATAGGGATAAGTAATGATATATATGTATATAAACACTTCGATTTTGTCATACACTTATTTAATACTCTTATCATTAATTTTATTATCTCTTTTCTTATGTTACATCATATAACATGTCACATGTATCACTTTTCTCTCTTTTATTTATATATCTCACTAGGTGTAAACACCTCATGAATATCTACCAACCATTATCCAATAGGATCAGTGACCTGCTTAGAATTTGTGTCATCCAAATATGTGCATATGAAAGCTTAAGTGGGTTACCACATTCCTTCTTTCCAAAGAATTGAATTCTTTTTTCTTATGGTTGGGTTTAAAAAGTTAATATTTTAAAAATGAATTTAAAGAATTCATTTTATTTCAATAATATAATTAAGAAATTAATTTAAAATTTAAAATTACTATAAAGTATAATAAATTAGTTTTATTTAATAAAGATTTCTATTGTGACTTGAAGATAATTTATGATATGTGTGCGTAAAATTGATTATTGCTAATGTAATGGATGGTTCAAGTGAGACATACCTTTAAGTAAGATTTTGAGTTCGAGTCTTATGTATGAAAATAAATCTGTTGGTAAAGTTAATAGTGTGTTTGGTTTAGTTTAAAATCACGTTTTAAACGCGTATTTGAGCCAACGTTATTTTCTGCGGTGCTTGTTTGGATCCCACGTTTGAAACGTGATTTTAGGATAAATCAAACACACTTAATCTCACCAATATAATGTGGATGTTTCTCTTCCTTGACTAGAATGACATCTTGTAGTAGATACATTTGATACACAAAAAAAAATGCAAAGATATATAGAATGGATTCATTCTATTATTTGTTACTCCCTCTGTCCCTCTTTATTTGATGTTTAATGTTGTAAACATAGGAATTAAAGAATGACATTAATATTTTAAGTTCTACAAAAATTATTAACTAATTTTTTATTATACTTTTATCTCTCATATTAAAAATACATCATTTAAGAAATACATATTAATTAATTAAAAAATGTAGAATTAGAAAAAAAACATTTATTAGTGCATTGATATTATAAAATAAACACTCAAATGAGATTTAAAAAAATCCTAAAACGTGAAATAAAATGGGATAAAGGCAGAATTATGTATAATATAGATTCTTTTAATAAGTAATATATTTACTATACAAAATGGATTAATTAAGAAGAATCAACTGTACTTTTGACAGCTCCAAAATCAAAACAAAACATTCCCTAAGTAAAGTCAATTTATTTTGAAGTTCTAAATGCTAATTAATTAATTGCATACATAATAAGTCAACAGGAGCTTTAACATGGATAATGGATTAATCATTATGACGTCGAAAAGACTACGGAAATGGCAAGCGATGGAAATTAATCCACTTTTGTATTTAGAAAATGATGGGGACATGTATCATTCATGGAATTTGGAATATAATTAAACACTAAAAATATAAAGATATTTTTTATATTCACATTCACATTTTATACATTCTCTTTTATATTTATTTTTCTCTTTTTTTCATGGATTTAATAAATATACACTGACAGTGTAAACTTATTTTACGCTATCATCCAATGATGTGCTGCCACATCATTTATTGAATTTAATAACACATGAGGTGTCATACTCATTAATTGATATGGCAGCACATCATTGGATGATCGTGTAAAATTTCTTTACATTGTTAGTATATAGTAATTAAACTCTTTTTTTATTACATTAATTATTACATTTTTCAATCTCATTTTTTATATTTTTTATCTTTCAGTTCTCTATATTCCGCATTCAATTTTTAAGCATAAAAGTTCTATTTTTCATAAAAATAAAAGAAATTAAAGGAAAAAAATAAATTATATGCTACTCCCTCCGTTCTACTTTATTTATCTTTTAAAATTTTTATATATGAATTAAGAAATACAATTAATTCTTTTATTTTCATAAAATTTTTTAATTGATTTCTTATTATACCCTTTATCACTCATTAATTAAGTTATTTCACTACATTATATTAAATGATTGACACTTTATTTTAAGCTACTCAAACAATAATTATAGACGATATATATATTTGGTAAAGAAAAATTAAATATTCTTTAAAAAATTTAAAATGATAAATAAAATGAGACAAAAAATTTCTTTAATGGTAAAGTGAGACGGATGGGGTATAAAAAAGGTGAGATAAAAAAATCGAAAGATATCATATGGATATAAATATATACTAAAGAAACGTGACTCAATTAACAGCACATGCTGAAATTATAGGAAAAGATCCCACAATCTTCACTAAACCCTTTCTTGAGTAGGATGAGGAGCCTTATACTAACCCAAAGCCCCGGATAATAAGGGGATATCCTTGGTTTATAACTTTATATGGATATAAATATATACTGTATAAGTACTGGTATCAAATATCAATGAATCAATGATGTTTGAATAGGTGGCTATCGCGATGTACTGTTTAAAGTGATTAGACATGCTCCTACACAACACATTCATGTATTTTCCCGAGAAAGTCTCCACGTGATATTCGTTACGCGTTTATGTTTTTCTTTGTTTTATCATTTAATTGATAAACTTAAAATCACAAATTAAGTTCAGATTCAAAACTAAATAGAATGAACCTGATTATTCAATTGTATTATTTTATTATGCTTCTCCATCACTTAATTTTTGCATTCCTAAACTTCTGAAAGTGGGAAGCTGGCATATTTGGAGAACACAATCTTTCTTCCTTTTTTAAAGAGGAACGTGTAAAATTCTAATGTAAAAGTTAAGTACAGGAAAAATATTTTCTGAAATTGATGACTATATTGTGCTGGCTGTTTGACAATAGTTTACACTCAGACACGAAAAGGTTAGAAGGATTTTCGGATTTTTTCTAAATATAGTTATAACTTGTAGCAACTAAAAAGTTGATGCCTGCTCGCTGTGTGTACAAGAACCGCTGCATGTCCATCAGCATTCAGCACCCTGATCCTGTTTGTACAGTTTATTTTCAAATCTTTACACATCATTCATTGCGGTAAAAGAGGGTAGTAATATTTAGAGGAGGGATACAGTGTAACTTACACCAATATTATACCACCCAAAAATTTTTTAGTAGATCAATATATCAAGTAATTCACCGTTGGAAAAAATGTTACTTTTATATAGATCATACATATAAAATTTTACGTTAATTCAAAATTATTTGATGTCATTGAGGTGTCTGAAAATTAACATCATATATACATTTAAAATATATAAAAAAAACCAACCATTTGATTATCAAGTTATTAGTTTTAAAATTTTACAAAATTTCACACGTATAATCATATTGGTGAATAAATATAATACAACCGTTGGATAATATAAAACATATTTGATTTGTAGTTATCAGCGGTGTAATACTTAGTATAACTTACACTGATGTAAGTTGAAGCCTCCTCATTTAGAGGAGGGATCAAATTACATCAGTGTAAGTTATACCAAGTATTACACCACCCAATAATTTTTTAGTAGATCAATGTATCAAGTAATTCACCGTTGGATTGAATGTTACTATTATATAGATCATACATATAAAATTTCATGTTAATTCGAAATTATTTTATATGTCATTGAGATGTCTCAAAATTAACGTCATATATACATTTAAAATATATAAAAAAAACCAATCATTTGATTATCAAGTTATTAGTTTTAAAATTTTACAAAATTTCACACAAATAATCATATTGGTGAATAAATATAATACAACGGTTGGATTACTAAAAACATATTTGATTTATAGTTATCAGCAGTTTAATACTCAGTGTAACTTACACTGATGTAAACCCTCCTCTAATATTTATATAGCATTTTATATGATAAAGAAATAGATAAAAATAGAAAAGAGAGAAGTGTGAGATATATATAATAAAAAATATAGAAATAGATGTGTTGTATAGGTGTGTTGTATAAATAACATAAATTAAAGACTGACGTCAAATATTTTGCATAATTATTTATTAATGGAAGGGATGAAGCAGAAATTAATAGTGGAAATAAGCTAAAGGATCAAGATGGAGAGTAATCAAATGATAAAAAAAACACATTTATGTATGAAAAGTTGTACTCGTGTAATTAATATATATATATATATATAATAATTCATATAACATTTCTTATCTTTATCTTTTTCAATTACATTTGTTTATCCCTTAATGTGGTTAAACAAATGTACCTCTCAAGCAATCTAGGGACGAGATACGGGTCCTCTTGCTGGGTTCTTTTAAGCATTGTTACTAAGAGTTCGAGTGTGTAGAAATGAAGGTGGTGATGATGATGATGATGATGATGATGATTATGATGATGATGATGAAGATACTTGTGTATTCAAATTTAAAGTAAAACGTACAAGAGTGGATAACAATTGTAATTGCAGAAACGTCAATTGCATGAATCATAAAGGTACAGGAATTGAAATGGTGGTCTTCAGTTCCTACTTGCTTGTTGCAACTAGTTGCCTTGGTCTCATGATGGACGTTGTGGCTTCTACGTGCTTGAGTATTCAGTTTGTTGACCTTGTAGCCTTCACCTTCATCCCATTTATAGGGTTTCTTCATAACTACTTTGGGATAACTGCCTCTAACTACTTGTGGGTCCTTCCTTTTGCCGAGTCATTCCCATGCCCCCCACGTCTCTTAATTTGAAAGGAACTGCTAGTAACTAGTCCGTATGATGTGGACAGTCGGGACTTTGAACCATAACTTCGAACAGGGGCTTCTGATTGAATCTTTCAAATCCTTGAGCCTTTGATCTGTAAGCAACCTAGTACCTTGGAATTGTTTGTGGTACTTCGAGCTAATAACCCTTGATGCCTGAACGCGATGCCAACTGGTCTCGAACCTAGACCATCCCAAAATAATAAGAGGCAATTTTGAGGTTTCACTCGACTAAGCGCGCCTCACACTAAGACTTAGTAAAATTAATAATTTTATCCCAACAGATGTCCCCCAAAATGTTGGACTCGAACAGAAGCTGAAAGTCCAACATTTTTATTAAATTATATTAAATGCTGGAGGAACCCCCTGATCTTCTAGTAATTGTCCACGTGCACGTTATCCACGACCTTATTCTATTAAAACTAATAATTTTCTCAGCCGTTAAATAAATGTATTATCTTCGATTAACGTGCTAATCATGGGGATTCTTGGGCATCCCACTCTTTGTTTAGCAACATTTGAAAGAGGTGAGTCTTTCCCTCTCTTCACTTTGCCTTTTTCTCCAAGTTGCATTTTGTTTCTTCATTGCTTTTCTCTACAAGAAACTTTTCGCCCTCTACTTCACCCCGTATTTTCGTTGTTCTTCAGGGTTGAAAACTTTCCAAATTAGTGCTCTTTTACTGCATTCTCATCCATCTTTAATGGCAGAAAATCCATACCTCGAGCTTACTAGTGACTACAGAGTTCACTGCGTTGTTCCTCTTGCTGCTAAGGACGACAAGTTCGTAGAGAGGGATGGAGTTACTTTTGTCCCTGTGCCAGATAATACTGATGAAAACTTGAAGGTATTTGATCCCTCTAGATGTTGATCAGGACTTCACTACGCTTTTTTGGGTCCCTATGAATTCTGTAACATCCTGAATTTTATTAAGTAAAATAAAATAAAATTAAAATAATAAAGGAGAAGAAATAAGTAAATAAATAATAGAATTAATATTATGAGTAGTTTTATCCATAAAGCTAGTTCAAATTTAAAAAGAAGATAAGGGGGTTGCGAGTGGGCCAAGCCCATATAGGCATTTTAGTAAGGAGGGGTTATCAGTTCACCCTAATCCTTATTTTTTCAAATCGTCAGAGAGCGAAACGCTAAGGAGGGGAGAAACCAAGTCTCAAGAGGAGATTGTTGGAGAGTGATCATCAAGAACCAAGAAAGAGTCTTCTTTGTTGTTCGATCTCCACTTCAAGGTACGGTGGGGGAGAGGGTGCTGCTTGTATGTGCATGTGGGGGTGCTTGGGTAGTTCTAAGACTTTAAATTCGAATTGATATATGTATATATTGAGTATGGTATGATGAAAACCTATTGATTGATGATTAGTTCTATGATTCTTGATGAATTCTTGAATGAGATTGAAGAAGATAGCGAAAATAGCGAAAGGGGTAAATAAGGGTTTGATGATTTGGGATTATGATGGAATAACTGTGAAATCTGTGTAAAGATTGGTGTTTTTGTTGAGTTTGTTTGATATAAACGTGTATGATTGAAGTGTAAACGATGAGGATTGAGTAGGGATTGAAGAAGGGGAGCAAAAAGGGCAAAATCGCAGTACAGTCATGTTTTGCGACACCTGGGCTGCAACTTGCGCTGCAACGCAAGTTGAAGCGTGGCTCTTTGGAATCTGCGCTGCAACTTGCGCTGCAGCGCAAGTTGAAGCGCAACTCGCAGATTTCTGTTTTGATGTAATTTTGAGGAGTTCTTTTCAGAGTGAGGATGGTTTTCCTTAACACATGGAATCGAGATTAATATGTATTTAATATAAGTGTTATTCTGTGGAATTGATGATATTAAGTTGAAAGTTTAAAGTGTGTTGATTGTGGTATAAATATGATGATATGAATATCCCATGTGATGTTAGATGCTTATAATATTGTGATGTATGATGATGATTGTTATACTTTGATTTTGGTGGGACTATGATGATATGATTATACCCTTGATGAATAGATGTCTATTATGATAATGATGATGATGTATATAACCTTATGAGGGGTGTGATTTGATGATTATATAATGATGCATTGCGCATGCGATGAGTGCTATGAGTATGATGATGATGATTAATGATGCTTGTGGTGATTTATAATGATGATGATTAATGATGCTTATAATGGTTTATGATGAGGATGATTGATGATGATGTTATGATGAGGATGATGTATTTATTCTTATGATGTTGATGATGCCTTGAGCATATGTGATGTTGTACTTGAGATGCACAAGCCTAGTGTGGGGCGAAGTGTAAATGAGGGAGGTGTTGTACTTGAGATGCACGAGCCTAGTGTGGGACGAAGTGTAACTCAGGGAGGTGTTGTACTTGAGATGCACAAGCCCAGAGTGGGGTGGAGTGCAGCTCAGGGAGGTGTTGTACTCGAGATGCACAAGCCTAGAGAGGGGTGAAGTGAAACTCGGGGAGGTGGATGATGGGTTTCTGGCAAGCGAACCACAAATCCAGCAATATAATAGTAAGAAAGAGTATCGTATCCACAAGGAACGGTTATTTATGTAGAACGAAATCGTATTTATCAAGAGAAAGCACAGTTTAGAGAGTATAATTGCAGAATGATAAAGAGAGTAGATAATTAATTGGAATTAGAAAGGTAGAGTTAGAGACACTTTACTTGGATTAGGATTGGATTTCATCTCATCACACCCATTGTGCATATAAAGACTATCTATTATTTTAGGTTTACTCTATAATAATGTAGACAAACTTTATTGCTAAGGCCCCTCGCTAGCGACCTTAACACTCAAGGATAAATTATGCGGGATCTCCCAGGCGATAGATTTATCTCGGCTTATTTCGCTCTCTTTTATTCAGTTTGTAAAGAATTAGACGATAAACGAGGCCTAGTGCTGTAGACGCGCCTTCGCTCCAGTACTGTCACTACCTTATACTCATTAGGACACGCCTATGTTCGGATCCTGGATTGACAACCCCCTAATTCTTTGCTACCGATTACTAAGTCCTATTGGTCGAATGCTCCTTCACTTAGAGTACTCACACTACCCCTCGCTCATTAGTAAACATCCCTTTTCAGCCGTCAGTAGTAACTGAGTATTCTTATTCAATTAGAGAATGAGTTTCATATGTCTAGGCTCCCCCATCCTCACTCCTAGTAATAACTGCTTTAGTTAAGACTAACCTATAACTCCAGACGCAAGCGTGGGAATTAGGAATAAGCACAGAATAAGACATACCACTATTATAGATAGGGAGCTCATTGAAATAATAATATAGAATTTATATACACTCAAGGATAGAATCAATTACATCCAATCCTACTGGAGAGTTAACTACATGAAGTAGCCATACAAACCATCGAAGACGTTGTCACCATCTTCAATCCTCGTGAAAGCGCTCCTCCTCTCCTACTCTAAACTTAGCTTTGATACATAATCACTGAATTACAATGACTGTCTATCTCGCTGACCAACTAACTTCTTTGACTGACGCAAGAGGTTCCTATTTATAGATTAGGAAAGACAAAGCAAATTTGGGAAGAGATCATCAAATGCAATGTTTATTCATCTATCATCATGCACACCAAAACATCATAATATAATTCATCATCATCAAATACAATGTTTATTCATCTATCATCATGCACACTAAAACATCATCAACATCATCCCAAGGATCATGACTTGGAACTCCGCACAATGGGCGTCCCTCATCAATCTCCCTAGTTGTCACCAATGATGGCTCCCATCATGGTCTCTGCACCCCCCTCTAATGGGTCCGCGCAGTCCACTGATAAGTGAAAAATAGTTGATAAATTAGCATATATTTTATTTCACTTATCAAGGATAAAATGATAATTTTACCCCATTTTTATCCCTTTTTATTTAATATTTACTAATTTGTATTTATTAATCCTAGTTTTGAATTTGATGTTATTTTAATAGATTTATTACTAATTTTTGCAAGATTATTGCAAATATTTCATTCAGAGATTAAATGGCATTAAATGAGAAGGATTTATGCAAGATTGTAGATTGATTGAAGACAATTAATTAAAGATGTGAAGAAGATTTGAATCATTAATGAGGAGATCAGAGCCAATCAATCAAAGATATTGCAAACAAGCTTCCCAAATAAACAAGGATTGCACAATAAATATAAAGATATCAGAAAATAAGGGGAAACAAGGAAAGGCAAGCGCGTGAAAACCAGTCTCAGAGAGAGATCAACAAATAAAAGAGGAAAGTTGAAGCTGCAGGACGCTAGCTGCGCTTCACCCCGCACTATAGCGCAGGTGAAGCGCAACTCTCTGGAACCTGCGCTACAGCTTGCGCTGTAGCGCAGCTTGAAGCGCAGAACACGCAGATCGCCTCCCAGTTGCCGTTTTTAAGAGGATCTCTTCCCAATTTTGCTTTGTCTTTCCTAATCTATAAATAGGAACCTCTTGCGTCAGTCAAAGAAGTTAGTTGGTCAGTGAGATAGACAGTCATTGTAATTCAATGATTATGTATGAAAGCTAAGTTTAGAGTAGGAGAGGAGGAGCGCTTTCACGAGGATTGAAGATGGTGACAACGTCTTCGATGGTTTGTATGGCTACTTCATGTAGTTAACTCTCTAGTAGGATTGGATGTAATTGATTCTATCCTTGAGTGTATATAAATTCTATATTATTATTTCAATGAGCTCCCTATCTATAATAGTGGTATGTCTTATTCTGTGCTTATTCCTAATTCCCACGCTTGCGTCTGGAGTTATAGGTTAGTCTTAACTAAAGCAGTTATTACTAGGAGTGAGGATAGGGGAGCCTAGACATAGGAAACTCATTCTCTGATTGAATAAGAATACTCGGTTACTACTGACGGCTGAAAAGGGATGTTTACTAATGAGCGAGGGGTAGTGTGAGTACTCTAAGTGAAGGATCATTCGACCAATAGGACTTAGTAATCGGTAGCAAAGAATTAGGGGGTTGTCAATCCAGGATCCGAACATAGGCGTGTCCTAATGAGTATAAGGTAGTGACAATACTGGAGCGAAGGCGCGTCTACAGCACTAGGCCTCGTTTATCGTCTAATTCTTTACAAACTAAATAAAAGAGAGCGAAATAAGCCGAGATAAATCTATCGCCTGGGAGATCCCGCATAATTTATCCTTGAGTGTTAAGGTCGCTGGCGAGGGGCCTTAGCAATAAAGTTTGTCTACATTATTATAGAGTAAACCTAAAATAATAGATAGTCTTTATATGCACAATGGGTGTGATGAGATGAAATCCAATCCTGATCCAAGTAAAGTGTCTCTAACTCTACCTTTCTAATTCCAATTAATTATCTACTCTCTTTATCATTCTGCAATTATACTCTCTAAACCGTGCTTTCTCTTGATAAATACGATTTCGTTCTACATAAATAACCGTTCCATGTGGATACGATACTCTTTCTTACTATTATACTGCTGGATTTGTGGTTCGCTTGCCAGAAACCCATCAAGTATTTTTGGCGCCGTTGCCGGGGAACGGTTCTAATTTGTGTAGAACCCTGAGGTCTATTTATCAAGATTTATTTTACCTAATTATTTATTCATTTTTCTTTTTTTTTAGGATTTATATTTTTAGGAATTTTATTGTTTTCTTTTATTTAAAAAATTAAAAAATATCTTCAACACTTACCCTGTTTCAAGTTTTGTGTTTATGCTTTCGAGAGGTCAGGCGACTCCTAATCAACTACTATTCGACCCAAAAATCGAAAGGACGTCTCGACGGAACAGAGGTAGAAACTCCAGAAGAAGGAGAAGGAGGTTATTTGTTGAGGAGCCCAAAAATATGGCTGAAGAAGGAACTCCAGTGAGGAGAACCTTAGGAGATTACATCTCCCATCAAGGACCACGTCATCACTCTAGCATTGTAGTACCACCCAATGCAAGAACCTTGGAGTTGAAGACTGCACATCTAAATCTAATTAGCGCGCATCAATTCGCAGGATTGGATCATGAAAATCCAAACTTTCATCTTTCTAATTTCTATGAATTGATTAGCACTATGGGTTTTGATGAGGGAAGTTTAGAATCTGTTTACTTACGCTTGTTTCCCTTCTCTTTGATAGGTAAAGCTAAGGAATGGCTACAATCACACCCAAACCAAAGTCTGACTAATTGGGGTGTGGTTGAGGAGAAATTCTTGACCAGATTCTTCCCATCAGGGAAGCAAATAGAAGCCAAAGCAGAGATCTCAACCTTCAGACAAAGGGATGATGAGTCACTATATGAAGCTTGGGAAAGATTCAAGTCCTTGTTGCGCAAGTGCCCTAACCATGGTTTCGAAGACATAGCTCAACTTAACATGTTCTGTAAGGGGCTACATCCAGATTCCAAATCCTTTATAGATGCTGCAGCAGGAGGAACAATCTTGTCCGCAGAGGTTGATAAAGCTCTCGAGATTATCAACAACTTGGCAATGAATGACCAGCAAGCTCAAAGTGGAAGACAGCCTGCACAATTGAAAAGGGGAATGCTAGAGCTGAATTAGAATGATGCTTTATTAGCAGAGAATAAGCTCATTAAACGTCAAATAGAAGCACTCACTGATACTTTGAAGGCACTACCCCAACAACTCAAAGCTGTCTACTCACCACCTGTTCCTACCCAACCATTGATTTGTGATTTTTGTGGAGGAGATCATCCAAATGGTCAATGCGCTATCCAAGAGACACAACCTGAGCAAATCAATTACATGGGAAATTAGGGAAGGCAAGGGAATTTCTCCAACAACAATAATCAGTACTCTCAAGGATGGGGAAATAACCAAGCCAACTCTGGTTGGAATCCGAATGGAGGTCGACAACCACCCTATCAGCAGCAATCTTCAACTTATGATAAACTGAATTCTTTGGAGGGGAAGATTGATGCATTAGTACAAGGATTTACCGGATTCAAGACAACAACTGAGGCAGCAATCAAGACTCTAGAGAATCAAGTGGGTCAGCTAGCAGCCGAGATGGCAGAACATAGACAACAACATTTCTCAGCTGTGACCCAAACAAATCCCAAGGCGCAATGCAACTTGATTGCTACTGATGGCAACAAGTCAGAGGAGGAGGACCTTGATGAGGAAGTTGGGCTCGTCTTTGAAGAACAAGCACTTCAAGAGGAAGCAGTTCATCAAGATGAGGATAAAGCAGCCCAACCAAAAGAAAAACCACAAGAGGAGAAGGTCTTAGTCATAAGTAAGTCACTTGACCCAGGTAGGTTCACTATACCCATATCTCTTGGTAATCTACCCTCAACTTATGCTTTATTGGATCTTGGAGCGAGCATCAATTTGATGCCGCTATCGTATTTTAATAAGTTGAGTAATGTGAAGGTCAAGCCTGCTAATGTGAAACTACTTCTTGCAAATCAATCTGCTCAAAGCTTGTATGGAATACTTAAGGATATTGAAATAAGAGTAGATAAGTTTGCATATATGGTAGATTTTTACGTTGCAGAGACAGTAGCAGAGGATACCGATGTCCCCCTTATCTTGGGAAGACTATTCATGAAGGCTGCTCAAATGATTATCGATGTTGATCAAGGGAAGTATACAATGGGTACAAAGGATGAAACCATTGTGTTTCATATTGATAGGGGAATACCCCTGTTACAACAAAACAATCCCACTTCTCAAAATTCTCCACCACTGCAAGGCTTCGGATTTCTAAGGAAGCCGAGATTGAGAGTAAAAGATCCAGAATCCATCTGGGAATTCAAGTTCAGGAGAAAAAAGGGATCAACATCAAACACAGAAGACAATAGTGACCATGAAGGAAGAGTCACTGACTGGCATGGAGGATGGGAGCTCAAAGGTAGAACTGGCATGGAGACCAACATCATCCTCCAACTGAGGCCACCATAAAGAGATTACATAACCAGGCGTCGAGCTAGAAGACGTTAAACAAGCGCTTCCTGGGAGGCAACCCAGTGTTTGTGAGTTTTTAGTTGTTATTTTTTTTATTATTTTTCAGTAATTTTGAGTCTTAGGAATTACCTGCGAGAATATGAAACTGTAAATTTGGGGATATAAATTAAAGAATGCATGAAATTAGGTAGGAGTAGCAGAAGCAGAGAGTTACTGATATCTGCGCTGCAGCCTGCGCTATAGCGCAGGATAAAGCGCAGAAGTTACTGGCGCTAATTGACTCTCTGAAGTCTGCGCTTCACCCTGCGCTAAAGCGCAGTGGTGAAGCGCAGTGGCACGCTTCACCTTCTGTGGTGACGCGCGCTCCACTTTGAGCTATAGCGCAGAGTGAAGCGCAGGGCAACGTCTTTAAAACGTTCAAACGTGAACGAGGGAAGTTCATTTGAAATTCCCTCCGCTTTTCTTGCCTTCATTTTCTCTGAGACTCTTATACCTGTTCTTGCCTGTTTCTCACTCATATCACCTCCTTTCCAGTTTTTGACTTCATATCAGGTATGTCTTTATAGTTTTCTTTATTTCTAACCGATTGGAATTTTTATTTTTCACTTTATTTAAGCATAGCTTTAGGATAGGAAGTTTAGGAGTTTAGGACCCTTTAGGAAGAAAATGATTGATTATAAATGCTTAAAAATAGTTTGCATGTGGTTAGGATCCTTTGTGGAATATTTTGTTTACTTTGGTGGTAGTTTTGAAGGTGCTCAATAATTTCTGCAGATTAAGTTTGTTATTGCATGTATGCTTATAAAATCTTGATAATTTTTGCATGCTTTAATGAAGTTGATTATGCCCTATTGCATGTTACTAATGCCATGATTTTTAAGCCTGAGTTGAATTCTCACTTTTGCCTGATTAGGATTGTTTAGGACTGGTTTAATTGATCACTTTAGCATGTCTTAATTAATTAATTGGCATTAATGGGTAACTAATAAAATCAGATTTTTATGCACAATTGTTTGGTTACTTATTCTAAATTTTTTGGAATTAAATTGGCAATTTAATTTCTTGATTTTGAATAATTAAATATTATGATGCATAAATAATCTTGATTTATCTTTCTTCTGCAGATGCCTCGCACAAAGAATGTTAGTGCTCCTAGTTCCTCTCGACAGGGCACAGGAGGGACCAAGAGGAAGGACCCCCAGAGGGATCCAGCTTTTGACCCTCACTGTTTCAAGGACCTTAAGTCCTTTGAAGCATACTCTGACATAGCCAACTGTAACTTTATTCTGGAGAGGCCAGTGCAGTTAGAGGAGGGCGAACATGAGGAGTTCACCGCAGAAATCCACCGCAGAGGCTGGGATCAGCTTAGCCGTCCAGGCGGCCATTTTGACCCAGATATTGTGCGAGAGTTCTACGCCAACGCCATCGGGGATCAGGGCGTTGACTCTAGGAGGGAGTGATATGTTCGTGGGCAGGTTATTAGGTTTGATTGCGCCACAATCAACACCTTTTTAGGAGAGCCATTCGATCAGGAGCTTGAGGAGTGTCAGTTCCAAGAGAGATTTGGTGTTGTGGGGCTACAGGGCAATGACCCCCTTGACACTGAGACAGCACAACTGCTCTGCCTGTCGGGCCGTTCCTTTGAGAGGAACGCACAGAGAAAGGTCGCCCATATTCAGAGGCACGACTTGAGGAGCATAGCTAGGATGTGGACAGTACTGACGCTGGCCAACATTCATCCTACCGGGCATGTTTCAGATATCATTATGTTGGTAGCTTACCTCCTTTACTACATTCTTACTGGCGCCGCAGTGGATATAACACGAGTCATCACCAGTCGGATGGTCACCTTTGCATCTGCTGTGGCCAACAGGACTCCCACTTCAAAGATCAGACTTGGTTTTCCCTCTTTCATCACCGCTCTTTGCAGATCTAGGGGTGTGGCGGTGAACCCTAGGGTCCCCATCTTACCACCTATGACTCGAGCCTACATTGATGCCTACTGCATGGCACCTGAGGAGTTGGAGGGGGAAGACCAGCCACCACCACCACCAGCAGCAGAGTTTTTCGATTCAGTCAGGGTTCAGCGTCTTGAGAACCAGAACTTCCACATGATGGCCCAGATGTCCACCCTATACCGGGCCGCATTACACTTTTAGAGCACTCATCTCCAGGCTGGTATAGATCCCATGCTCCCCTCATTCTTTCAGGATTACTTGCAGTGGCCTGGGGACAGGCCTATTTCTCTAGGGGGGATGGTGCAGCTGGAGCTGAGAATGCAGACCACAGGGATCAGGACCATGAGGACCGATCATTTTCTTTCCTATTTGGTGCTTTTCTTTCTTTTCTTTCTTTTCCTTTTCTTTTCCTTATTTTATTTTCTCTTTGATTCGTATTGTATCCAACCTACCATATATATATCATGCAGTACTTATCCAGTTATTTTTTGTGTAATTTTTAAAATTTTTTAGGATTTTAGGAGCTTAGGAATCAAGGTAATTTATTTTAATTCTCTGTAAATAAGTAGTTTAACTAACCAATCTAGGAAAAATGATAGGGTCTTGTGATTAAGTCCATAATCAGTTATGTTTAGAGTACTTCTCAAGAGAACCTAGCATGGTAGTTTATTAAATCCAATAAGTGCTTTAGAAAGGAAATTTTAGCCCAACCAGTGAGCTGAGAGCCCTAAACACTTATATTGAGAGCTTTTCACCACTGATTGTCAATTGTTATTGCTTGAGTTTCTGAAATTTGTCTTGCTTGTAGAAGGTATGGAAGTGACAAAGGCACAATTTTGTGATTTTAATATTCTGCTTAGTGCCAAATAGCCAACCATGCATTAATATTTCCAATTATTGATTGCCCATTTGAGCCTTTAATGTTTCTTTTGATTCACCCCAGCCATTATCATTATCAATGATCAATGATCATACCATGTCCCTTAACACTTGGGATAGAGAGCAAGGTGCACTACAACAAAATGGGACAAGCAATTAACAAAGAGGTTGGTCACAAGGTGATGTGGACATCAGTCAAGCAGTCAAAGGGCTAGGAGGGCCCTTAACAAGGGCGCAAGCAAGGAAAGCTAAGGAGGCACTACAACTTATCATCAAAGAAATCCAACTTCAAAACACTATGAGTATTAAAGAAAGTGAGCAGTTCATTAATTGCACTCAGGTGGAAAAAGGAGGAAGCATTGATGAAGCTACAGTTGCATTTAATGCAACTACCAGTTGAAGAACCTTCATTAGCATGGAATGGGGCCATGGTGGGCGGCCAACTCATCCACCAAATTGCTGAATTATGTTGCTTTATTTCCTTTCAATAAAATGCTAGTGGTTACACAAATGAAGTTTAATTTTCTGGTGGTTACAAGACAAGGTTATAAATGCATTAAAACCTTGTCTACTAGCCGTTAAGGAATGTGTATTTCTGGTGCATGAACCTGGACTTCTTTCAAGCCACATGGAGACCTTCCAACTAGCAAAATGGGGCGACCAACATGAGATTAAATGGCTGAGTAAAAAGCCATCAAATGGGCGGCCAACATAAGCTTAATTGGGAGAGTAAAGTGTCATCAAGCATGGTCCAACAAGTGAGTAAATTGGCTGAGTTATATGCCATTACTTGGGTGGCCAACATATGTATCACATGGCTAAAATAAGGAGTTAAAGAAGGTTGTAAATGGTTGGTTCAATTGCCATCAAAGTGGCGGCCACATTCATGAAATGGAGGTTACACAATGAAGGCATTCTTGATGGATTGTGGATGTTTTGGGCGGCCACTTCAATGGCTGATTCAATGAGCCTTTTAATCCATGTAAAGAGGTTACATTCCATGATTTAGTGCAGCCACATGTGCCAAAGAAAGCTGATTGAAGTTGCGGCCATATAGCTACCTAGGATTGCAATTTTAGTAGTTAAATTAGTTTCTTAATTAAATAAAGTTGTGGGAGTTTATTTAGGGTTGCATGGGAAGTGTGTAAAGGGGGTATTTTGGGGAGTATTTGGGCATGAATATGTAGCTGGCTGCATGCCCTAATTTACCTTGTAATCTCTTATAAATACATGCTTCATGCATGCATGGAATTTTTAGAAGTTTAATACAAAGAAATTATTCATACTTTGAGAGTGTTTCTCTTAGTTTCTTGCTAGCCAAGAGTTGAGGATTATCAAAGGATCCTTCCTTTGTGTGTGTGTCTTCGAGGGCTTATCTTTCAAGTCTTTTGAGAGTGTGACGTCCATTTCCTACCTCCTATTTCTTCTTTGAAGTTTATTTCCTATTACGTACTCTTGCTTAAAATCTGATTTTCTTCACGTGAATTTACTTGAATCATATGTGATTTATCTTTCAAGAATTTCAAGGTTGATTATTTGTTTTGGCAAGGAAATTTGGTTACTGTTATTTTCTTGAATATTTCGTATCAAAAAGAAAAGAAAGAAAAAGAAAAGAAAATAGAAAAAGAAAAAGAAAAAGAAAAAGAAAGGTGTTTGAAAAGAGAAAATAATTTGCTTGACAAGAAAGTTGAAGTTTTAATTCAGAAAAATTCTAAGGTCCTACAAAATAGAACCTCAAGGTTCATATCACAAGGAATCCAAGAGAAGGCACAAGGAATCACAAAGAAAGGATTCTCCCCCACCAAAAATAAGTTCTTTATGTTATGTATCTAAAAAAAATCTGCACAAAGTGTGGAAAATAAATAAGTTGGGGGGAGAAAATTCTTCAAAAAAGAGGCCAAAGCTGAAAAAGGGTGACCATTCAAGAATCATCAGGTGAATTGAGAGAAGCTCCAAAGCACAACCACAAGATGCTCTCTATTCAAAGTGCTCCTTGAATATCCAAAAAAACCATGATTTCTTGATAGCCCAGCCTCATTACAACCTAAAGAAAGACCTTTTGATCCATACTAACTGCTTGCAGGTTCAGACCTTGGAAACGACTATCAATTCTAGTTGTTCAACAGTGGGTGAAAATGATTAAGGGAAACACTTACCCGTGGGAATGAGAGATTTCCTTGGTTTATCACTTACTGCTTTAATTGCTATTATTGAGAAAGTTTAATCGATGTTGTATTTCTATCCTAACTGCTGATTGGTAATATCTCTTGATTCTGATTTTTTTCTTATGTTTGGGAAGTGACTTCTGCTTAGGAAGGAGTTAAGGGATGATTACCTTGAATGATTTTTATTTTTGTAAAAATACACTAAGGATTAGAATTGATTGTAAATGCAAAGAGGTCTCTTGCTTGAGGACAAGCAAGAATTCAAGTTGGGGGGAATTTGATAAGTGAAAAATAGTTGATAAATTAGTATATATTTTATTTCACTTATCAAGGATAAAATGATAATTTTACCCCATTTTTATCCCTTTTTATTTAATATTTACTAATTTGTATTTATTAATCCTAGTTTTGAATTTGATGCTATTTTAATAGATTTATTGCTGATTTTTGCAGGATTATTGCAAATATTTCATTCAGAGATTAAATGGCATTAAATGAGAAGGATTTATGCAAGATTGTAGATTGATTGGAGACAATTAATTAAAGATGTGAAAAAGATTTGAATCATTAATGAGGAGATCAGAGCCAATCAATCAAAGATATTGTAGACAAGTTTCCCAAATAAACAAGGATTGCACAATAAATATTAAGATATCAAAAAATAAGGGGAAACAAGGAAAGGCAAACGCGTGAAAACCAGTCTCAGGGAGAGATCAACAAATAAAGAGGAAAGTTGAAGCTGCAGGACGCTAGCTGCGCTTCACCCCGCACTATAGCGCAGGTGAAGCGCAACTCTCTGGAACCTGCGCTACAGCTTGCGCTGTAGCGCAGCTTGAAGCGCAAAACACGCAGATGAATAAACATTGTATTTGATGATGATGCTGAATTATATTATGACGTTATGAGAATTATTGATGATATGTGTTGAGTGAAGAGAATGTGCTTGATGATTTGTAAAGTGTGATTAATATAACTATGATGAGGAAAATAACTTGATGATAAAAGAGTATAAGATGATATGAGTATGTGAATATTTGATGATAATGATGATTATATATGGGTGAGGATAGGGTAGCCTCCTATGTGTATGTATGAGTGGTATTCTTTTCCTCACCGTTACACTGTGGTTAATTTTACAGGTGATGATGATGACACAACTGGTGTCGAGTTTTGATTGAAGGGAGAGTCGCTCTGATACATGTGACATCAGGGCATATTATTGGGGATTTTTACCTTATGTTTCTAGTTAGGAAGAGTTTTTGTAAACTGTTTTAAATGCCTTACATGGCTAGTAGGATATTTTGAGGTAGATATTTGAGATTCCGCTGCTTAAGTATTTTGAAAACCGTTGACTGTTATTTCCATCTTATATGAGTTTACTTTTGGAATAAATGACGTTTGTTACGATTAGAAATGTGAACCATTTTACCCGTTGTGGGACGCTATTTTTCCTATACTTCGATTTATTAATTGTATAAGAGTTGGGGGTAGAAGGGTGTCATAAATTCCCCCAAGATCACTCCAATTTCTTGAGGCTTATCTTCCTGAATCTATTCTGGCTTTTCAAAAGCCAATGAACACTTATTTTCCAGAGAATGAGAGGGATTTGTTCTGAGTAATCCCCTAGGTTGATAAGAAAAATTACTTATCTTGGTTGGACAAATTTTAGAAAAAGAAAAGAAAACTTTGGAGAAAGATTGGCATCTTCGACCTCATCCAACTCTCCCGTCAACCGGCCTCGACCATTATAACCATGACTTGCTCTTGGCTGCTTTTTATTTCTAGGATAACGTAACCTGCATTTTCTTCCTGACTTGTGGAATGATTACTGGCCACATTGCTCGATGTGGTCGTCATCACATGACTTCCTCTTTCTGACAACACTTATCTCCCCACCTCTCAACCTTTAATTCCAATCACTCATGAGGATGGGCAGCTTACCTATACAGGCTTCATTGAAAACAACCATGACAAAGAGAGGGAGGAAGTATCTGATGAAGAACACATAGATTTCCTCTAGTTATGGCTCTCTTCATTTGTCTTTTGCTCGAGGTATTTATAGTGTCCTCGAAGTCTAATTCCATTGGCCAATTGATGGATTCCTGGAAAGTGTACCAAAAGTCCAACAGTTATAGAGTAAGTAAGATATCGTATCCACATGGAGCGGTTTTAATTTGTAAAGTAATAGCGATCGTATTTTCAATGAAAACAATTTTATAAAAAGGATTGATTGTATGCAGAATAATAAATAGTAACATATAAACGAGATGAGAGAATGATACTTTGGATTAGGATTTGACTTCGTTTCATCTACCCCTTTGTGTATGCGAATCCTTTCTTTTAATTATGATTATACTTGTAATTACCTTAGCATTGTCTAACTACAATAATTATAAGGCATGCCTGGCAATTATCGTACCCGCAAATTCCCCTGTAACATCATAATTAAACGCCAAAAGCTATTCTCTACATGCATTCAAAGTGGCTTGGCGACCCCGAACATTCCCCGTATTTTGCAATCAGCGCTATCAATTTACTCCATACCTTCCCATCGAACAACTATGAAGGGGTGTGTCACTCACCAAACGCTTCAATCGCAGCGAAGAACGATAGCACGATATGAACCAAACGAGTATCTTCAACAATCAGAGATTAAGCTTCATAGACAGCTCTATGCTCACCTAACTCTAATACTAGCCGGAGTTCCACTTTTTGTATCCAGAGCACTAGCCTACCACCCTGGCGCACGCGCGGAGGCGATGCATTACAAACAGCATAAAGATACCGATAAATTACAAATAGAGAGTCATAATTAAAAAGAAGAGAATTCTTATACACTTGGGGATTGAATCCCCTACATCAAATCCTACTGGAGAGCTTAGCTACTCATGGTAGCCATTACAAACCACTGAGAAATCTGTCACCTTTCTCAATCCTAGAACTACTCTCTCTTTGTATCTGTGTGTCTCTGATCTATGCAAAAGGCCCTATTTATAGAATGGGAAAACCCTAATTCTGCTCCAAGAAGTCAATCTGGATCTAGGTTTAAAGGTTGTTGCGCGTCCTGCGCTTCATATACGCTTAGCGCGCATGAGACGCAACTAATCTGTTGTTGCGCTCCACTTGCGCTTAGCGCAGGTGGAGCCTGATCAATCTGAGGCTGCGCTCCACATGCGCTTAGCATTGGTGGAGCGTGTCACGCGTTGCTGATTTCCTTCAGATCCTGATCTAACTTCTGGATCTATTTCTGATCTTGCCTTTGCTTATCTGGTTTTCCTTTTTCCCTTTTTCTGAATTGTTTTTGTATTTAATTGGTTTGGATTTGAATTGGAGGAGTTATCCACAAGATTCTCTGATTAACTAACTGTTAATCTCCTATTTATTTGGTCTTTATTTAAACTCTGAATCTGCAAATAATCTCCTTTCTGATGCTATTTTCTCTCTCATTCCAAATCTTCTGTAAATCTGCATAAAACAACAGATTTATATTTAAAATAGCATCATATTCAAATTTAAACCAAATAATTACAATTATTATAAATATTAATAAAAAGGGATAATTTGGGGCATAAATTACTATTTTAACCTTGATAAGTGTAATAAAAACTATAGGAAAATAACGCTAATTTTACACTTATCAAATACCCCCCCAACTTAATTTCTTGCTTGTGCTCAAGCAAGACACCTTTTGCAATCAAGTTTCAAATCACCCTTGTATACAATTCTCAAAACAACTACAAGGAAAAAATTTCATTATCTCTTTATTAGGCAGAAGTCACTTTCCAAATACCAGAAAAAATTAAAATCAAGAGATATTACCATTACTCAACCACAACTAGAACACACTCAGCATGTTGAACTTTCTCAAGATTAGCAATTAAAGCAATAAACAATAAACCAAGGAATTTCACCCATGCTCACGGGTACTGTTTTCCTCAATACTTTCACCACAACTGAACAACTAAGATTGATAGTCATTTCTAGTTCCTAAGCATGTTCATGGTTAATATGGATCAAAAGGTCTTTTCAAGGTTGTAATGAGGCTGGGCTATCAAGAATTTATGGTTTTTCTGGATAAACAATGATCATCTAGAATAGAGAGCATCTTTGAATGTTGCTTTTCTCGGATTTCTCTCCTTCCACCATCTCTTTCTTGATTTATTTCACTTCTTTGCAGGCCTCTTTCCATGTTTGAAGATGCACTCCCCCCAACTTAATTTTTTCTTTTGATTTTAGGGGGAGTGATCTTCTTTTTCTTTTTGTTTCTCTGTACCTGCTCTTTGGATTTTCAACCTTTTCTTCCCATTATTTTCACTTGCCACCTTGCTCTCTATCCCAAATGTGTAAGGGACAGGATATATATTTAGTTTGGCTTGGAAAATTATATCAGAGGTTGGCTTTTTGGCACTGAGCAGATATATTGAAAAACAAAAATCGCCTTTGTCATTTCCATATTTTCCATAAACATTATAAGATCCAAAAACTCAATCAATAAAAGTTGACAGACAGCGGTGAAAAACTCTCAATTCAGTGTTTGGGCTCCCAACTTACCGATTACTTGGCTAAATTCCTTGATAAAGCATTTATTGATTTTAATTAACTACCCTGATAGATTCTCATGTGAAGCATCCTAATCTTAATTGATTATGGAATTAATCACAAGACCTTTTTTCTTTCCTAATCTGGTTAGTTGAACTGTCTAATTTCAGAAATTTTGAAAAAATTTCCTTTTATTTCCTAAATCCTAAAAAAAATAATATGCGGGAATGTACTGCTGCATAAATATGTCAGTGTAAATGTATACAGTACATGCCAAAGAAAAATAAAATAAAAGAAAAAAAATAAGAAAAGAAAGAAAAAGAAAAGAAAAGCACCAAATCAAAAAAATATCAATGGTCCTGGTCCTGGTGGTCCTGCTCCATGTGATTATCATCAGCAGCTGCTCCACCCCCCTCTGGAGGAATAGGCCTGTCCCCAGGCCACTGAAGATACTCTCCGAACTGCTCAGGTGTCATGCCTGGGTAGGGGTCAGGCCTAATGGAGTATAAATACTCCTGCAGATGAACCTGGCCCCTATGGATGGAGGTAAGCTGGGCAAAGAGATGCTGATGATGCTGATGAAGTACTGGGTCTGCTGCTGTTGGTGCCGGTGGTGGTTCCTGCTGCTCCTCTTCAACCCTCCTCCTCATAAGGCATGCAATAGGACTCAATATATGCCTTAGTCATAGGGTGTGGATGTGAATCGTGGGGTTCACATCCACACCCCTGGACCTGCAAAGGGTAGTGATAATTGCTGGGAATCCTAAACTGATCCTGGTGGTGGCAGTGCGACGTGTGATAGTGGAAATGAAATCAGCTATCTTCTGGGTGATGACCCTGGAGATATCCACGGTGCCGCCTGTGAGGAAGGTGTGGATGAGGTGTGCTATTGGCATCTGAATGTCAGAGACATGATCGGTGGGCATGACATTGGCGAGGATCAGCACAGTCCACATCCTCGCTATGGCCTTCATGTGCTGCCTGTAGATGCGAGCAGCCTGTCCTGATGAATTCCGTTCAAAGGAATACCCTGGTAAGCACAGAATCTTGGCAGTAGCCAAGTCCATAGGATCATAGCCACCAACCCCCACTTCTCTCACCCGGAGTTGGTACTGGAACTCCATCAGGACTCTATCCATGGGTGTCGGATACTACAACAGTGCATTGATTGCGTCGCAATCAAACCTAATCTCAATGCCCCTCACATAGGATACTCTGTCTAGTCCATGGGCATTGGCATAAAACTCCCTCACCACAGTAGGATCAAAATGACTGTCTGGGCTGCTGAGGCGCACCCAGTTCCTCTCGTGGATCACTGATCTGAACTCCTCAAACTCATCTGGCTGGAGTCTGACAGGTCTCTCCTTGATGAAGTTACAGTCCTGGATGTCACTGTAAGCTTCTGCAGCCTTGGGGTCCCGAAACCTGCGAGGATCAAAATCAGAATCCTTCCGTGGTGGCTGGCGGGGTCACTTGCCCTTTTGGGCACCGCTCCTAGATGTACCTCCTCTGCGGACCTACTTGGTGCTTGCCATCTGCAATATTTGTTACCAAAAATTTACCATGCAACAATAATAGATTATACAAAATTAATTGAACTAAATGGCCAATTTAAATCAATCATTAAAATAATCATCTGATCAATCACTTGCACAAATTTTTTTATTTTAAAATTACCTCTTCATTAATTAATTAATTATTAAGAACATTCCAGAATGATCAATTAAAGGAAGCCCTAATTAATTATTTAATCAACAAGAGTAAGTAACAAATATTAATGCTAAAAAAAATCATGTTATTAGAAAACATGCATGCAAGCAAAATTATTTTTATTTGGTCATGTAAAAATATTATACATTTTATTTAAGCAACCATGCACCAAAAATAAATAATTTGCATTAAACCATTGAGCATTTTAAAACTACCACCTAACATGCCAAATAAGTTCTAAATAAGTCCCTAGCAGCATGCATACTAAACTTAAGGCTTTTCTAAACAAATATTTCTATCCTAAGGTGTCTTAAAAGCCTAAGTTACTACCCTAAAATTTCTAAACAAATAAGGACTCAATCAAATTTTAATCGGTTGCAAAAGTTTTAAAATACTAGAAACATACCTGGTGTAGCCTCAGAAATGGTAAAAGCAGGGGTATGTGAGCAAAAACAGCAAAAATGGTAGTTAGGATCTTAGAGAATCAAGGAAGGATTTTTGAATTTTGAAAATTTTGCCAACTTCCCTCTTTATATTGGGTTGAGCGCGCAAATGCGCTGCACCTGCGCTTAGCGTAGGTACAGCGCGTGTCTCCAGGGAGACCAAACGTTGCACTCACGCTTCATTATGCGCTTAGCGCATATGGAGCGTGAGTTCCAGAGAGCAATTTGCTCTCCTATGCTTAATGCGCTAAGCGCATTTAAAGAGTGCATACCAGTTTTTCTTCCTTTTTTGCTGTTTTTGTTCATTTTTACCCTTTACTATACCCTTTCCTAATCTACACAGGTACAGACTCAATAATAAAATAAAAAAATTGATGGGTTGCCTCCCAGGAAGCGCTTGTTTAACGTCTTCTAGCTCGACGCTTGGTTCTTTTTGTATTTCATGGTGGCCTCATTGGAGGATGATGGTTGATTCTGTGCCATTCCTTCCTGTAAACTCCCATCCTCCAATCCACTTGTTCCTTGTTTCTTCTTTACTGCCTTCTCCTTCAGTAGTTGATATTGTTCTTTTCCTCTTCTTGAACCCCCAACACATTTTCTGGATGCTTTAACCTCATTCTTGGTTTTCCTCAGAAATTTGGGAAACCTTCTTTTTCTTCTTTGCTTCTGATCTTCAATCAAGACTTGCTTTATTTTGTCTTTCTGCAGCTTTGCTTGAAATTGATAGATCCCATCAGTAGGATCTTTTCAACTTGTTGTGGAGGTTGTAGGATCTTGGGGCTTCCTTTATCAATATGAAAGGTGATACTTTCATCATGGGAACTTACCCGGTACTCCCCTTTTATCAATTATCAACAATTAATTTGGCAGATTTCATAAAAGGTCTTCCCAATATGAGGGGGACATCAGCATCCACTTCTTTTGTCTTTGCAATGATGAAAATCTACTGAATAAACAAACTTGTCCACTCGAACAGGAAAATATTCTATTATCCCATAAGGGCTTTGAGTAGACTTGTTGCAAACAATAGTTCTACATTAACAGGCTTGACCTTCACATCACTCAACTGTTAAAATACGTAAGCGGCATCAAATTGATGCTCGCTCCAAGATCCAATAAAGCATGAGTGGTAGGTAAATTCTCAATATTTTAATGGTATAGTGAACTTACCTGGGTTCAAGCACTTTTCTGTGATAACAACCTCATTGGGTACCTTCTTCTCCTCTTCATCTGTTACTGCCTCCTTGGCTTTCTTTTCTTCTGCTCACATGGTTCATGGACTTTTTCTTCTTGGGATGATTGTTCCTCTAGGACAATGTCCTCATCCACCTCACTATCCTCTGACTGGTTGCCATCAGTAGCAATCAAATGACATTGTTCCTTGGGGTTGGTAAGAGTATGCGCTGAAAAGTGGCTCTTCTTGAATTCTCCCATGTCTTGTGCTAACTGGCCCACTTGATGTTCCAACGCCTTGAGTGATGCATCATTGTTCTTTTTATACCCTTCAAAGTCTGATATAAATGCTCAATCTTTTCCTTCCAACCTAGAAATCTTGTCATTCACTGAAGGTTGTTGCTGCTGGTAAGGAGTCTGTCTATTTCCCACCATTCTGACCCCATCCAGAATTGGTTTGTGTTGTTCCTCCACACCCTTGAGAATAGTAATTGTTATTGTTGAAGAAACTCCCTTGCCCTCTCTGATTTCCCCATGAAGTTGACCTGTTCTGTTTGTGTCCTCTTGAAAAAGAACATTGACCATTTGGATGGTCTCCTCCACAGAAGTCACAGTTCATTGGTTGGATCTGAATTGGTTGGGTATGAACAGATTTTAGTTGCTGAGGGAGTGCTTCTAAGGATTTTGTAATTGCCTCTAGTTGCCTCTTAACCAATTTTTGTTCAGCTAAGATGGCATCATTAGAATTGAGCTCTAGCATTCCCTTTGCTTGCATCTGTACTGGTTGCCTTCCATGTTAAGCCTGTTGGTCTATTATGAGCCAGGTTTTCAATGATCATCACAGTTCTTTTCTGGTTCCACGGACAAGATAGTCCTTCCTGCTGAAGCGTCAATGAAGGATTTAGAATCTGGTCTGAGTCCTTTGCAAAAAGATATTCAATTGGGCAATATCATCGTAACCATGATTCAGGCATTTTCTCAGCAGGGTCTTGTATCTTTCCCAGGCTTCACAGAGTGGTTCATTTGCTCCTTGCATGAAGAGGATATTTCTGCTTTTCTTGGATGTGCTTTCCGTCTGGAAAGAATCTGTTTTAAGAACTTTTCTTCCACCATTCCCCAAGAATGCAAACTTTGATTTGGATGAGACTTCAACCATTCTTTTGCTTTACCTATCAAAGAGAAAGGAAAAAAGATGTAAGTAAATGGATTCTAAGAGTCTTCCTCTTCAAATCCCATAGTGCCTATCAATTCATAAAAATTAGAAAGATGATTATGTGGATCCTCATGATCCAATCCTGCGAATTGATTTGCATTTATGAGGTTGAAGATGAGCCGCTTTCAACTCCAAGGTCTTTGCAGTTGTGGGTAGCACAATGTTGGAGTGATAGCGAGGGCTTTGATTTCTGACATAATCCCCTAAAGTCTTCTGGTTGTATTCCTGCCATATCTTGAGGCTCGTCTGCTATTATCCTCCTTCTTCTTCTTTGAATTCTATTCTTCCCCGGTTTGTCCTCTCGATTTATGGATCAAAAATGAATTGCTTTGGAGACACTTGGCTTCTAAAACCATAAACAAAGAAGCAGAAATAGGATGAGATAACAGATAAGTATATAGATATTTTATTTAATAATAAAATATAATAAATAAATAAATAAACAATATGAAAAATAAAATTAAAAATAAAAATTTGAAATATGACCTCCTAAAACTATCACAATTGAGACACCGCTCCCCGGCAACGACGCCAAAAACTTGATGGATTCATGGCAAGTGTACCAAAATTCCAGCAGTTATAGAGTAAGTAAGATATCGTATCCACAGGGAGCGGTTTTAATTTGTAAAGTAATAGCGATCGTATTTTCAATGAAAACAATTTTATAAAAAGGATTGATTGTATGCAAAATAATAAATAGTAACAGATAAATGAGATGAGAGAATGATACTTTGGATTAGGATTTGACTTCTTTTCATCTCCCCCCTCGTGTATGCGAATCCCTTCTTTTAATTATGATCATACTTGTAATTACCTTAGCATTGTCTAACTACAATAATTATAAGGCATGCCTGGCAATTATCGTACCCGCAAATTCCCCTATAACATCATAATTAAACGCCAAAAGCTATCTCTACAGGCATTCAAAGTGGCTTGGCGACCCCGAACATTCCCCGTATTTTGAGCGCAATCAATTACTCCATACCTTCCCATCGAACAACTATGAAGGTGTGTGTCACTCACCAAACGCTTCAATCGCAGCGAAGAACGATAGTAGGATATGAACCAAACGAGTATCTTCAACAATCAGAGATTAAGCTTCATAGACAGCTCTATGCTCACCTAACCTCTAATACTAGCCGGAGTTCCACTTTTGTATCCAGAGCACTAGCCTACCACCCCGGCGCATGCGCGAGGCGATGCATTACAAATAGCATAAAGATACCGATAAATTACAAATAGAGAATCATAATTAAAAAGAAGAGAATTCTCATACACTTGGGGATTGAATCCACTACATCAAATCCTACTAGAGAGCTTAGCTACTCATGGTAGCCATTACAAACCACTGAGAAATTTGTCACCTTTCTCAATCCTAGAACTACTCTCTCTGTATCTGTGTGTCTCTGATCTATGCAAAAGGCCCTATTTATAGAGTGGGAAAACCCTAATTCTGCTCCAAGAAGTCAATCTGGATCTAGGTTTAAAGGCTGTTGCGCGTCCTGCGCTTCATATACGCTTAGCGCGCATGAAGCGCAACTAATCTGTTGTTGCGCTCCACTTGCGCTTAGCGCAGGTGGAGCTGATCAATCTGAGGTTGCGCTCCACATGCGCTTAGCGCAGGTGGAGCGTGTCACGCGTTGCTGATTTCCTTAGATCCTGATCTAACTTCTGGATCTCTTTCTGATCTTGCCTTTGCTTATCTGGTTTTCCTTTTTCCCTTTTTCTGAATTGTTTTTGTATTTAATTGGTTTGGATTTGAATTGGAGGAGTTATCCACAAGATTCTTGACTAACTAACTATTAATCTCCTCTTTATTTGGTCTTTATTTAAACTCTGAATCTGCAAATAATCTCCTTTCTGATGCTATTTTCTCTCTCATTCCAAATCTTCTGTAAATCTGCATAAAACAACAGATTTCTATTTAAAATAGCATCATATTCAAATTTAAACCAAATAATTACAATTATTATAAATATTAATAAAAAGGGATAATTTGGGGCATAAATACTATTTTAACCTTGATAATGTAATAAAAACTATAGGAAAATAACGCTAATTTTACACTTATCACCAATATGCTACATGAAGCTAAAAGAGTAGTCAACTTATACAAACTTCTTAGGCCTCTTGTATTTATGTCTTTCAGACATTACTGGCCCTCTCTAGCTTCTGGACCTTTGGCTTCGAGCCACTTTTGCTACTTGGATCATCCTTCCCCTCAAAATATGCGCACCACTATGAAACCACAAGGTGTAGCCTAGTCTACACTTAATTTTCTGCAAACATTTTGGATGGCTTTAAATACTTTCTCTTGGTTCCTCGATCAAGAGAAATACATTTCTAAGTTTTGTCCTTACTCTACCTGCTGCCCTGGTCCCATGTGGGATCAAGAACCAATTGTTTGTGAATCTCCCACAAATCAATATGAACACAACATAAAATGGTGTGAAATTCTTAGGAACCAACTTGTTTTGATGGATAACGTTCTGAAAAATTCTTATCAGTCTTAAAATCTAACAAAGTTCGAAGTATATAACTGCAGGCCTTACAAAGGTCGTCTTAGTCTAAAGACTTCATCAGACTGAAGTAATCTCAAGTTTAGCGCTATCTCAAATCTTAAGACCAACTCACCATCAAACTATACAACCAGAAGTCCAAACCTTACCTGAAGATAACTAAAGAATATTATGTGCTACTCGAGTCTACATCAAATTCAAATTCAAATAATATTTGACTCGGAACTGCTAGTTTCTCTTATTAATGATATAAATCAGAAATCTTTTTAGATCAGAAAGTACAACAACACAAAAGTAGAAAGAATGTCAAAAGGATGTCAGAAAAGGACAAGTTGCACTGTGCAAAAGCACCTTGGTTTGTTCATTGTACATTGTCGAAACTACAAAAAAGACAACCAATGACTCCATGCATTAAATGCTAAGAGACAATGTAAACCTTCCCTCTCACAACAACTACATTTTGGGAGCCTATAAATAGGAGAATGAAGATTGAAAGAAAATATAGAGAACTTTGAACAAGATCCTACACGCTGCCATTTTGCCACTTTAATTCTTTAATTTTTTATTCATTGATAAACCGCTATTTTATATATTTATTTTGGGCATTTAAGTGAGTTATTTGACATTTATGGTCATTATTATTATTTGATATCTCACTTTTTTTCCTTTATTTTGTTTCAAAAATATTTAGGAGATTTGATTAGAAAAAGAAGAATCTTTAGCGATATTTGGCCAAGAAAGTAGTTTTGATTAAATAAAAGAAGATTTGGTAAGATAAAGAGAGAATCTCCAGAGATTTGGTCAAGAAAAGGAGATTGGATAAAATAAAAGGATAATCATTCACAAGATTTGGAAAAAGATTTGATGATGATTTTTTATCTATCTTATATTGAGTTTCACTTTCAGTTTCAAAATTTAGAAAGATAATAAAAGAGGAAATAAAGTTAGAATAAAATTGGATACTTGCAACTCTTATATAAGGACACCATCTATGAGAATCACACGCATCAATCATCTCATCCAGCTATTCATCCTTTTACTCTCTCATCTTCTCAAGGTTCTTCAAGAGCGGTGGCTTTTCATAATAAGGATTTAGGAAACTCTTGGAGTGAAACAATTCTGTCAAAGGAGTTTTTCTCTTTTAGTTTTTCCTAGTAGTTATGAATTTCTTAGGAATTTTAGTTTTGTTTATTTATATTTTATTATGAGTAACTAATTACCTAGCCAAAGGGCTATGGTGGATCTTAATTTTTGAACCTGATTTGAACCTATTTTCCCTTTATACGTTATTGTTTTCTTTTATAATTGTTTTCCTTATTGTTTTATTTTATCAAGATTTGATCACCCTTGATAAATCTTAGTTAGTTGGGTAATAGACGATCACACCATTCTCAATTAACGGATCTATAAGGTAAATTGGATCTAGGGTTTTGTAGGATCAATCTTATCCTAGGTTTCCAACAAATTATTAGATTAACAAACTTATTGGTACTTTATGCTTTTCTTAATTCATTATCTTGCATGATCATTGGGGATAGTGTTTTAAGGGAAAGATTATCAATATTGCATGATCATTGAGTATTGATAGTATTAGAATAAGTGATTGGCAACTAGCTTGACATAATTTATAAGGGAAAATTGGGGGAAAATCTAGTAAGCACTTAAGTGAAACCAAATTCCCTTGACACTTCCATAATTGAATCCTTATTGTTCTTGCTTTCTTCATTGTTCAACTTTCTCTCTTCTCTCTCCATTTAAGTTCAACAAGCAAATCAAACCATATTCTTTATCTTTTATCTCATTATTAAAGATTTAATTTAATTTAGTATGTTAATTAATCTCTATGGGATTATACTGGGGGTTTTAAATACTCTATTTTACTCTAGCCGACTAGTACCACTTGCCCATAAGATAAAACTCACAACATTCATCTCATTCTTGAGTTGTTCATCTCAAACTAGTTTTGATTTGAACTTTCTCAAATAAACCTCTTTTTCTTATCAGCTGTATCCCACACTCAGTGTGCTTAAAACGGATTTATCTTTTCTTCTTATCATTCTTTGTTTTTGAGTCCGAGGAGTCTTATGTGTGTAAAAAATACCTTTTAAAGGTAGAGAAGGCTATTGGAAAATATCTTGTAAGTCTGAAGAGGCAGTGAAGAATACTTGTATAGGTACCTAATATACTGAAAATCCTAACGGTGTTAAGGACTGGACGTAGCTCTTGTGGTTGGTGTGAATCAGGATAAACCTTCCGCGTGTTCTTCTAATCTGTATTCTTGCTTTACATACTTTATCTAATAAGAGATAAATTTGTGTTATCTTAAAGCTTCTGTTCAAAATTTGTTTGTGAAATTAATTACGTGAGTCTAAAATTTTTCAGAAGCTGATAAACTACTTCATATCCAGTCTAAAGATTTGCGCAAGAGTCTTTTGGTGAACTTGTTTTGCGTAAAACTTGTAAGTTTTGAAGAAAACACCATCAAACTCCTCTTACGTTTACCTGCCTATTTCAAATTCCAATTATGGTAGCCATGACAATTGAGATATCATAGCCGCATCAGGTGATGCAAACCGAGATAAAACACCTAGTGTTGGGCAGGCGGAAGCAACCTGTCCTAAACCCGATACACCGAACAACAACGAAGTTGAATGGGCGAGTATATGCATATCTTCAAGTCAAATAGGGTAAACATTTTGAAAGAGTGTGGGTTGCACGGTCAAGTTTAGGTATACTAAAAAATTTGCGTGGTGATTGAAAGCATTAGATTAAAGCCTTATTAGTCACATGCGTTCTCACCTTTGGTAGGGCTAATAGTCCAATCCCACTAGCCCAAAACAAATATTTATTCTCACATTTTTTCTCACATCCTGTTCACTTAAACCCTAGTACTACAACCTCCACCTCTAGATTTGATGTGCCAAAACAGGTTTGGTCATGTCACAAGGATTCAATTATAACTTCCATTTACTTGCATATCCATGCTCCATTTAAGAACTTGTTGTATTCAGCTTCGCCATAAACAACAATCTCCACGATGGAGTAATCTCCATGCAACGCCAACATCACCGATGGCCCTATCAACAGGTACTACTCCCTCAAGACAAAATTTTCCGTGAAGTTGTACAAACACTGCCTTGGTGTTGATGTTTTGCATGTTCTCTTATATTGTTTGTGTTTCCTCTAAGTTTGTTTCTTCAGTTTACCCGTTCTTTGTTTGCCTTGGTGTTTATCTTCTTCGTCGCTCTCTCATTCTTCTCTTCTTTTGCATGTTTTCTCATACTATTTGCATTCCCTCTGTATGCGTCCTCAAAAATGGTGGCAGACATTGACTTCTATTTTCTTTATTAGGAAATCAAGTGTATGTAGAGCTCCAATTTTCCCAATTATTTCATCATTGTAGAAACCACTTGTTATAGAAATACTAGTATCACTACAAGAATGCGGGAGTTTAGACGCGAAAAGGTAGTGGACGGCCATCACATGTCGCTAGTAGCGACGGCTAGGCCGTCACTACTTCGTCGCTACATCATTAAATGTGAAGTTCAATGCGTACTGTGTCATTAATACGTTATGACGGCTAGGTCGTCGCTACACTGAAAATGTCATTTTTTTCTTGAAAATTCAAAAATATCTCTAATAAAACAGTATAAGAGATGCCTTGGCCATCTCTACGTTTTAATTAAAATTTTAAAATTGGCGCCTCTGAGTCACATAAGCAACGACATGGTCGTCGCTACCTTTATTTTAAACTGTGCGACGGTCGTAGCGACGGCCATGGTCGTCGCTATGTGTAAAACTTACGCGCACAAAAACCTTCTCCCTCCCTCCTCTTCTTCCTCTTTCCTTCTCCTTCCCCTCTCTTCCTCTCGCTGTCTCTCCGACAAGGCATTTCCGGCCTTCCTCTCCCTCTCACCGCCTCAACTTCCCTTCCCCACCATCCCAAACCCTCTCCCTTGTAGTTATCTAACTTCTCCACCGATCAAAAACTCAAATAGTCCTTCCCCCACCGTCCTTCTCCCTCTCGTTGTCGTCCGATCCCCTCCGACCACCGTCCGCCACTTACAACCGCCGCCCACCATCCAGGTAAGTTTCAATTAATTTTTTAATTTCTGTTTATAATAATTATTTATAATTTAATTATTTTATAATTGATATAATTTTTATTTATATCTTTTAATTATCTAATTAGTTATATGTGAATTAATTTTAAATTATATAATTTAATTAGTTATAAAATTTAATTAGTTATATAATTTATACAATTAGTTAGTAATGATTATTATAATTTAATTATTTATATAATTTATATAATTTCTATTTATATGTTTTAATTATCTAATTAGTTATATTTGAATTATGTTTTAATTATATAATTTATAATTAGTTAGTAATAATTAATATAATTAATTATTTATATAATTTATATAATATCTATTTATATGTTTTAATTATTTATATAGTTTATATAATTTCTATGTATATGTTTGTAGGATGATTATTATTATTTATTTTATTTATGTTGTATGGGTATGCTTTTTTTATTGTTTAGGGTTAAATAGTTTTAATTATGTATATAATTATTAGTAATCGATGCCTTGTATGCGTGGTAGAGGTGGACAGAAGGTTCCACCAGTTAGAGTGAGGTTCATGCTCCCTCTAGGCGAGCTTGCTGGCAACAGGCAGCTCACGCACGTCAGTAGAGGACCGACCTTACCGACCCTCATCAGCTTGTCGGAGCATCTTCTCTTCTTCTTCACAGCCTCTCCACCGTACGTGCAGCCTACCACTGCAGATATTCCCCAACCTGCTATTTTTGAACTATAATGCCTAACGTTAACGACATTTTCAACTTATTAACCATAATAATTTTTTTGCAGAGCAAAGTTACTTGGGCACATGAGGGTGATGAAGGGAATCAAGCATGTGGGTCAGGGTGCAAGCGGAAAAAAATGGATTCCCTCCCTTGTTATAATCGTTTTCCGAAAACACGAATCAAGGCATAAAAGGTATTGAAACGAAAGGTCGTACCTTATTAGGATTATAAACGAGGCAAGTGTAGCCACGTCTCTATTGGTATCCACGCCAACAGCCGAACTAGGATACCCTCCTCAGCTCTGCTAGTAGCCTTATAAAGTAAGAAGCGATTGCTCATGTGTCACTGGGGTAGTGCATCTTATGCTCTATTTATAGAGTGGTGGCTAGGGTTTTACCCCCTCACTTCACTTAACCCTCACACTTATGGGCCTGACCCATTATGTAATAATTCTATTTTAATTTAATTAGAATTATTATCCTTTCCTAGTGGCATGTTGTATGCGTGTGACCAATAGGATTTTAATATTTGGTTATAATATTAAAATAAAACCCTTTTATATTTAATATCATAATAGTGAGCGGTATCTAGCAACACATCAATATCCAAACATTGAGATTATCAATAACTTTGATAAATCCTAGTTTATTATAATAATTTATATGCCCTGTCCCTTTGTCCAATATCTAATTGAACACAAGGGCATGGATTGTGTCAACCTTGTATAGTTCAATATATATTTTCTTGATCCCCAAGTAGACTGTACAGAAATAAATATCTCATATTTATCCTCACTGAGCATGGCCATGCATTTTGCAGTCTCACTTTATCAGAGGCCTAAAGATATAACTCCTGTTACATAGGAGGGACAAATCCCATCTAGGGCACTCACATTCCACCACATATTTATTATATGTCCAAAAAAACCAACTTTATGATTACCCTGTTACAGGTAACGTTTGATGATAATTAAAACATATAATTCCTTATGTAGGAATCGTAATGATTTCAGGTCAAAGGACTTCATATAACATTTATTAATTTAAGAAACGTTCATGACACTTATGTAACAACCCATGCAACGTTCTTAAGGTGGGTCCTGTCCAGTACACCATTACTCTTAATGTGTACCTATGTGAGCACATGATATCTCATATCCATGATCCGTGAGATGTGATCATCAATGAACTCACATACTAGTCTAAATGCATCTTTGTCTTGAGATGATATTTGACTAGGGACTATTTTAAGAATAGTTCTTCATAAGATCTCACAATCAAGTCATCTACTTGATTTCTTATGAAGTTTAAGCTTACTATTCTAACGGACATGATTATATTCTAAAAGAATAAGTTTGCCTTTATAAAATAACATGATACAAGTGATGGATGTTCATAAATATATAAGTCTCTAGTGCATATTCCTAACAATCTCCCACTTACACTAGAGACATTCAGACATATCTATTATGCCTAAGGATCTAGTGGTGCCCTTCATGCTTCTGCTGGCACAAGGGGTTTAATGGGTTTGTAACAGCGACTGTTTCTTGCTTCGAACTTTCTAGCTCACAAGCGCCACCATTCAAACAAAAACACATAACCTGATTGTGATCTTTAATCATCTTTGTCAGTTTGGAAGCTAGCACCAATGTAACCTTTACAAGTAGCTCTTCCTCACCTCCATATATCAAGAATGAATCCTTAGTTCTTCTCAAGTACTTAAGGATGTTCTTGACTGTTGTCCAGTGATCTTCACCAGGATAAGACTGGTATCTGCTAGTAATGCTTAAAGCATATGATATTTCTGGCCAAATACATAACATGGCAAACATGATAGACCCTATAGCGGATGCATAAGGAATCTTACCCATGCGACCTCTCTTTTCTTCACTGGAATGAGAATGAGCCTAAGATAGGCTTATACCATGTGACATAGAAAAGATCCCTTCTTAGAATCTTGCATGTTAAAACCATTTTAACACTTTGTCTATGTATGGACTTTGACTTAGGCCAAGTAATCTTTGAGATCTATCTCTATAGATCCTGATACCTAACACATAGGTCGCTTTGCCCAAATCTTTCATAGAAAACAATCTCCTAACCAAGTCTTTACAGACTGAAGGGTAGGAATGTTATTTCCTATGAGGAGAATGTCATCTACATACAAAACCAGAAAAACAACTATATTATCACTAACCATTTTGTAGACACAAGGTTCATCCTCATTTTTAATGAAACCAAACTGCTTTACAACTTCATCAAAATGAAGATTCCAGTTTCTAGAGGCTTGCTTTAATCCATAAATGGATCGTTGCAACTCGCATACCTTTCCAGTATTTCAGGTATAACAAAACTTCAGGTTGTGGTCATATACACATCTTCAAGAAGGCTTCCATTTAGGAAAGCTGTCTTGATACCCATTTTCCAGGATTTCATAATCATGGTAAAACTGCAACAACAAGCAAGATCCGAACAGATTTAAGCATGGCAACTGGGGAAAAAGGTTTCATCATAGTCTATACTATGAATTTGCGTAAAACCCTTTAGCCACCAACCGTGCTTCAAAAGGTACTTACATTACCATCCATGTCAGTTTTCCTTTTGAAAACCCACTTGTACCCTATGGGTTTATCCTTCAGGTGGCTCAATCAAGGTCCATACCTTGTTGGTGTACATGGAATCCATTCAGATCTCATGGCATCAAGCGATTTCTAGATTCTGGACTCAAAAGAGCTTCTTGGTAAATCACTGGTTCACCTTGATCCATTAGCAATACATCCCCTTCCTAAGACACAAGGAAACCATATCTCTCAGGTTGGGTGACGTACTCTATCTGATTTACGCAAGTCTTGCGCTGCATGAGCAGGTGGCTCCACAACACTTTGTGGTATCTGATCTTGTTCCATTACAGGCTCATTGCTACTTTGTGTTACTTGAATTTCTTCAAGCTCTACTCTCCTCCCACTTATTTTCTTAGAGACAAATTCCTTCTCTAAGAATACAGCAGTCCTAGCGACAACCACTCTGCCTTTGCTAGGATTATGGAAGTAGTGACCCTCAGTTTCTTTTGGGTATCCCACAAATAAGCACTTATCTGATTTGGGTCCTAGCTTATCTGAAACTTGGCGTTTCACATAAGCTTCACAACCCCAAATCTTCATAAAAGACATACTAGGTTGTTTCCCAGTTCATATCTCATATGGTGTCTTTATGATAGCCTTAGATGGAACATGGTTTTGTGTGAAGGCTACTGTTAACAAAACATGACCCCAAAAGGAGTCGGGGAGATCAGTATGACTCATCATAGATTGAACCATATCTGATAGAGTTCGATTTCTCCTTTCTGAAACTCTATTCCATTGAGGTTTTCCAGGAGGAGTGAGTTGAGATGTTATCCACACTCTCTTAGATAGTCATCAAATTGTTGGCTTGAGTATTCTCCACCTCGATCTCATTGAAGTGTTTAATAGTCTTGCCAAGTTGGTTTTATACTTCATTCTTAAGTCCCTTGAACTCTTCAAAGGATTCTGATATGTGTTCCATCAGATACACAATCCATATGTACTGAAATCATCAGTAAAAGTGATGAAGTATTGAAAAACCTCCTTTAGCCATTGTGCCCATGGACCCACATACATCACTATGTATGAGACCAAGAAGATCACCAGCCCTTTCACCCTTTCTAGTGAATGGGTTTTTGGTCATCTTCCCTAATAGACAAGATTCACATGTCTCAATTGATTCAAAATCAAAAGATTCCAAATAGCCATCTTGATGGAGTTTGGATATGCGTTACTCATCTATGTAGCCCAAGTGACAATGTCAAAGATAAGTTGGGTTCAAACCATTTGTTTTTACCCTTTAGCATTTATGTTATAGATAGGTGTCTTAACTTTGCACAACCATAAAATATATCATTCAAATAATTGAACAACTATTGTTCTTTATTATGAATGAATAATCACTCTTGTCAAAATAAGAAAACGGAATAAAATATTCACAAAATAACAATCATCCAGTTCAATACTAGTCCAGTTGGCAAAGTTAAACAATAGGTTCCTACGGCTAAGGCAACAACTCTTGCTCCATTTCCACACATAGGTCGACTTCTCCTTTAGCCAATGACCTACTTCATTTAGGATCCTTCACATTCACACTAATGTGAGATTCACGTCCGGTATCCAATACCCAGATGTAGAAGTAGGTAAATTGACTTCTATAACATATATTCCTGAAGCGGAAGTCTCACTTCCCTTCTTCTTGATCTCCTCCAGATACTTTACCCAGTTTCCAATGTCCTGATTGGCCACAATGGAAACATTTTCCTTCCTTAGCTATCTCGCCCATAGGTTTCAAGAATTTCTTTCTTGCCCTTGCCTTTTCACGGTTGGACCATCAATATGGCCTTCCCTTTACCTTATTAATGTTTGCTCAGTTGTTCTTAACATGCTTAGCAATTCTAGCAGCGATTTGTCAATTCATTCATGTATAGTTCATGATGAATTGACTATAGCTATCAAACAACGATTGCAAGACAAGATCAGTGGCCAACTCTTGACCTAATGGGAATCCAAGCCTTTCCTGGGTTTTCAATGTATCCAATTGCTTTGAGTACATGAGCACCAACAGGGGTTCCCTCGCCGGTCTATATTGATAAAGTGCTTTGAGACTTCAAAAATCGTTCAAGCCTAGCTTGTCATTGATAAAGTCTCTTTAAGTGTACAATTATATTGTATGTCTCCATGTTCTCATGCTGTTTTCAGCATTCATGGTATAAGGACAAGGCAAGCTACATCGAGAACAACATCCAGATGCTTTCTAAAAGCATCCTTGTCAGTTTTTCGAAGCATTTTGTAACGGGTGTTTCAGGAATAGGCCTTTCCAGGACATACAACGCCTTTCTCATGCCTAAGGACAATCCTTAGGTCTCTATACCAGTCTAGAAAATTAATTCCAGACAGTTTGTCCTTCCCAAGGACTGATCGCAGTAAAAGATTGTTGTGTTCAAAATTATGCACATAAGTATCATAAAACATATTTAACAAGGTCTTTAATTAAATATGTCTCCCACTATTTTGATTCAAAATAAGTACCCCCTCAATATAAAGAATCAGAAAATCTCATCACTAGATTTCTAGTGGGGCCAAGATCCATATTTCACCTTATTTTAAGTCAGCTTTGGCTGATCGCTTAAGAAAAGGTTATTTAGGTAGGAACACACTTCCAATTGGTATCTCATACAACTCTTGGATAGTTAGGTGAATAACCCTTATTCTAATTCATCTTATGAATCAATGCCTAACTCAGTGCCTCTAGGTTTTTCAATCCTATTGAATATGCCTAGTTAGTCAAAACCCAATGGTTGGCAATAGATAAATGTAACCCTGCTTGGCAGACCCACATGTATCCCATCGCCCCTCACTAAAATAGATAAATGTACCCTGCTTTGGCAGACCCACATTTAATCGATTCAAGTTTACACATTGGAAGGCAAACAATGACTTAATATCAGTGCCTCTAGGTTCTTCAATCATATTGAATATACCCAATCAAAGACCAATGGTTGACAATCATATTATTTTATCCTATCACGCCTCACTAAAATAGATAAAGGTACCCTGCTTTAGCAGACCCACTCTTCATCGATTCTAGCCTTGACAGTGTCATTCATTGGAAGGCATAATAAGCATTGAGGGATTTGATCGCTTTATTTTTCCATTCCTTTGTTAAACCATTTAAAAAACATAATCGCCCTCACTAAAATAGATAAATGTACCCTGCTTTGGCAGACCCACACTTAATCCATTCTAGCCTTGACGAGCGTTATTTATTGGAATGAAAAACATAACTTAACATTCCCTTTGAGGGATTTGATCGCTTTAATTTTATTTTCGTCGTTAAACCATTTAACATACAAACATGCATCTCATACAAACACATGATATGGTTATGGCCTCCTAAAATCCAATACAAAATTACATCACATATAATCTTGAAGTCTCCATCCACATGTCTCCACATGCTCCTTTGACTCCATGCTCTTTCCGGTTACATTACATACAAGAAGAAACCTCGTTTAACATACGAGGGGATAGAGATGAGAAGAGAATTACACGAGGAATGTCAAGAGGTAAGGCACGACACGCAGGTCGTATTTAAATTTAAAATAACTAAGGCCATAACCAATCATCATGTAAATTCAACATCCATTGATTGTAAAACGAGTGATATAATACGATGTATATATTAAGCGAGGTTTGATAACGCGCATACGAAATAACACACTACGCAGTGTAGTACGGGGGTCCCGCTGCCCGGTTAGTGGGCGGGGTCAAGGGGAGGTCGCCCCTTAAGGTGCGGGGCAGCGCCCCGACACAAAAAATTAGATTTGATAAACATTCAACCAATCATCAATAAGTGTCTCGCATCAAATGAATACTTCACAAACCGATAAACGAGTGAGTCCCTCGTATCATTTGAATACGTTCTTGTCAGCAAATTGATAAGTGGTATGTTTATCGCAACCAATATTTGAGTCGAGACAAGGTTTCAACAATTGAACCCTTTAACGCCCAAGCCATGAACTCTTTCATGTTCCATGGGACCCTCCAACATTAGAACATATAAACATATATATACATCGCACATAAAACAATCAATAAAGGATACATCGCTCATAAACGATCAATAAAGGGAATAAAATAAATGATTCTGAAAGCTGCGCTTCGCCTGCGCTTCACCTGCGCTACAGCAAAGGTGAAGCGCAAGTATCAGAATCAAAGACGTAACCTGCGCTTCAGTCTGCGCTACAGCGCAGCTGAAGCGCAAGTATCAGAAAAGCATAAACTGCGCTCCGCTTGCGCTGCAGCCTAGCCTGCAGTGCAGATCTGCGCTTCAGTCTACGCTGCAGCGCAGAAAACAGCGCTTCGTTTTACCTGCGCTTCACCTCCGCTTCACATGCGCTTTACCTGCGCTCAGCGTGAGTGAAGCGCAGAAACGACGTTTCAGAAAACGTTCTGCGATTTAAACAATAATAATACCAGAATATCACTATATTCAAAAGATTAAAAGCCCAAAACGTTTTAATCGCAAACCTAGCTCTGATACCAATTGAAGGGAATCAAGCATGTGGTCAGGGTGCAGCGAAAAAAACGGATTCCCTCCCTTGTTATAATCGTTTTGCGAAAACACGAATCAAGGCATAAAAGGTATTGAAACGTAAGGTCGTACCTTATTAGGATTATAAACGAGGCAAGTGTAGCCACGTCTCTATTGGTATCCACGCCAACAGCCGAACTAGGATACCCTCCTCAGCTCTGCTAGTAGCCTTATAAAGTAAGAAGCGATTGCTCATGTGTCCTGGGGTAGTGCATCTTATGCTCTATTTATAGAGTGGTGGCTAGGGTTTTACCCCCTCACTCACTTAACCCTCACACTTATGGGCCTGACCCATTATGTAATAATTCTATTTTAATTTAATTAGAATTATTATCCTTTCCTAGTGGCATGTTGTATGCGTGTGACCCAATAGGATTTTAATATTTGGTTATAATATTAAAATAAAACCCTTTTATATTTAATATCATAAATAGTGAGCGGTATCTAGCAACACATCAATATCCAAACATTGAGATTATCAATAACTTTGATAAATCCTATTTTATTATAATAATTTATATGCCCTGTCCCTTTGTCCAAATATCTAATTGAACACAAGGGCATGGATTGTGTCAACCTTGTATAGTTCAATATATATTTTCTTGATCCCCAAGTAGACTGTACAGAAATAAATATCTCATATTTATCCTCCTGAGCATGGCCATGCATTTTGCAGTCTCACTTTATCAAGAGGCCTAAAGATATAACTCTCCTGTTACATAGGAGGGACAAATCCCATCTAGGGCACTCACATTCCACCACATAATTTATTATATGTCCAAAAACCAACTTTATGATTACCCTGTTACAGGTAACGTTTGATGATAATTAAAACTATAATTCCTTATGTAGGAATCGTAATGATTTCAGGTCAAAGGACTTCATATAACATTTATTAATTTAAGAAACGTTCATGACACTTATGTAACAACCCATGCAACGTTCTTAAGGTGGGTCTGTCCAGTACACCATTACTCTTAATGTGTACCTATGTGAGCACATGATATCTCATATCCATGATCCGTGAGATGTGATCATCAATGAACTCACATACTAGTCTAAATGCATCTTTGTCTTGAGATGATATTTGACTAGGGACTATTTTAAGAATAGTTCTTCATAAGATCTCACAATCAAGTCATCTACTTGATTTCTTATGAAGTTTAAGCTTACTATTCTACGGACAATGATTATATTCTAAAAGAATAAGTTTGCCTTTATAAAATAACATGATACAAGTGATGGATGTTCATAAATATATAAGTCTCTAGTGCATATTCCTAACAGATGAGGCCCCAATTAAGAAGGTGTACGAGCAGAGGATTGCCATACGCCTTCGAGATATGCTCAACAAGACCCGGGTGAGTGGGACTGGGCCTAATTGGTGCAGTGAGGAGGTCTGGGAATGGTCTTTTAGCCTACTGGGCCTTTGATGAGTTTAAGGGAAGTCCGCTCGTAACAAGACCAACCGAGCTTCTCGTCAAGGCGGAGCAGTCCACACCACGGGTCGCAATGCTCACACTGAGGTGGCTCTGGATATGGTATGTATAAACATACTTTTCTATATTTTCTTTGTATTTGTAATTAAAATAATTTATTAGTGTAATTTTTTGTGGCCACTCACACAAAGAAGGATGGTGGCTGGGTAGATGATCGTGTGCGATCCACATATGTAAGGAAGAAAAATGATTTACAGCAGTGTTTTTTTTATATAATTTGATATATTTGCAATAGAATAACTAACTAATTATAAGTTCATCTCTATTCAACAGAAAAATTACTAGGATTGCCTGAGGGGGGTGGAGTCATAGATGGGGGACAACTCCATCACTAATGGGTCCCACCAAGTTTCAGTACAGATATGTAAGGATGTTGTTGGTGGCAAGACTTGAGGCCACTGTTATGGCACCGGGGACTTATCAAGTAACATTCGACCTGGTGTGACCAACCTCACTCAGGAGTCTCGGGCCTATACCAGCGGTAGTGACGGGTCTTGGCATTCGTTTGAGGAGGAACTTAGGCAGAAGGTCATCGAAAAGCAAAGCTGCAGGCCAACCAAGCTAATGAGAGGGCTGATCAGTGTCAGTTAAGGATGGCAATGGGTACCCTCTGGGCAGGGTACCATAGTGCCCGTCCCCGTACCCGCATTTTTTAAAAAAGCCCGTACTTGCATGGGCAGCAACTTTAATGTCTGTCTCCGTACCCGTTGGGCACCAATATGCTCATACCCGCGCCCGTTACCCACAATTTTGTTTAGTGAAAAATTAATATCTCATTAAAAATATTAATTAAAAAAATTATAACTCATTGGAAAAATTACTCCAAAATCATCCAACATAATTATTAAATATCAGTGACAATAATTTAGTTAAATTGAAACATAAAATGTTAATGTTCTAAAACATAACACATGATCTAATGTTCAAATTTTTTATTAAATATTACAATATACTTTCATGTCACACTATTTATAAACTTGGATATCATGTGTTAGCATTCTCCAAGATCTATAAAAAATGATTATTAACATTAATTAGTCATATATAATAAAATAAAAAACACAAATAGATAGTTTTAAAAATATTTTTTAATTTGTAATATATTATAGGCTTAAATGTTTTAGGTCCGTATAAATATGGGTCATTTTGCGTTTAGTCCCTACAAGTATTTTTTTATTTTTAGTCCCTATAAATTTTTTTGTCAATCAATTTGGTCCATGCTGTTAAGTTTCTATTAAGTTTTTGCTGGATCACCTGTACAGCATTGTTGAGTCACCTCTACAGTCCAGATAAGCATTTGACTTTGACCTATTATAATTTAATTGAAAACCCCCAATCCTTACAAGCCCCATTTCTTTTTCTTCCTCGCGTCTTCCTCGTCTTCTGCATCGTTCAAAGGCTTCTTCTGCTTCTGCAATTGGAAGGTGTGCATTAAGCAAAATTTGGTCAAATGGTGGTTGCTACTGAAATCAACTGCTTCTTAAAAGTACCACAATAAAGTTTGGTGTTGCATCTGCAGGGTTGGTTTCAATGTCAACGATACAATCACCACTACTAGAGAAGTGAACCTTGCACCCAATTGACTGAATTGCACACTTTATGGCAATATTTTCTTTGCTTATCCTCTTGGCCATGTTCGTAGCTGAGCTGTTTAGCTGCTTCTCATGTCGCAATTCTGCATTCAGTGATTCCATGGCACTAGTAATTTCTTTAACTTTCCTTTTTGCCAGTTCTTTAGCCTGTTACCATCCCACACAACACTAAACAACATCAGAAGGAAAAACCAAACAGATCAACCATTTAATTCATTTTGGACAATGGATGATAGAAAATAATAAAATGGAATATTATAGAATGAGAAAAGAATTCAAGGAGACCACATACAAGACAATGACCAGAGCAGCAACTCCTTAGAGAAAATATTCCTCTGTCCAAAACAGAATGATTCTAAAACCTCCACCAACTCTCTCCTTACGGAGGACAAATTCATCCTCCCAGGTGAGGTTTTTCATAGATCGCCCCTTCTATTTCACTAACCACTGAGTGATTCTCTAGCCACCACTTCTACCTTAGTTTCCCCCTGTAAAAACTTGACCACTGTTGGTGGATTTCTGCCATGCACAATTTCAAAGGTAGTAGTTCACATAGAGACATGAAGGAGTGGTTCTCATAGAGACATGAAAGGAGGTATTGTACCACAGTTCAGCCTAGGGAACCCAATATGACCAAAATTTGGGTTGTTCAGAAGCAAAGCACCTAATATGAAGAATTCATTTTCAGCATTGTAGAAGCAGAAAAAGCCTTTGAGCTACTAGCCATGGCCTTTGAACGACGAAGAAGACGAGGAAGACGCGAGGAAGAAAACGAAATGGGGCTTGTAAGGATTGGGGGTTTTCAATTAATATATAGTGGGTCAAAGTCAAATGCTTATCTGGACTGTAGAGGTGACTCACCAATGTTGTACAAGTGACTCAGCATAAACTTAACAGAAACTTAACAGCAGGGACCAAATCGATTGACAGAAAATTTTATAGGGACTAAAAACCAAAAAAAAAAATAGGGACTGAACGCAAAACGACCCATATTTGTAGGGACCTAAAACATATTTAAGCCTATATTATATATATATCAATTTTGAAAATATGTATAAATATATTAGATATTTTAATAAAATTAATAATCCATATATAATTATATATGGTATTATTCATTAAATAATTATATATATGAGTGCAGGCATGAAGCGGGCTAGGCATCATAATGCCCATACCCGCACCTGTCCCCATAAAAATTACAAGCTATTACTCGTACTTGCGCCCATACCCGCTTTGTGAATTTTTATCTTCCATTGCGGGTACCCATAGGGCTTCGGCTCAATTTTCATCCCTAGTGTCAGTTAATGTATGCACAATTAGAGGAGGACTTTGCACGGCTCCAACAATAGTTGCAGACAGTGTTGGATGGCCGCAGCGCAAGGGCTTCTACCAATGTCAGTCAGGCGCACCCGCACTACGACGACGACCTAGATGACCAGCCCCTCGATTGATGATGATCGTGGCCCACCACCTTAGCAGCGCCGTTGCCATCGGCCATGATTTTTTCTTTTTATTGACTTTACATATGCACAGATTTTATATGTACTGTTTATATTTTTTTTTACACTGGTGTTTTTATATATTATTTATTATTTTTCTTTACATTTAGATCGTTAACAAATATGATTTAAAATTTTTAAAATAAATAAAAATTTAAATTTCTATAATGATTAAATAGTATATTTGTATATTAAAATAAAATTAAATATAAAATCATAATTTAACTTAAAAAATATAAAAAAAATAAATTATTAGTGACGATCATATTTAAAAAATTAAAACTAATTAAATTTTTAGCGACAACTGTAGTCGTCGCTATGTAGTGACGGCTTAGCGACGACCCTTTGATCATTTGACGTTGTGACAGACTTCAGCATAGCGACGACTTTAGCATCGAGTTAGCATAAGCTACATAGCGACGATTGCTTTTGCTCGTCGCTACTGTATTAACGATGAGCATATTAGCGACGTCCTTGTGGCTGTCACTAAGTCGTCACTAATTACCTTATAGCGGCGATTTTTCTCTGATAACGACGACTTTTGGCCGTCGGTAATTTATGAATTTCTCGTAGTGTATTGAGCAATTAAGCAATTATTCCTCTCATGTGAAGTAGAAAGTTAGAAACATAAGAGGCTACTTAGTTGTTCACCATCAAGGACCTTTTATGAATTTGTGATTTCCTCACAAAGCATCTTGGAGCCCTTTTCGGCCTTTGGTGTTTCTTACATGTTAAACCTTGGTTTGCAGGGATCGTCAAATAAGTCTCCTAACCACTCCTCTTTATTTTTATGGTTAAACTTGTGATCTTGCAGCCCCTTTTTATTTATTGTTACTGGTTTTTTAGATTAATTTTCTATCTTCCACGCACTAATAAGCTTTTAGAGTAATGCAAAGGATGAACGTATGAGAATCCTTATTCTTAAGGAGGAATTTCTAGGTTGGGTACCTTAAGGTAATTACTTGAGAATCGAGTGTTACTAGAATTGCACATAAACTTATGATCTTAAGGAAAGACAATAGGAATAGATAAACAGTCGGTGCAAAGCTAACAAGATGCTGAAACATTTCATATACTTTGTTTAATCTTTTTTTATAAAATACCTAGCCCGATTGTAAAATGCATGGTTTATTTTTCTATTTCTTTGGTCCATCGTCAAGTTTGGAAAACTACACCATGGAATTTAGATATTGTATTGTAATTTTGTATTAATTTTTACATTAAAATTTTAAATGGTCTAATACATGACTAAAGGTCCATTTGTAATTTAGCTTAAAAATTGACAAAAAAAACCTCAAAAAATTAACCCCGGCCCAAAACAGGCCCAGACACGTATCATCCCAATCGAAAGACCCGCTACTTGCCCAACCTGAGGACTAAATTAGTTGGAACTTGGAATTGAGCCACATTTTTCTTGTCCATGATTTTCTTTGGATTGAGGCTTTTGGGCTCCAACCCGTCCAAATCCGACCACTGACTAGTCTAGTTAATACTATTATTTTATATTTTTTTATTAATCGTACCAAATGAAATTGCTGTTTGCTGATGCAAGATAGCCAATTCTTCAGAGTTCAGATCCAAATTTCAAAACCTACCAGCCTCAGTGACTCAGTCAACTAAATGTGGGCTTTCTGTAATGAATTGTGAAAGTGACCATTGAATCATCGTAGACTTCAGATGCGTAGCAGCTTCCCACTACAAAGCGAAACAGATAACACACGCTGTTAGATGCCCACCTACCCACCTACCCTTCACTCTTCTAAGTTCTAAAGTACTGTACCAAGTTTTAGATCGTGTTTGATTTAGTGTTTAAATGTGGTTAAGCCTAGTTTCTAACATTAGAAATAATTGCCTTGAGGCTAATTTCAATGTCACTTAAACCTTGATACAACAAACGCTGTATAGAGTAGATTATCTCCGGAATCTAAACCTGTTTACACAGTGTAAACCATATACACCAAACCAAACAAAACGGTTCCCCACACATTTTCATTATTGTATTTGCCGCGCCAAACCCTGTTGGTGGAAACAATTACAAAGAGCTTGCTCATATTTTCAACTTCAAGTGTTCAACACAGTTTTCTTGAAGCATAATAACATTCACATTTACTCACACACCCTTCACTTCAAGTTTTCGTTTCTCTCTCTTTTCCGATGACTCTGGCTCGAGGCTTTGCCATTGTCTTCCTTTTGTTTGCTCTGTATTGTGGGTTGGACCCACTTCAGCATAGCCCCATCGCGAGCTTTCCTGATTTTGAGGCAAAAAAGGTTGACATGCCCGCATGGTCTGAGGTTCCAACCGACCAAGATAAAGAGAACTTGTTACAAAAATCGGAGATTAAGTTTCTGAACCAAGTGCAGGGACCAGAGAGCATTGCCTTCGACCCTCTTGGTCGTGGCCCTTACACTGGTCTCGCTGATGGAAGAATTTTATTCTGGAATGGACAATCTTGGGTTGATTTTGCTTATACCTCGCCCAACAGGTCACATTTCTCTTCTCATTCTTCCTCTGCTAACTGCTAATACGAGATTCTTTTTCATTCTTTATTCTGTATGCTTGGAATTTGTTGTGCTTTTAGGTTGTCTTGATAACAAGATCTTTTTCTGTGCTTCCCCTCAAAATAACTGCCATTAATTATACAGTTTTCTTCCAATTTTTCTTTAAAGAAAGAAAAAAAAATAACCATACAGATGAAATTTTCATGTTTTTAAAAGTACTATGCGTGGGTTTGGTTTGGCCTTGCCTTTGGATTCCCAAGACAATTATTTATAGCGATGGAGAGATGAGTTTATAATTTATTTCTTGAGTTTGGCTATAATCTATACATAGTTATTGGCTGTGTCTATTAGAAGTAAAAAATATAATGTATTCTATTTCTACATTTTTTCTAGCCTTTAGATTTCTAGATCCTTATCACAATCAGGGAATGCCGCTATGTTGGAAGGGCACTCTAGTCACCTAGTTTAGTAAGAATTCATTAAACTGCAGTGAGACTTCCTGGGATCTTAACCAATAATGAGTTTGGAGACATATCAGTTTCATTTATCTGGTGATTTTGTAAAATGAATAATTCTTTGAGCAAGTAAATCAGATTATTATTAAGGATGAAAAGTAAAGTTAAAGTATTAAACAGCCTATTTCAAATCCGTCATTACTGTATTCATAGATTAATAATATGATGCCTAAGAATTTCTTTAATCTTAATTTGAAGATGCTGGCAGAACTATTAATTCCAGCTAAATTCTTCAACCTTTTTTTTTGTTCAATCTGATTTTGCTCTATATACTTCATATTGCATTATTGTATCATACTGTTGCTAGATCTGCTTCCTTGTGACATAATTGGAGGACGTTGCATATTATAGTCTCATCTTTATAAAAGTTTGAACACAAATCCTTGAAGATTGTTTAGTGGCTTCTGAATTTAAAATTTTGGACCAATAAAGTGATGGTGAATGTAAACATTTTTCCTTATCTATATTGTGGCTATATATATTTGCAACATCATATTCATGATTAAACGGTAATGATTTATCTTCTATGTCCATTTTAAACACAGGTCAGAGCTATGCAATCCTATAGCATCTGCAACACCATTTAGTTATGTGAGGACTGAGCATATCTGTGGGAGGCCTTTGGGACTCAGGTTGACAAGAAAACAGGTGATTTGTACATTGCAGATGCATATTTTGGGCTGATGAAGGTGGGGCCTGAGGGTGGGATAGCAACATCCCTTGCAACTGAGGCTGAAGGGGTGCCGCTGAGATTTACTAATGATGTTGACATTGATACAGAAGGAAATGTTTATTTTACAGAAAGCAGTGCTAATTATCCGAGGAGGTATGATTTTGCTGTTAATTTTTTAGGTGCTAAAGCTTGCAACTTTTAGAAATTATCACCGTTATGATTAGAAGAAAAGTATTCAAACAAAGTTGAAGTCCCTGTTTTATTAATTATAATGTACCAGTATTGAAACTGGTGACATAATTAATTTTTATGTTGCTGTGCATCAAACTATAACAGTGAAGGGCATCATGTTACTATTTTTAATAGATTGGTGACAACATGAGATGGTTGGGGAATGCTATACTCATGCCAGTCAGTAATTGAAGTAAATCCAATGACTACATTTGAATCATTTGGTTATTTTTCTTTCAAAAACGTAGACAGATAAGAAATGCATGTTCTTGTTTAAGCTAGTGTATGTGGGGGGAGGGGGCGGGGTATTATGGTGTGAATAAAATTTAACGCTGCTATTACAATGCTCCATCTTTAGAAGATGCCTCAATGCTCAAGACTGGATATGCAAGTAGCAATAATAATTGAGATTTGATGAAATTATCATATTATTGTCAGAGCAGGAGTTTGAAAAAAATAGGGAAACACATTGGGAAATTTGTGGGAACTGTATGCAGGGATCATTATAACCTAAAGATGGCACCTGACCTGTATAGGTAGGTTCATTGGAAGGGCTTTTGATGTGCAAGATGTGTTATTAAGGACAATGGTTCAGCTTGGATAAGCATTGAGTATTGACTCCTATATGTGAGGGAGTTGAGCACGCTGAGCTTAGAATTCAGATATACTGATATTGTATTATTTCATCTGTCTTGGTTTTTATTGGTTCTGACATTAACTGTGTACAGGAATTTCATTCAGCTGGTATTTTCTGGGGACGATTCTGGCAAGGTTTTGAAATACAACCCTGCCACTAAGGAAACCACTGCTCTTGTAAGGAACGTTCAATTCCCAAATGGCATTTCCTTAAGCAAGGATGGATCCTTCTTTGTCTTTTGTGAAGGGGCTATTGGCAGGTGAATCTAATAATTACATAACAGCTTCCCACTTTTTCTATATGCAGAGACTCTTTGTGAAGAAATTCTTAGGTGCTCTTTTAGAGCCAGAGAAATATCTTGTTTTATTTTATTGAAAGTGTTTCCCATTTGACTATATTTTCAATGATATACTTAAAGTCCTTTTCTCTTTGGTATCAAAATGTACACCACTTTTTTCCATCTTATGTCCTATTTTGTTCTAATTCTAATATGTAGAAAACATAGGATACAACTATGTTTTGTCCTGTCTTGTTCCAACTTGCGTATCAAATTCTATCTTATAATGATACACAGAAGGGGATTTCTCTGCTCGAGAATTTCTCCTTGTGCAGTGTCTTTCCTCTTTACCCTATCTGAACATGTCTTATGCTAGAGTCAGCATAAGGAAGGTTACCATTTCCCTAGTTCTTATTTACTTTCAGTCCAATACTAATAGATTCTTCTACATTGCGAATGATTGAAATTCAGTTATTGGTTGCTGTTGCTGATACCAATTAAACAACACTAGTAAATCTTTCTCTTCTTTAGCTAGCGGTCATTTGTTTGAACTTGATGTTAGCAAGTCCTATGTCGGAAATCATGTTAATAGTGTAAGAGTTGCCTTTTAATTTTTATATCATTTCTTATTCTGTAGGTTACGTAAATACTGGCTGAAAGGAGATAAAGCTGGGACTTCAGAGGTCATAGCCATCCTACCTGGATTTCCTGACAATGTGAGAGTCAATGAAAATGGTGATTTTTGGGTTGCTATTCATTGCAGAAGGTATATGTATTCATACCTTAGTGGTCTCTATCCAAAGATAAGGAAAGTCATACTCAAGCTTCCAATACCAACAAAGTATCAATACCTGCTTCAAATTGGAGGATGGCAACATGCAGTAATTGTGAAGTATAGTCCTGAAGGTAAACTTTTGCAGATATTGGAGGATAGTCAGGGGAAGGTTGTTAGAGCAGTGAGTGAAGTGGAGGAAAGGATGGTAAACTCTGGATGGGAAGTGTTCTCATGCCCTTTGTTGCAGTTTACAACTTGGAGTGAAGCAGATTAGCTTCTTCCCTTACCAAGCTCTTTTCTACCTAGAATTCTCAGTTGAAGTTTATTTTGCTTCAACATTGTCAATGGCGGACCTTAAATTCCCAGTTGAAATCGTGAGTTGAGTTTTGCTTCCACATATCAGTGGAAGCAAAAATATATAATAGTGTGTAGCTTTACTCACTGAAAGTTTTTATCTATATAAATTGATTTTCAAAGAAGTAAATTTGTTAACAAGCAGCTTGGAAAGGGTGAACTTGCTATCAAGTTGATAATTTTGAAAATAGCTCGTT